>VXBC01000932.1:691383-714040 GCA_013399945.1 Ploceus nigricollis | reverse complement strand
AGGTTGAGTTCTCAACTTCACCTCCCCTTTTCCTTTCACACTTCTCTAGCAAAGCCAGGAGCATGTTTGATGTTTGAAGGCAGTAAGGGGATTTTCCTAACACAGGGAATCCCACAGGAGTAGCCAGAGCTTCTGTCCAAGCCAGCAGCACAATGTCCTAAGGCAGGAGACAGGCCTGGGAGGATTCAATACTCCCTGGCAGCCTGAGCATGAAGATTCCAGCTTTGGGAATTGTGAGCTGGCATTATCAATCAGCTCAGCTGTAAAGTCAATTGATTTGCCTTCCTTCACAGGCAGTTTTACCCCCAGCAAAAAGTTGAGAAGCTGCTGATATAAAGCTCACTGCATTCCTCCCTCTGCTCACCAGGAATCTGTACTCCAGGAGCACTGCAAGAGAAACAGGGCACTCACCTCTCCAGGACCAAATTAAGGAAAACATTTGTTTGCAAGACAGTGGCTGATTCTGGCTGTGTTCACTCCTTTATAATCCATGGTGGATCCTGGTCTGTCTCCAGCCCTGGGTTGGCCTGCAGAGAGCAGGGGAGAAGACTTCAAAATCAACTCTCATACTGCTCGTATGAGCATTAAGTATCCAAGTGGGGTAAAGCATATGTGGAGTCACATTTCAGAGCTGACATCCACATTTTCATGCAGTGGCATCAGAAAAAGCACATTGTGCATGACTTGGGGACATTTGTTTCCCATCTGCAGAGGAAATTCTCAGCACTTTAAAGGTGTGAGGGTCCTTCCCATGGGAAAATGGGACAGTGAATCTGGGAGCCAAAAATGAAGTTCTCTTCCTCATTTCTACAGTGACTTTAGTGACAGGGCTTCAATGAAGAGTTTTGACAATATACAACATTGTTATGTGTTGGCTCAGCTTTATGGATGTATTGCCTCTCCTCTGCTAATAAGGGAATAGGGATCATCATTTCAGCTGAAAGACATACAACTGCAGGAAGGCTAAAAATACACAATTTTATGCAGACATTTTTCTAACCAGGCCCTAAATGTCTTCTTCATAAATCATTTGCTATTATGAAAAGGGTAAAAACTCAGAGTCCTGATGTGGCCATAAATTGAGATACCCAGATTACAGACACAACCATCCCTACTTGAGCATAGCACTTAAAGTGAATAAATGGAGAGAAGGAATTCCATATATTGTAAAGTTATACAGTGCAAAAGAATTCTTCAAGGAATACAACATCCTGAGCCTATGACAAGGAAATCCAGACCAGGCATTAGGGAAAAAGTGAATACAGTTCAAGACCAGGCAGAATTAGCAGGATGATCAATCTGAATAGTCCAAGGTGCCTAAACTCAGCCATATTTTCCAACAAAGTGGAGTAAGTGTGACTCTGTTGTGTGATCCAGCACCAAGGTGAGGAACTTGGGTTATGGACACAAAAAGTCATCCGCATGAAAGGGTCCTCAGGGCACCAGTTCAGAAAAGGCTCAAAAGCAAAGAGATAATTAAAGCTGCAGGTCAGCATTTCCAAATCACTGACCATGACTCCTGGGGGAGGAGCCATGCCAGTGGTGTGCTCTGGCAGGACACTCAGCTCTGTGAACCCCTGTGCATGGGGCAGATGGGCATTAGTGCAAGGAGTGACCTGCCAGAGCTTCTGCTTTCACCAGCTAAAAGTTCCTTACAACCAGTCCTAGAGTGACTCTTCACTTTCACCTGGCCAAGATTTACTCCCAAAGTGTGTTTTCCCAGCGAAGTTGCAGGGCACTCTCCTGTTGACACCATCTCCAAGCAGCACACAAGCTGTGCCTCATGAGAAGCCCTCTGGAAGGTGCTTCAAGATGGGCTGGAGGAAATTTGGGTGAAGGAAGAAGGGCTGCATGTCTTGAAAACTCAGGAGTCCAGAAAAAGAGCAACATACTTCAGCACAAACACAAAGCTTTGTCTGTGAAAAATTGCTTGTCAAGAGAATGTGGAACAGGAGAGCATTTGGGATGGTGTCTATAAGAGGAAAATAAGAAGACCCTTCTATTTGAGTAGAGAAACATTATTGCTAGCACTTGTGTCCTTGTATTGTTACTTTTCTTAAACATAGATCCATGCTTTTCCAAATACACAGCCCAAGGACTTTAGTCTGGCATGTGCAAGAACATCTTAGTTATTAGTAGCTACTTTTTGCACAGCTATCAGAGATGTGCTGCAACTTAATAGTTCAAACATGTTTATTGGATCTGAATAAAGCCTTGTGGGCCACTCAGAAGTGACACAAAACTCAAAGTGTTAGCCCAGTGCCATTTCTGACAAGTCTGTTTGAAGGCAGAATTGCAGCTGATTATAGTAATGAACTTTGGTAGAGTGGTTGTCCACAGGCCTGGAAATGTGTATTTCATTCTTTTGCCATTTAGTAATTGAGTCCTAGGCATCAGAACTGTGAACCATGTACTTGGTTAAGCTGGACAACACAGGTTTTCACTGGAGGAGGGTTTGCCACCCAAGCTGCAGCACAGAGCATGGATAAGCCAGATACCAGCCCTTTTCCTCTCACTGCCACTTCAGATGTCAATCACATGCAGGCTCCTGATTTAGAGCAATTCATGCCATCACTCTTGTGAGCTGGAAGTGAGAATGCCTGCGTGAAGCCCCGGATGCCACCACAGAGTGCAGGGCACATGGTGTGAAAGGTGTAGGTGTAGGGCAAGTGGCTGACACCATCATCCCCTAACAAGCACAGTTTGCACAGAGAGCAAACTGAGCACGGGGGCTAAAACTGACAAACTGCTGGTCAGAGATGAGCTGCAGCCACAGAATTCATCCCTGGGTCCAAGTCTCTTCCACAGCTCAGGAACACTTGGGCCTGGAGCTGTCATTCAGCCTGTTGGAGACAGACAGTCTCACAGAGGCACTGTGGGACTCAATGGTTTCTAGGGCCTGATCCAAATACCTACATGAGCACATGGCACTCCCAGCATCTTCCTCTTCCGTTCCCATTGTCCTGACATGTCCTCATCAACTCACTCCAGTTTGTATTGTGTTTAGAGAAGCTTTGCAAACACTTCTCGGCTTTGCTGGGAATTTATTTCTTCATCCCAGTTTGTGCTGAAGGTGGCCTAGGAAATTACATGTTATTCCAGGCTATAAGGAACTACCCATGGCTAAACATTCCCCTTCCACACAACGGCATTAAGACAAAAGAGAAAGGGAGAAATAAATGCCTCTGAGTCTCAGTTATGGTTGAGCAACAGAGGGGTGGTTTATTTCTCTGCTGCTGAACTCTCCTTGTGGTGCAGGGACACTCATCTAAGCTCCATCAGAGGCAATATGCCACCACTTTGTTCCTCATATCTGATACCATGGGAGCTGAGTTATGTGATTTCCTAGGCCACATCAAAAGTTATTGGCAAGATCCCACACAGGAATAAGTCCTCTGAGACCCAGAAGTACTAGTGAGCAAAAGGAAAAACGGGTTGGAAGCTCTGCAGAGTCTTCCACTCGTGCTAAGATGGGTATTGATGATCATTGGAACGCTGGTGTGGCTCAGTGCAGACTCTGTGCAGGCATGTCTCCATTGTGCTCCCAGTGCATTCCAGAGCCACCTCAATTCCTGTCAATGTCTGATTATCCCTCCCTTCCCTTCATAGCTAAAGGAAACATTGAAAATGCCAAGATTTACTTTTGTTTATTCTCTTTATCCATCTCTCCCTCTTAGCTAGTAAGTGCTGCACAGCCTCTGTTCTGCCATGTACAGCAGTAGTGTGTGAATAAGAAATAACAATTATATGCTTTCAGCCAGAAAATAAACCCCATATGTGTCCTCAAGTATCTCTTTTCTCTTGAAGTATTCATGCAAACATTGGTTCCAGAGACTGTTATAATCCTGTTTACTTGTCAATGCTCAGAGTGAGCATGTAATTACAGTTCCACTGTAAGATACTTAACATGTAATTCAATGGCAAAGAGCTGCCACGTTATTATAGTCTTCTAAGTTTGGATTTATGCCCTGAAATCTAAATTAGTCCCAACAATTTCTGTTCAGAGGAGGATAATTTAATGCAAATATTATCAAGCACACCAAAGAGCAAATTTCACCAACACAAAAAAAAATGCGAGCAAGTAATTTTTAAATTTTTTTTAAACTTGTTTTGACACCACAGTTTTCTTGGACTTGAATCTCACTAGATAGGCAAAGGTTTTGTGTTTGAGTGATGATGCCAAAGTGAAATTAAAAATATCAGTGGCAATCAGAAACCTTGGGAATCAGTACTGTCCTTGAAGACAGACACAAAACTTCTGTCACACATCTCTTATGCTGATACTGAAGTGTGACCTTGATGTCAATCCCAAGCTAAAAGAAAAGGAACTAAAGGAAATTATAGGTATATCTAGCCTTTGCTCACTCATTCACCCTGGTGTAGCTGTCTTTAGGATCTGTCATTATGTTACTGCCTGTCAGACCATCATCATCAACTACAGTAATTGGGCCCTGCCTTTAAAATAATCCATCCTCAGCTCCACAACACTTCACACTCCTACGGGCCTGTTCATTCAAGACTCTCCAAGGGCTTTACATGTCCTGACTGCTCAAGCAATGCAATGTGCCCAAGAATTTGGTCAGAGGCACAAGAGGGTAGCTGTGTTTGCCACAAGACAGTTACACGTTTGCCCATGGCCACAGGCTGCTCAAGGAACAGAGGGAGGCCTCCAGCTCCAGGCTGCACTCCTTTTCTGCAAGCCCAACCCCATGTTTTGTTATGAGCCTCCATTTCCCATTTGTAAGAGGAACCTCAGTCTTTCAGCCTTTCCAAGGGCAGTCTGACACAGCCATGGGACCACTCAAGAGCAAGTGAGTTATCTATGGCCATAGAATTGCCTGGGTCTCCTTTACCACCTTTCAGCAAGGTTGCCCTTCCCAAGCCATTCCCTGGCTGCTGAAGCTCACTGCCAGCCCTTTCAGTACAAAAATAAGGCAGGCACTTTTGTTCCAAGGCCTAGAGGCCACAGCCGGGGGTCCATGGAGTCATGCGACCGCGGGCAGAAAGTCCCTGAAGCTCAGAGGAAGGAGAGGAGAGGAATGTGGCCCCGGAGCACCTGGGAGCCCAGGCTGCCAGCAAGGCCAGGTGTGCACCACAGCAGCAGGGGGACCACGGGCCATGAGCCGGCGCTGACAGCCCGGGGTCCCTGATACATCAGCTCTTGGGGTCTCGCATGCATCTGCTGGAGGGTTTG
Organism: Ploceus nigricollis; assembly: GCA_013399945.1. Lineage (NCBI taxonomy): Eukaryota > Metazoa > Chordata > Aves > Passeriformes > Ploceidae > Ploceus > Ploceus nigricollis. The sequence continues at coordinate 708,846 of VXBC01000932.1, read as the reverse complement.
AGGTTTGCTGTGGGGATCAGTGAGCAGCTGGGCTGCTGGATTTCCAGCATGCCTGCCAGGTTCAGGCAAGCTGGAGGGGGTGTAACCCCATGGAAATCATGCAGGCACGTAGATGAATGTGCAATATCCTCACCCGTGCATGCACACGAACACATGGGGAGAAGGGAGAGGTGAGTGTAGCGCTGGCTTGGATGCATTTGCAAAAGCTCAGGAAGACCCCAGGAAGAGAGATGAGTGACCAGAAACACAGAAGCCATCACCTGAAAGCTACCACACACCCCTTGGAAAACGCCTGGCCATTTAGCTCTCCTCTTAGCAACTCTCCACTCTTACTGAGAGAGAGCTCGCTGATGGTCCAGGTTCATACAGCAGTTACATTGTGCCATCTTCTGGTTAAAGGCTGAGGACTCCCTCTCCAGGAGTCCTGCTTCCCTCCAGCACACAAAGAAAGGTGTTTTCTTATGCCTTCAGGAAGTGACATCTGGAGATGTCAGGGCAGCTCAGCTGTAGTGTAACATCACCTGCAGAAAGGAACCACAAGCCCAAGGCAGTTTGTGAGGATCACGGGGACAGAGGAGTTGCCAAACACAGCCCTGGTCTGCCAAGCCTGATGTTCTTGCCTCCAGGAGAAATAACATTTGAGCATATCTTTTCAGTGAGACACTGAGATACCCTTATACCCATTTGACTGGCTGTACACTTATGAACCACCTGTTGGTGATGAGCAAACCCACAGGAAAGTTAAAAAGAAAGTAGACTCAGCAGGGTCCTCAGAGACGAAACATGCTCATCTCTCTAGTAAGGAAGATCATAAATATCCATAAATGCATGAGGACACATGTTCAGAGCTGCTGCCAGTTACTCATGTGGATCATGAATATGGGGAACTGGATGTTCCCAACCCACCCTTTGCTGCAGAAAAATGAAGATAGAAAACTGCAGAGGGATATATGATCTTGGAAAGAGAGCTCTTTGTGGAGAAATAATTGGTCTGAATGTGCAAGCCTAGACTTGATGCAAAAAAATTAACTGACAAATCCTCCTGTTTTTCCAGCAGCACAATTTATAATGTAAGTTTTAAAATATAGCTCCTGAAAGAGGAGTAATTTCCAACACTGCCACATCACACCCAACTCTGACCTCACTTGCACCAACACAGCTCACTCGATTTCAACAGCAGCATTTCTCCACCTAGCAGGATCATTTTGCAGAAGTAGGTGTGCAGGATGACGAGTTCAAAAGGAGCTAATTAGGCACATAGACAGACAAATTAGAAACAAAGACTTCACTAAATACTGGTTAAGCAAACACAGCTTCAGGGAAGATCCATGCTAAGGATTGTCATCAGCAGTATTAGTGTGAGCTGGATGAATTAGGTGCACAGCAGTCCCCACCAAAAAGCTTGGCACATAATGATGCTGCTACAGGAAACAGTATGAAAGGATGAAATCACCTCCTGTTCCAAGAAAGGGAAATAGCCACTACATTTCAGACACTGCAGAGCATGGGACCTGACAGACCTGTGGCTGCATTTGCCATCCTAGTAATATTTAATTATTTTTCTGTAATGAGCTCTGCGAACGTGTTTAGTCTCAAATGTCTTTTTATAGTGTTCTGAAATTTGAAGTAAATCAGGGTCATTATGAAAGCAGTCTGCTGATGTTACACACAGGTATCAGCCAGTGTCAAGGTACAGTTTTGCTGTTAGCTTAACTGAAGCTGGAGAAGCAGACAGAGATTTTTACAAGATTTACATGACTTCAGCCTGGTCTGCCCACTTATAATCTGCCTGCACTTCCTAACATGCCGGGTATCTCCTTGCGCAAGTCTGTCATCAGGAAGAGATATGGGAACTTGTCCAGATTTTGCAGTAATTCGGTCGGTCTGTGCCCTCAGCAATTTGGCACATGAGCAATGGGGAGCTTGGATTGCACGGTGCTGCAGCCTGGCCGTGCGTGAGGTCTCTGGGCATTGCATGGAGAGCAGGAAAATGCTTCCCGAGGCTGAGCTCACCCTTGCATCCAGATCATCAACAGCAGAAGAAGGATTTTGGGTCTGAAGTTGGATGCTTGGTGGGTACAAATGAGAAATGAAGCACATAACCATCTCCCAGCAAGGAGCTTTGAGCTTTGCTAGTGTCTGGCCACTGCTGTTATACAATGATCTCCCAAGAATAAGTCCTGGCCTACTCATTGCATCATGGCTTGAACACATTGGTAGTAAAATATGAAGTGCTTTTTCTCCCTGCAAATATACCAAATATCAGTCCCCCTTAGGTATCAGCTTTTAAGCCTTGCAGCATTTTTCTTTTGATCATTTCTATGCCTACATTTCTATGATTGCATAGACTAAGACTGACTCAAATATTCCATATGGGGTCAGGGCTGTGGGCTTCTGAAATCAGCAATCTAAACATGTAATTATTTTGTTATTTACTGCAACTTTCAAACTTTCTTTGAACTGGTTTTTTTCCACTGAATCGACTTATGGGTTGCTGTTCATTCATTGCTGCAACAGTTTTCCTCCTCTCCACTCCAGTTTGGCTCTGTCCTCCTACACTTCTGGCATCACAAGCTGACAGTTAAGGTTTTCTGCCAGGTCCTCTGCAGCACTGTGCATTTTACATGGCCTCGCTCTCCCTTCCTAAAGAACTGTCCCATTTCATCCCATCTCCATTCGCTGCTCGGATTGCGGCTGGAATTTTTGACGCATCTCTCTCTTTGCCATTTTATTGCTTATCACCTGCAGCATTCCAGCATTCCACCACAGGGGAGCTCATGTCACCAGATCCTCATCTGATATCCCTGGTGAGGCCCCATTCCCTGTCCCCAGGCATTGCAGATGGCGCCCACAGCCCATGGATCTCCCTGAGATGCTCTGACCAAGAAAAGAGCAAGACCCCAAATGACCAGGCACTGTCATGGTCTTGAAGACCTGAAATAAGAGTTGCCTCTACTGCTGACCTCCTTGGCACCCTGCTGTGCCCAGGGGAGCTCACCAACAGCAACAGCTCTCTGCTCTGGAAAATATATAGTCTGAGCAAGAGTATTTTTATCCAGTTTCTAGCATGGTGCAATATCAAATGTCCTGACGAATCCCAAACACGTCATGGGTACACTAGATTCACTGCCTCTACCAAATTGGGAAGGCAATTGAACATTATTTTTGGCATGATTTGGTTTTGAAGTGGCCATGTTTTCTGCCGGCCATTGGATACTTTCCTGCCAGTTGTTGCACAAACTCCTTCAACAGACTGTGAAGTCTGGACACTTCCCCAGAACAAACAAGCTAATTACACAAGAAGATGCCAAGACCTGATTTCACTGTCTTCTTAAAGGCAGGTGCCATATTTGTTTGCAACCAGTCTTCAAATGTCTTTGACCTGGAGGTTCACTGACTAAATTTTTTCTGGCAGTTTTTTCTCTCTAGATGCATGATCCTTTCATGTTGTCCAATTCCCACTGGCATCAGAGAGAATTCTGGGTGATCTAGGGCTAAAGGACACAGCCCTGGCTTTTTTTAGCTCCCCTAGGTGCATTACATCTATTGATTTATGTGAGAAATGGTTACTTTGCCTTGGTGGAGAAACAAAAACACCCAAGTGTGAAAAGACAAGGCGACTGAAGACACAATGGTCATGTCGTTCCTGAAATGTTCGTCTCACTTCAGAAACAACACTCTGCACTCAGACCAAGTGATAAGTGAGGACACAGAATTAGCCAAAATAAACCTCCTTATCTTAAAAAAATTCAGCTTCCTAAAGCCAACCTGGATCTGATCTGTGTGAACAACAAGAGAAAGTGCAAGAATGCTGAGATATTTCTTAAAATAATATTACCATAGGACCCAACAAAATGTAAGCTCTGCTTACAGAACAAAAGTTATTTGCAATTAGCACTGATACGATGCCCATGAGAGGTCAGATGGAGAGCAGAGCACTCACCCTTCTACGTCTTCCACTTTTAATTTGCAAACATAGGCAACAATCCTGTTGGGATATACCTTGGCTGGACATCAAACACCAAGTGGTTCTCATTGTCTGTGAACTTCCCTTTAAAAGCAACAGGACCCCTCCTTGCACGTAAGGAGGCCTTTGGTTAAAATCTGTGTATCAGACTGAATTCACCAACTCCACTGTGGCAAGAAGGACGGCTCCCAGTGTGTGGCACTGGTTAAAGGGCTTCATTACAAGCCCTGGCCCTGTGAAAAACTTCTTGGGATGAATAAAATTTTTTTAAATTAACTCTTGAGATATTCTTTGTGTATGACTATAAATCCCTCTTGGACACCAAGTCAAGCCCTCAGGTGGTCTAAAGAGGCATATCGCAGAAAACTCAGTAAGCTCACTGAGTGTATGGCAGGGAAGATGTCCCACACCATGCCTTGAAATCATTCCTCCTTACTCCCCTGATCCAGCATCATGGATGTCAACCAGAGGGATTTCTCTTTCCCACACAGTGCAAACCCCTCCAGCATCAGACACAAACGTGTCTGCCCCAACGCCCTCCCCACCTACAGCACATGCACATCCCTGGGCTGGGACATCTCTTCCCCTCTCCTGCCTTGCTACGAATCATCACTTAAGATGCACTTTCCTCGCCTGTTGTGCAGTCTTCCTTCCTTTTTGCACAAAATATAAATGTAAGGGGGCACCCACATACATGTTTAGGCGCTTGTACACCAGACTGCGTGTACAGGCTACATCTTTCTCTTTTAGTTAACATAAACTGTCAGGAAAAAAAAGGGAAGAAAAGATGTCATGTCATGAAAATGTTATTATCCGCATGGCGCTGGTAGTTGACAAACTGACACCTCCATGTGATAAATGCAGGGCTTTGGATGTGCCCAGTGGGATGAGAGTCCAGTGCAATCCCACAGGAGTCAAGTCCATCAATGAGCTCAGACCAAGAAAATTCTGTTGCTTTGCCAAGTATTTTGCAGAGAGAGAAGATTTTCTCTTGGGACACTGTTTCCCAGCAGGACAGAGGTGCAATGGGACTTGAGTGGTGCCCACTGAAGCCCATGTCCAGCTTGTATGCGTGCTGAAAGAAGTCCAGCTTCACAATCAAACCATCCATGAGGGGAGGGCACTAATGGAGCAGAGCATCCTCGGGGAAAGACTGTTTGTCCTTTTTTGCCTGGCAGGGAATCTCTCAGCACAGTTTCAATCACACAACACACTTGGCAGTAATGTGGACTGAATTGTTGCTCCTCAGGGGTCTGTCTGCCAAGAAAACTGAGGAATGACTCATGTAGTGGCATTCAGAGTGAGGGGAGGGAAGGACCCAGAGGTGAAAAATGATTCAAAAGCACAGAGGTTGAATTCCATGGGAGGACAGGTCAGTCCCACACATGATGCAGGAAAATGCCCTTGCAATGCATCAGGGAGATGGAGCAGAGCAGTGGGTAGTGGAGAAATGCATCCTTCTCCTAAGGCAGAGACAGCATTGCCATGAAGAGGCAAGTGATAAACATCTGATCCACCATGAACCAGGATATCCAGAGAGTATGGATGGTTCAGGGCTGAACCAGATCATTGGAAAGTAGACTGGTGGCAACCAGTGGAAATGTGGACTGGAAATTTTTCCTGAATTTCTTTCCTAAATTACAGGAACGACTCAGTGGGAACATTCAAGAAATGGGCCAAGATGGGCTTTCCTCAGTCAGAGGTGGAAAATTCATTAGACCCACATCATGTTGGCTCCACTGTGACCCGTGCAATATCTGTGTTGGAGAGAACCAGATGTGCTCCAATGATATTTCTGGGAGATGCACTTGATGAGCCCTTGAAAGCAGGCTGCACAGTGGGGAGAATACATCCCCTTTGCTTCCAGAAACATTTGCTTTACATCCATTACTTTACCCATAATAACTCTTCCCCCATCCCCCATTTACAGGGCCCAAGTGACCTATCTTTTGCATTTCTTGCTGCTTTTACAAATCACATGTAAAAAAACTGTACCTTCTTTCACATCCACTGTTCAAAGGAGAGAGTCAAGCAAGGGAATATGGAAAAGTGTTACAAATCCTGTTATAAAACCAGTTAGAAAACCAGTGGCTCCTTGTTACATCCCTGTCCTCTGCTTTCTTGCATGTCTTTGTCCATTGAAGTCCCTCCCTGCCTACATACCACCCTCCTCCAACCCAGGCTGGGCATCTCACAGGAGGCAATGACACCTTGGGGGCCAGGAAGGGCTATGTCAATTTTACAGAAAAATGGGCAACTTCTGGAGAAATCATTCCCAAAGAGGCAGTTTTGCCTTGAAACTAACATAGAATACATGTCTGTGCTTACGGGACACCTGACACTGCCAAAAGGAGATTGGAGTGGGAAAATAAACCACCCCCCACCCCTCGGCTTGCTGCCAGCACCAAGAGTGTCCAACTGCTGCATTGGAGAGACCCCACTAGCCATAGAAAACTGGGTCAGGCTGCAGCTCTCTCATTGCTGGTGGGCATCAGGGAAATGTAGAGGGGCAGGTTCCAGGGCTGAGCGGCAGCCAAGCACAGCCCCCTCTGGGCGCAGGGCTGGGGTGCAGAGGTTGGGGCTGGCTCCTGGACTCACTAAAGCAAGGATGGGGTTTGCTTTTGGCAGGGGCTGCAGGGGTTGCTGCGCTGTGGCGTCATGGCCAGCAGCTGAGACGATGTCTGGGCCCAGGCACTGATTAGAAGCTGTCCCAGACGGAGCAGGGTGAGGGGAGGGGGGGAGAGTGAGTGATGGATTAACCCATTTTGAGTCACACGCTTTATGAAGAGCGGGTTACTCTCTGCTCCAACACTGAGTTACGCTAACAGGCATTGCTGAGACGGGGCCTGAGTGAGATTTATTTATCTTGAATCCCTTTAAACATTTCAACACCCCATGGCTGTGCACCCAGCAAGCCTGTGAAACCACATGCCTCACAGTTCCTACCCTCTCCCTGCTATTCCCTCTTGGCTGTTTCATTCTCTCCTTGCTGCAAGCCAGATTCCTTGTCAAAATTAAAACTTAAGGCATAGGAGGCATGAGCTTGGCTTTTCCCTGTGCCACCTGGTAGGGCCTGGTCCTGCCTGGGGGTGCTGGGACCTCTCATCAACACATAATCACTGCTAAAAGACCCTGTGGCCTCCTCTTTTTTTCGAAGTCCAAGGCAATATGGGTACTGGGGAGCAGCACAGCATGGGACACTTGTTTGAAATGGTGTTTACTTTGGAGTACCTCGTGCTACACACAGGATGTGCCTTGAGAAGAGCTCCTGCATCTGCAATCCATCACCCACAGACCTGGCCGAGGAGCTGGGGCTGTACAGCCCATTTTTTAACTTTGCCATCCACTGACTAATGACACACAGTGGGAATGGTTTATGGGCTGGCACTGAATGGCACAGGAGCCCCAGCACCCTTGTTTCCATCCAGCACCTTTGTTTGAAGGATGCACTGGAACCATCTGTACTCCCTGTGGGAGTTAGATATGCATAAACTGCTCCATCCGCTCCAGTGAGTTGCAAAAATGGAAAAGGACAGCAGCTTTTTTAAAGATTTTTTTCAAAATGAACAACCAAGGGACAGAGAGTTACTCTACCCTTGCACAACTGAACTGATCCTTCTTTCTTTGAACCTGAATTGAAGGACATGAGATTCAGCCCTACTGTTCTAAGCCGCCTAAACATCTTCCCCCACCTCCAAAAACATGATATTCACTACCCACCAGGGCAAGAATTCCGTGGGAGCAGAGGTGAACATTTCAGGCTCCTTTCTCCCAGGCATCCTCAGTACCTTCACCAGACTCTCTTGCCACACCAGCTGGTAAATTCTGTGCTTTGTTATCTCGTTGTTTCTACCATTTCAACATTCTAACACCATTTAGAACAATTTCATCCAAAGATCACAAAGTGCTTTACAAGGTTTAGTTAATTAAGCCACTGAAGTATTATTACATCTCTCTTATGGAGGAGAAAGTCAAGCAAAGATGTTAAATGGCTTGCCAAACGTAATATGAGTCAGTAGCTAAGTTGGGAAAAGAACCCAGGAGTCCTGACTCTTAACCCATGGCTGTAAACCATTTTTCTCTATAAAACAGAAATTAAGCGAGCAGAAGGGTGGCAGCACAGCTTTTCCTCTTATTTGAGCTGCCTTACAATTAGGACAGCAATAGAAATATGGATTCTTAATCTTGAAACTTGGAACTTTTGTTTGGAATTGACTGTGTGGACATTTTGGGGTACTTGCTGCCTTTTGAAGTTCTCACATTGTGGTCATATTTGAAGAAACTACTGTGATAGCAGGAGTTATGGGCTTGTTGCAGGAATGAGTACTGTGTTATCTGGGAAGTGAGAGCAGATCATTGAAACATCACTTCCAAACAGTCTGACAAATTTATGACACATTCCTGCTAGCTAAAGGCATAAAATCCACCAGAACAAGTTACTGTTTGTTCTCCCTATTACTAAAGAGGAAAAGAAGGGAACATAAAGGTGAATTCTCTTGCAAAAAAGGACTCTTCCGCCAGCCCAGCCCAGCCAGAGGAACTGCTCCAAGTCTAAAGATAAACACAGCGATAGCAAGGGCATTTCCACAAGGAGGCCAAAGAATTTGAAAGAGGAAGGAGTAACTGGGACCCCAATGAGCCATTTGCCTGTATCCTGCTGTCCATAAGTTTTATAAATTATGGGAGAAAAAATGCTGTGTGTAACTGAAAGCTGCCCCTAGACACCAATAATTTGTCTGACCTGCATTTAGACGACCAATCCGCTCAGCTCTAACTACCCTTGGCAGCCTCGTGCCGGTCGTATTTTTACATGGATGAACTGTTCTTCAACAATTTCCTCCAGTGTGCTCGCAGCACAAACAGGCTTTTCTTTGCAAGCAGGTATGTGTGCCTTCTTTTTCCAGTTATTTCTTTTCTCACACACGTGATTCTGGTGGCTATTTGAGAAAAAAAACCACCCAGCCCCCGCGCTCTTTCCTCCTAACAAGCTACAAGCACTGCTGCAGTTTTATGGGACAGGGATGGAGGTTTGCTTAGGCTTGGATTCTCTTGGTTTAGGAGGCAACAGCATCACATTTTTCTTCCTTTTCTCGAAGTCCTATTTCTATCTTTCCCTGACATTTGCCTGAAGTATCGTGGTTTATTACTCGAGAAACTTACAATCATAATAAGAGCCAGTACTTACAGTTGCAAAATTCTCATTACTTTCTGGGGTGATTCTGGGGCTGAATTAGACATCCAGAAAAAAATCACTGTGAAGAAGGAGAGATAGCTGGGAAAGCTGTGCCATCACCTCTTTAAATCCAGAGCTTTTGTCCTATGTGTTTGCTCCTCATGGCCAAACCTTTAGTCCCTTGGGTCTATGAGACAGAAGATGTGGTGGGAAAAGCATAAAAGAAAGAAAGCAGATGGCAAGGGCACTGTCAGACACACACACACATATATATAAATAATATATATATTTGCTCTTTCTGTGAAGGAATCCATCATAAGCACCAAATGCCCCATGACCTCAGGGTGTAAGTGCAGGATTTAGGGCCTTGTAGGAACGTGCCCTTGCTCTTTTTTTAACACCAAGTGGGATTGTGCCTGTATGAAAGCAACACATCCAGTGGTTTCCCGCAGACATTTTGGTGATGGATTGCTGGCATCACTTGTTTTCTTTTGAAGGCAATTCATTTATCAGAGACAATTTCTCAACTGATAAGTTCAGTGTGTTCAGCTGTTCGTGGCTACATAGCAGCTACAGGCCAATAAATATGAGCTGCAATTAGCTTGATTAATGATTTCAGATCACTAAACTGCAACTTTGTTTAAGATAAGGCTCTAGGAAGCTTTTCTGCTGTATCTGGCAAGTTTACTGGCATTGGTGACACTACCTTCATTGTAAGCACCCCAAGCCAGCAGCTCCTTCAGTCTGACTTCATGATAAAGAGAGTTCCAGTCCTCGGGATTTCTGAAGAGCTCAGCAGGTGTTTGGTGGGGGAAGTACAGAGACAGGGAGCCCCCTCCCATCTGCCACATTGCAAAGTGCTAAGGAAATTGTTTCCAAATGTCCCTTAATTTAGAAGTTTACTCCCTCCCCCACCCCGCCCCAGCCGCCTGTTTTACTCCTCTGGGCTGCTGACCTTCACCTCTTCTGCCATCCTTCAGCCCAGCCAGCCCTGAGTGTCTTGGAGAGTGGAGCAAGGGAAGCAGAGCAATGCAGAGCAGGTTTCAGAAGCACTCTATTTGCTTTAACATGTTGGCTGTCACCAGCAGTGCTGCAGTGGGTCTTGCAGAGCACGGAGTGTGCTGGCAGCAATCCCTTCAGGTGGGATGGCATTTGCCTTTCATTCATTTTGGGGCTGGAAAGAACACGAGGGTGAGTGCATGTGTGCAGATATACATGCACCTACATGCTCTTCCCTTGCTGCCCTCTCTTAAAGGAATCAACATCACTGATTCCTGTGCCACAAGCCCAGACTGGTAAGGACTGTGCTTGTGGAGCAGCAGTTTCAGAATTACAGCCTCTGCTAAGCTCCAAGTACAGGCTCCAAGCCATTAAATGAGCTGGGGTTCACCCCACTCTACCCAGCATGTTTTACACAGACCCAGTCCCACCTCTCACTCCTCCCAGCAAAGGCATTTCCAGGCCGAGGAACTTCCAGGCAGAAACTGGCGGAGATATGATTTCAGTGGTCTGGGAAATGATGTGATTGGCATTTCACTTTGGATGGACATCAGGTGAAATTCAAACCTTCAGACATTCCAGTTATAACATAGGCACTTGCCTCAACCAGCTCACTCAGAGGCTGGTAGTGGGGTGTCCTCCCTGAATTCAGGGGAGAAATACAAACCATTTGGAGCTAGTAGGAATCTGCTGTTTCTGAGCTCAGGGTAATACCAGGCACAGGGACACAGCTGCAGCCCCAGCCCTTTCTCCATTTTTGGTGCTAAATTATCTCTGCAGCTCTTTCTTCCCAAGCTGAGAGTCTGAGGTCTCCTTCCAAGGAAGAAATGTTGGCAAGAAGGCACCCACCACTACAGCAAGGGTCCTGCAGCTGCAGTGTAAGGTTTGCTTGTGCAGTGCAAGATTTTGTGTTCAGTTCCCACATCAAGATGGGGAAAAACAGTGCAAAAACTGCTGTATTTCACCTCCACATCTTCAATCTGATCTCTGTGTGGGCACAAAAAGCAAGAAGGAGAGCGATGGAGCAACCAGAGCCACGAGAAGGAGGAGGAGGAGGAGCAGAAATCTTACTTGCTTATTCCATTTTCAGGGCACTTCACTCATTTCACGTGACACTTTAGAGAAAAATACGTTGCAGCTGTTAATTTAATGCCCCTCTCATTTCTCAATTTTACCCTGAGAATCCATTTAAAATATAGCATAAATATTTGAAAGTCAATACCTCTCCCTGGAATGTTTCCTCACGAATGACAGGTAACAGATATATTTTATTAGCTCAATTGGAATTGCTTTCTTCCATACCAGCAATCCATTTGTCAGCCACAGCCAAACACTGAACTCTTTACCAGATGTCCCCAGGGACTGAATAAAGAAAAAAACCAAAGCAAACCCATCCCAAACACAGGTCTGTGTACTCAGGGGTGTGGATGGGCTCATGTTTCAGACCTGAAAGCCAGGGAGGATCTAATGAAGCCTCCTGGAGGAGCCTGAGTCCTGGGGACCATCACTCACCTGCTGACCTGAAGGGCTGAGCAAATATGACAGGAAAAGAGGAGAACAGGAAAGGAGGAATTGTTGGTCCAGAGATTTGATAGAGCCCCTGCAATCATCTGACCTTTATTACAGAGAAAAAGGAGATTTTGGTGTGATTTTTTGTAACCTATGGCTGCTTGATTACATAATGAAAAGGAAATCTGCCTATCAGAAATGTCACCTACAGCTTGGGGATTGGTTCAGATGAAATCTAATCAAATTTTTCCAACTTTTAGCATGCTTCTGGGTTCTTGGGGTACCAATGTGCCAGCGTCACTCCAAGGAAAATGTTGGCAAATTTGAAATCAATATACAAGCAGCGATGAGAAGAAGATTAAATGCTGGGTTAAGGCTTTTTGATTCTCAAAACTTTTCAAGATTTCCTATCCCATTTCTGGGGCATTTTCATGGCCATCCTACAATTTTAATCACATCATCAGGTTCTTACTGGAATACAGCTGTTTTCCACTTTATGTTCAGCAGATAAATCCCCTCCAGTAAGGAAAACCCAGAGATTTGAGACAAATGTGCTCAAAAAGTGGCCAAGAAATGAATAAAGCCAAATCAATATAAATGACACATGGCCATATCCTGGGCTTGGCCGTACCAGAGTAAATTCCAGCTGATCAGCATTGCTGTCCCTGGCTCACACCCTGCAAAGCTAAAGGTGGTCCCTTCATCTGCACACAAACAACATCTGAAGCAAGAAGAAGATGGACTAAGTGGGAGGATGAGACAAAAAGAGAAGGAGGGCTTCACTAAGATGAAAGCCAGGACTGGTGACCATCCGGAGAAGACAATTTCTGAGCCAATTTCCACAGCCTGGTTTCTACAAAAACACAGTTTTGGCACATGCACTATACTCCATCCCTTGCCAGCCCAACCAGGATTTTAGCAGGATGATGACAACAATCCCCTCTGAGAAAAGAGTTATGCCAATGCATACCTCACTGGCTGGAGCACAATCAGGATCCAGATGAAATTGCAAAGGTGACATGACGAGGTACCAACCAGGTCACTGAGGAGGTCTCAGCCCATGGCAGAGTAGGGCCAGGCCATGGCCCGAGTCCAAGCCATGCTCTCAACACAACCCATACTAAACCCACCAACTCCAGTGGCAGAGAGGATGGTTTGGCTCAGCAAGGAGGGGAACATGGTGTAACAAGAGCAGGGAAGACCCATCTGACCATGGGCTGCACTGTGCCCACACAGAGAGGAAAATCAGCAAAATGGACAGGGAAAGGAGGAATCCACCAGAAGCTCTCCCCAAGGAATGCCCTCCTGAAGGAAAGGCTGAAGGGTTGTTAAGGGACTGAGGTTTTTGCTGTTTTGACCTGGACTCAGGGAGAGGCCAGACCCCAGCAATGTGAAGGTCTAGGCTGTGATTTGGGTTTAAAGTACAGAGCATGACAGCTTCAGTCCAGCTCTCCCTCTAAGTACTCAAAGGCCTCAATGGGGTTTCCCTTGAGCCTTCTCTTTTCCAGGCTGGACATCCCCAGCTCTCTCAGCCTGTCTCTACAGGGGAGGTGCTCCAGCCCTCTCAGCATCTTCATGTCCTCCTCTGGATTTCCTCCAACAAGTCCACATCCTTCTTATTTTGGGGACCCCTGTACTCCAGGTGGGGTCTTACAAGGTAAAGATGTGAAGAATCACCTCCTTTGACTGCTGGTCACCCTTCTTTTGAAGCAGCCCAGGATGCAGTTGCCTTTCTGGGCCGAATTTCAAGCACACAACAGGGGGATAACAAATGGCCACAACTATTTTTTACCAGGAAAGCAAGAGCAGGGCTGGGAGCCTCCCAGCCCCTACACTGGGCAGGAGGGGTTTGTTTAATCTATCCCACTCTGCCGACCCCCGGATCATTTCCTCCTCCAACAGCTGCAGCCATGGGGGACAGCAGAGCACGGAGACACACAGCTGTCCCTTCTGATCGCCACACAGCCCTGTCAAGGCTTGCTGGGCCTGGCTCTGGGACCAGCTCTCCTCAAACTCCATTCTTCGTGAGCTGTTCAGGACAATTTTTGAATTTTCTTTTTTTTTTTTTCTTGTCTCAACCACATCAGTTTGGCGAATAAGAGACGCAGCTGCTCCTCGTGAATTTTGCCTGTTTTACTGCTTTCAGCTAGCAAAGCTGCAGGGTGATGGGAGAAATACACAGCATTTCCAAAGTATTTTTTGCATTTCAAATATTCCACATAAATGTATTTCTCCTTGGCCAGCACACCAGGTCTGTGAGATGGTTTCCAGCACAAGCTGTTCATGATCTATACCCCCAGCATGTGAACAGGAATGATAGTTTTTGCATAATTCAGCTGTCATGAAGTTCTTAGAGCAGTTTGTTAAATCTCTACTGTAAGGCTTACAGACCTGCCTGAGGGAAAGGGTTTGGGCTATCTGCCTCAGTTTTCTGTGTTTTGGAGGAAAGGGGGTTGTTTCTGCCAGTCAGCTGAAGGGGATTTTGTAACAGGAGAACTCTCACGGTGGTGAATGTCACTTCTCACAGGGAGGGCTTTTTCCATGGCGAGATCTGCACAGTTGGAATCTGAATGGAATAAACCTACAGACTGACCAAACACAAATGAGCTTTTTAAAAGATCTGCGTCAGATTTGTAAATGCTGGTCCACAAAGACCTGGCTGCAGTCATGAGGACAAAAGCTTTAAAAGAAGACTCATCCTCAAACTGGGTTGGATTCCCCAGTACAAAGGGGACCAGAACAAGAGCACTAACTGCATTTCTCCTCTATTTTTTTTTTTTCCTGTTTAGTTTGACCCTACCCATAGCATAGTTTCCTGGCCTGGCTTGATATAAATGACAACTTTATAAAGTTGAACTGGTCTTTTCTAGCATGGATTTTTTTTTTCTTTTTTTTTAATATCTCATGTGTCCCAAATAATATTCAGTCCTTGANTTTTTTTTTTTTTTCTTTTGATACAAAAAGTTCAGTATTAGACATAATCACTTTTTGGCATGCTATCTAAATATGCACTTTCTTAGATTGATTGGCTCTGTGTAAAGACCTACAAGGAATAAGGTTCTACTATTCACTATTGTCAAAGCAATACCCCAGACTCCTAAACAAATTTGCTTCTGCAAAGGTAGGAAAAAAAATAATAACCCTGCTATGATTACCTTGCCTGAAGCCATTGCTCTGACGCCACAAAACTGAGGTTTTCTGTGCTGTGTAGGAACTCGACTGATACATTTTTCCCTAATGCATAGTCACTTTCTCAATGGGACAACATTTTCTCCCAAGAGGCTTCCCAAACTGCTCGGGTTACAGGGGGTTTGGTCTCAATGTTGTTAGAGAAAGAGCACAACTGTCTCAATGTGCACAGGCTAAAGGTGCAGGAATGCTGAATTGGAGAGCCACAAACTGCCCAAAATGCAGCCACATCCACACCAATGGTCCTCACAGCAAATTTAAATCATCTTGAGTTCAGATGATTGAATTTGGGAAAAAATCTGTATCATCCCTTTCACTACTTTACACTTACTGTAACAATTAACAGACCTTTGATGCAGTCCTGAAAAATTCAAGGCTGATGCTTTGAGATCTGGGCAGGAGGTTTGACTAGCTGATCTAGTTGGGGGATTGGAACTTGATGATCCTTAAGGTCCCTTCCAACCCAAACCACTCTATCATTCTCTCTCCAGAGATCCCCTCTCCCAGCCTCTGTTTCTCAAAGGTTGTGTGCAGGTCTGTTCTTTCTTTTGCCACCAGTAAGACTTCAGCACTTCACTCACAAATAAAAAATCTGCCTAGAAGGGACCATTTGACTCAGGGAAAAAAAGCAAACCCACTTTCATTCTAGTGTTTTCATGTTTTTGCATATTAAAAGAAATAAAACTACTCATTGTCATAATTGCACACACTCTTGATTTATACACTATATTCTGGTCAAAGGTGCACGTAGTCTTAAGATCTCACGCAGACAACATGCTACCAATGCAAACAGCCTGAAGCATTTCAGGACAAGCAAGCATTGAGAAAAAAGATTTTTTTCAGAGATTAGTGAAGGCTTCCATTTGAATTTTCATGGAGAAACAAGGTCTAATTTTATCTTTGTACATAAGAAAATACTTGGGGTCAAGAGATCAATGTCTGGATCTATTACAAGTTTCTTTTGTTTGAAGACCATAGGAATAAACATGTGCCCAACTTACCACGCTGCTCCATTCTTTCCCAGTTCTCCAAGAGACATAAAATGTTTTTTAATTAGATTATTAATTATCAAGCCACCAGATCAGTCTCACAGGAACTGCATAAAACCAGCTTTAGAAGTTGTATCCATAGCACTATCACTTCCAGGAAGAGTCCAGGAAAGCAGATTTTGCACATGACCCTGCTGAACAGAAACTGCTTTTCTTCACTTCTTCAACTCCTCTTTTTAAGCAAAAGCTTTTCCTTTTATTTCTGATCAGCCTTGTAGGTGTTGTCCCCATTTCACACTGAAACCATTCTGTGATTCAATGAAGATGGCATTTAAAGTCAAGGGAGCAACAGAGCAATGTGTCCATGAACATAAGCTTATCTAGGCCCTGGGCCTGTGGATTTATCCAAAATAAAAATTGGAATTGGGAGAAAAAATTTTGGAAGGCTTTCATGGCAATATGTGTCTGAAAAAGTTCCCATTCACTAAAGCCACTCATTGTCCACAGGATGTGGGAGCAGTGGAGGACACTCAGGTAGGCATCAGCACTGCTGGACATCTTCCCCAAACTGTTACAAAACTTCCCAAAAAAAATCTTTGCGTTGTTGCTAAGGCAGAGTATTTCAAAATACTGCTACCCCATACCATGGAGGGATATGGGGTAAGTGTAGTTTTGATTTTAATCTCAACCTGAGTATTACTGCAGCTTTTCATCAGGGAAGAATATTTAGTAATTGATCAAAACCACTTCTTATCCTCATTGCCAACAGCAGGTAACGGGCAGGGAGGAAAAAAGGACCCTGGTTGCTCTATTAGAGCCCTCATGCTGCTGGCTTGGATATTTGCAGGGAAGCTGAAAATGTCCTTACAAGCCCTGGCCCTGCTCTGCAGTTTGGCTATTGGGACCAGGAGGAGAAAAGGAATGTGGGAGGATGACCATGAAACTTATCATGCAATCAGAACTTGGTGTTCCTACCCATTTCCAAAGGGGGAGAAGGGAGCCAGCCAGGAAACAGAGCGAGACCTAAAAAACACACAAACCAAATTTGATTAACTGAAGAGGAGGAAAAACAGCAAGTTAGTCTCACTTTGAAGGTTTTATGTCAATGCACAAAAACACATTTGTATTTAGGTTTCCAGGTCTAAAGTAGCTGTGGGAAGGAAGAGGGGGCTCTTTTTATTAAAAATATTTATTGAAGCTTTATTTTAAAGAAGCCCTAGTGCTCTTCAAAGCACAGCTTTGACAGTGTGGTCTCCAGGTGGAGATGAAATCACATCTTATTGGCATGATGGGGATGGAGGGATGGACAGAAGGCACTGAATGTTCATAGAACACTGCAAGAACACATTTGCAGAGGAAAGGGTCTGTAATGCACATGGATGACTTTTTTGGACACCATAGCACCAAAGCAAGATGAACCTATGTGCATCATGGAGTGAGGAGCCATAAAGTCAGCCCTGCTCATATCCAGAGCACTGAGATGCCCTCTGTCACCTCTTGGATGAGGACTGGAAGGAACACTGAGCAAGTTCACAGGTAATACAGAACTGGGAGGAGCTGTTGGCTCCCTCAGAGGCAGGGAGGCCCTGCAGAGAGACCTCAACAAATGTGAGGGCTGGGCAATCACCAACCATGTG
>VXBC01000932.1:652567-691288 GCA_013399945.1 Ploceus nigricollis | reverse complement strand
TTCTTTCCCCAGAGGGTGGCTGGGCACTGAACAGGCTCCCCAGGGCAGTGGTCACAGCCCCAGCCTGGCAGAGCTCAGGAGTGTTTGGACAATGCTCTCGGGCACAGGGTGACTCTTGGGGATGGTGCTGTGCAGGGCCAGGAGCTGGACTGGATGATCCTTGTGGGTCCCTTCCAACTCAGCTTGTTCTGTGATTCTGTAAATGAGTGTTCATGGAGTGATCCATAAAATTTAGACTAGCAAGGTGGCAAGGCCACAGCCTACACTTTTTCTTTTGGTTGTCAGGGGGGCACAACCAGACAGCACCAGCCCCATGAGTGCTTCCTACACTTGTGAATGTACGACACCCCTCATGCTAGGAAGCCAGGCATCCTCCACACAACTGAAAACAGCCTTTGTTCCTCTGTGAAGGAGCACATGCTGCCTCTGAGCAATCCACAGGCTTGATGAAAATTCATATCATTCTCATGCTTGCTGCACATGGTCTCCCAAACGGTATCCTCAGCAAAATACATATTGGGCCAGACCCATGCCCTCTCCATCCTATACCCAGACCATTGTCCCAGCAGCAGGCCTGACCTTTGGATGAGAAAGCGAGGGTCCTGCTTGCACCACACTTTTCAAAGAGCACATTAACCCTGATTGTCTTGGCTAACTCTCTGGAATTTCCTTCCTTGCCCCGGAGACAGAGCATTCTGTGGAAATGAAAATTAATACTTACAGGCGACTAGAGTTTGAGTGTGTTTTCAATTATATATTGGGGAAAAAAAAAAAAGAGAGAGAGTAGAAATTCAGTGGCTGTTACAAATAAGCCCATTTTAATTGTAAATTTATTTAGCAGGAGGTGGAATTAATCACCTAAAAGAGAAGGGGGGGAGAGCCCCAGCACTGCACACAAAGCAAGGAAAGTGCGAATCACACAGTTGGCATGAGATCCCATTTCATTTTTGTTAAGTGCAGGGTTTTTAAGTCCCTGAATATCTCACTGTTCTTTCCCTCCTGTTCTCCAGAGGGAGAACAAATGCAAATGGTGTCGTGTTAGAAGGGGCTAAAAGGGCACCCTGTAATAATCCAGTGCATGAAACCCCATGGATTCATCAAGGAGGGAAGGTGTAACAGCCTTCAGGAAGCCTGCAATAGCCTCTGTGTACACATAACACCTCCAAAGGAATTTTCTGCAGCTATTCAAGAACAGACCCAGGTCTATTCACCCCAGTTTCACCCCATAGCTTGCACATGCCTAGGCAGCACTCAGAGAAGCACAACAGAGGGCTGTACACACCGAAATAAACCCAGCCAGATGAAAAATGGGCTCTGTTCTTTCTCCCCCTGTGCTGGTGTTGGGTTTGACAGTCTGTCCACAGCGTGTACCCCACAGCACAGCGCAGCAAGAGCACAAACAAGCCCCCAGCAGCAACCAGTCACCTTATAACTCTTCCCCACACCACACCTACATCTTTTCCACACCAAGCAAGGACAGGAGAGGCCAGGCAAGAACCTGGCACACACAATTCTCCAGCAAGCTCATAGGCTGCCTCCAGTGCAGCCAAGCCCCAGCAGACGTAGCCACAGCACAGCAGGCTGTAGGCAGGATCAAGATTCCATTTGTGGAGTGGAGGATGAGGTGCAGGTCAGCTCCAACATGTTTTCCATACACGTTTTCTTTGAAGGCTGTGAATTAATTTTGCATGAGCAATCTCGCTGTCATTTCAGATTCTCCACTAACATTCAAGCTTTAGCTGTACAAATAGGGGAAATATATTCCATGTTTCCAGCCAGTGCTTGTCACTTCAGTGAGCATTGAAACCTTCTACTGTCAATGAATTTGTTCAGCTCCTCCTTGGACCTGCTGATCCTGTCTCCACAGCTGCCTGTGGCTGCACCTCCCCTGACATGCTGCCAATGCTGTCCCTAATGCACCCCTAATGCACCATTTGCCTTCTTGTCACCCAGGGCACTGCTGGCTCATGGAGAGCTTGTTGTCCACCAGGGCACTCAGGTCCTTCTCTGCAGAGCTGATTTCCAGCAGGCAGTCCCCAGCCTGTACTGGGATGGGGTTATTCTTCCCCAGGTGTAGAACCCTCTGTTTGCCTCTGTTGAACTTCAAACAGTTCAGCTTATCCATTATCAAGAAGCTTTTTAAAATTTGAATGGCACTTTACAACCAGCAGCTCCTTTCCAGGTGTCGCTTGTAATATTTCCATTTCCTGTAATGACTCAATCCTGAGAGCCAAGTTTCTGACCAAAAGGAGAGGGATCATCAGGCCACTTAGTCACCTCCAGTGAGCAATCTGCATATGACACTTAACTACTCTGTTGGTTTTTTTTTTTAATTATTAGTATTGCAAACTGGCTCTGTGTAATGCACTAAGAAGAGTGTGTTGCCCAAGTTTCTGTAGGAACCCAATTTTGAAACTGCTACATGCAAGAACAAATATCAGCTGTGACTGTGAGAAAAACCATTGGTCTCCTCCAAGTGACCACAGCCTGCACATAGAGTATGAGCAATCAGTCAGTTTGACTCTTGAAAAACATACACTTCTCTCAGTTACAGGGTTTATCCTACAGGGGGAAAAATAAATCTCTTTTCAATGTACAAGTAGGACTGAGAATCATTATTCCATCAGTTTGGCCAAAACTTCAAGCCAAAAACATTTTGTTTGTGTGTGTTGAAGCAGTAATTTTGTACAGCTTCCCTTAGATGTGAGCAAGATATCAATCCCCCAAAATGGCACAGAAAGCCTCACACAAAAGCACTCATTTAGTTCTTGAAACTGCAAAACTGATTTTCTAAGCTACTTTCTAGGAAACACTCTGTGAACCATGAAGAATTTCTCAACAGGAAAAGAGCTGAGCAGAGGGTTTGTGACACTGAAGAAAAGCTCCTACTGGCCCAGATTTGCTGCACAGTCTGTAGCTCACAGCCCTTCCAGAACTAGCTCTTCTGACACCCTCCACACCAGGGAAATGTCATATTCCCCTCTGCACAAGAGACAGGCCTTAGATACCCAAGGGGTACCCAAGCAAAACAAGATCACCAACAGATGATCCTTGGTAGCACCTTCACTGTTGGGCATGAATGCCTCACCACAGCAGAGGAGGCAGGAGCCTGCAAGGGAGAAGGGTGGCAAAAAAAGAAAAAAATAAGGGAAAAGCAACAATTACAGTTACATTGTGCAGCTGCCAGAAAGGCTGAGGGACAGAAGGTAAGTTATGCCACAGAATTAGAGGCTGTAGCACTGCAGAATGGTAACAGGTCCCTGCACCATGAAGGCACAGGCTGCATTTGAAGATTAAACTTGGTGCTCTCCCTAGGATTCCAGCAGCCTGATACTTTCACTACAAACTCACTTTCTGATGGAATAAAGCAAGCTTTCAAGCATCCGTCTACAGGAAGTTGTCTTGATGGACAGTATGCTCAGGGAAGTGGTGAGATCACAGCCCCTGGAACTGTTCAGAAAACATGTAGATGTGGTGTTTAGGGACATGGTTTCATGGTGGACCTTGCAGTGGTAGGTTAATTAAGTAATTGGACTCAATGATCTTAGAGGCCTTTTCCAACCTTAATGATTCCATGGTTCTATATGTGCATGCATGGTATGTACAGATTATAGAGCTGGTTGATTGATAACTCCCATAGTGATAGACACATCCAGATGGATGGATGTGATCTGTGAAATTCAGATTTTCAAATTATTTGGCTTAAACATGAGATCTGGGGAGAAAAAGGGAAAAAAAACCTTATGATTTTTGAGGGATGGACAAGAAATTTCTGAAAGTGGGGTCTGGCCACACTTTCAAAAGATGTGTGGTGGGCTTCCTGTCTCCATTTAAAATCTCTTAGTACTATACCAAATGCTTACTCTTTGCCACTGAAGGTAGTGGCCAATCCTGCAGGCTGTTTGCAAGCAGAGGATAACCAGTTCCTAAAAATTATAAGGAATTACAGAGCTTAGGAGCATTTGTAGGATCTTCCTCCTAGTGCCTGCATTTGCTAGAGGCTGTTTATTTCAGGATGACCTCAATGCTTCTGTGCAGTTACCAGCCCTGTGCTGGCTGACATGCCCATGAGCCTGCCAAGCACTAGAGATGTTCATGACACTTTCCTGCCCCCACCCCCTTCATCCCTTCACCCTCTCCATGCAGCACCAGTTCAAGGCCAGCAAATGAGTTCAGTTTCAAAGCCCTGGCAGTGATGCAACAGTGGTTGCATTTGCCCAGTCAAATCAGGTAAATGATTCCTGTGCAGTTTCTTCAGAGCAGCAGCCTGGAATCATGGAATCACAAATGGTTTGGGTTGGAAGGGACCAACCTGGTTCCAAATCTCCCACCTTCCACTATCCCAGGTTGCATCCAACCTGGCCTTGGACACTGTCCAAGGATGGGGAATCAACAACTTCTCTGGGCAACCTGTGCCAGGGCCTCCCCACCCTCACAGGGAAGAATTTCTTCCATAAAACACCAGACTCAATTTCCCCAGGTAGGAGAAGGCTTTAAACAAAAGTATTTATTTAGAGAATATCAGTGGCACTAATTTACGTGCTGTTCAATAGGGATATGTGGGTGCATTTGTTACCAAACCCCAGTAATCAGATGTTAAAGATCACTCAGAGCCCACTGGGGCTTTGCACAATGTTCTGAGCCCTGCAAGCCAACTATGAGGCTGGTAACACCTTCCTCTGTTGTGTAATTGCACTGAAGAAATACCAGCTCTTTCCAATTTTTAAGAAAAGAAGTACGAAAAGAAAAGGATAAAAGGGATTATATAGATCACCTGCTATATCTGGGGAAATGCACAGTAAAAGAAGCATGATAAATCCTTAGATCAAAAAGGAACATTTCAGCTGTAAGGAATTTTTTGATGCTGTTTAAGCTCAAAGAAAAACTATAGCCAGACACACAAATATGATTATGTTGAGAAGGGCTGCAGGTGGGTATTACTAAAACAATGATCACATCAGGAATAGAAATTTAAGAGGAGAGTGAAAGGACTGGTACGAAGGAGTCCCAAAGACAAAAACAACCCATGACCCCACCACTTGCAACATAGATATCAATACGTGGGAACCAAATCCCCTTGGCACATCAGCATTGTGCAGCCAGAAACTTGTGAAACTTGTTCCACTGGTTCCCAAATGCAGCACAGGAGATGCAGCCAGAGCACGGAACACAGAGAAATGACACCAGGGAAAAGTGGGGTTATGGACAGGGCACCAGCAAATTAAGCCAGGAAGAAATTAAATTGAGAGGAAGCAGGAATGGGTAGTTATAGATGACATCGCAGCTCCTGCTGTGAACTCTGCCCCAAGAGGGCTCTCAGCCTTCAGCAATTGTCTTTCTGCAGGTATCCCTGCTCTGCTTCAAGAGTGCACACCCTGTGCAGGACCAGAGAAAGGGCTCAGAGTCCAGCAGGATGCCCCATTAAAAAATAACATAATCCAAATTAACTTGGCTTGCGCCAAGTTCTGATAAACCCCTAATGACAAAGAAAGGAAGATTTCTCCATCTATACATTGCAAAAACATTCCCAGTAATTGCCACTGCTCCTTCATCAACAGCCCCTTTTCCCTTGCATCTCCCCATGCAGCAGATAGTGCTCTCCTCCCTCCACAGACCAACATCATCACACACAGTCATGCAATCACACAGCACCAATGCCAATGGCAAAAAAATGGAGTATTCAAACCCAAGTAGCAACAGATGTCTCATTTACAAATTACCACCATTTCACAAGACAGCAGGAAAAAATGACCAGTTTGGAGACTCTCATTGAAGTATTTCATTCCCCTCTCTGTTGGTTCACCAGCATAAATCTTACAGTGTGATTTTGGTGTGAAGGAGAGGGGACAAAAGAGACTCTTTTCACCTTATCTGCCATTTTAAGGATGCAAGACCATCCTCAATGCTTTATGACAAGGTCCACTGGGCTTTGTAGGCAGCTTTTTTTAATTTGCATGGCTGACAAAATGAAAGAAAAAAATCACCTTCTCAGTCCTGCAACATACAGATTTATGTTATGGCATCTGGATCCTTGGGGTAACCTAGCACATTATGCCACCACTTGGCCAAATCTGGAGGAGTTCTTCCCTGCTCAGCAGAACTGTTTTACAGCAGGGCTTGTTCTTCAAAGCCCCTCATGCTGCCTGTGCTGTCCCTCTGATCACAGGGCTTTTGTGTGACTGTCACGGTGTCATAAACATCATGTGAAGGGGGGTGCCTCAAAATCCAGAGCCTTCCCAGAGCTGCAACTCTCCAAAAGCAGTGTTGACAATACTCCAACCACCCCAATCTGCCAGCCAGCTGGTTATGCCCTGGAAAGCACCTGATCTTCCAATTTAAGTGTCTTTTCATCACCCCAGCAGCAAATGAACTCCAGCTCTATAAACAGCACTGGCCTCACAGCAGAAACCCTGTGTCAGCCAGCCCATCACAGCACATGCAGAGCCCTTTCCATAAGAAGAGGACCAGAGAAGTGCTCAAAGGGCACATGTGGGCAGTCGGCAGTAGATAAGGACTGTGTTTGCTCAGACATACACAAATTCATGGTTGACTAAGGACAAAAAAATATGGATCATGCTTACCTGGGCAAGTCTATAAATAATCCCAGTGGATGGAGCACACTGCTGACAATTTACCTGTGGAGCTGAGAGCTGCAGTATCTGTCAGACAGTTCTAATGTCCTCAGATTTTAAGGGGTTGAGTCTTCAACATCAGCAACTGCACTGCTCCTGTGGCATTTTAATAGTTCAATAGCAGTGAGGCAGCTGCCTCTTCATGTACCTTTGTCTCTTCCCTCCCAGATGAACAATACCAACACTAAATCTGACACATCTGCAACTTGACAGAATTATTGTGCAAGACAGAGGCTTCTCAGGTGCCTCTGGCTTTTTGCACAGAGCCACACAAGGACATGCCCTGTGGCTGTGCCTGGGAGCTGAGGACACATGGCAGCCCATACACAGCCACTGGGCCATTACAGGCATCAGAGGGTCTAAATTCATAGAAAAACACCTTCAAGAGTCTTGTCTTCCTGGACAGGATTTCTAGGTAAGAGCAAAAGCTGTCTGAGATATGGACAGATATGAGAGAACCCAAACAGGAACCTCAGCAGCCCTTCCCGTCACTGCAGGCAGAGCCCAGATATGTTATCTACCTCACCCAGGGAAATCTGAACATCAGATTAGGAACACAAACTTGTGTTAAGACCTTGCTCTGTCCTCAGGCTCGTTAAAGATGATGCATCTTCCACAGCTATCAGGGAATTACTGCTCATATGGAAAATATCTTCATAAAAGCAACAATCCCAAGGGCACACTGTGAGTAGGGGCTCACCAGAAGATTCCAGACCATTCCTTTCATTAGGGATGGGGGAAAAAAAATACAATTTGATCTGCAGTGGGAAGGGGAACAGGGCATGAATGCCCTCATTCAGCTGCAATTAACCGGGGCTCCTCCTTAGCTTCAGTACACCAAGAGGGAAATTATTTGAAAGCCTCAGCCGATGGGGATAACTGGGTGGGTTTGGGATGGAGGGAGCAAATCTTCCCGCTACGACAGCTTAATAGTACCACCTGGTGGAGAAAGCCAAATTTGCTCTGCCGCTCCAGAGTGGGGCTGCAGAGGGATGCCAGGAAACAGTGAAAGAAGATAAAGGTGTAACAAGACTATTCAGGCTTATTTTCGTATAGAAACTGAATTTTCCTCCACTTTTCGCAAGGTGCTCAGTGAGGGTGAAAAACACACTGGGACCAAGCAGTTTAGTTCAGGTCTCCCACTACAAACCTACTCCCACGTGGGGCATGCAGCAGCCTCCTCTTGAGCAGCTTATTTTATTTTATCACACACAAAAAAGCAGCAGCCTCCAAGGACTTGTCAGGAGGCAAGCAGGCAGCTAACATCAACCTACACAGTACAAACAAGTGTCTCTCAGTGATAGACATCTCCAAGCAGAGAAATTTCACAGCTGAATGTTTAAAAAAAAAAAAATCAAGGCCTCTGAAATTCGAATTAACAAAGGAATTATTTGGAGAATGGCCTGGATGAAATAGGAAATACAAAAAGCTACAGAACTAGAAGACTAAATAAATTCCTATGTCTGCATATATCTAAGCTTTGAAGTGTTTAATTAGAGATCTTTCCAGAATCTGCAGACAAAATGTTCATTTTTGACAATGCAAGGGTTTCATTACACTTAAGTAGCCTCATTATGCAGTTCCATCCTGGTGTTGAATCAATTAAGCATGGCAGCAATAAAGCAAAGTGGAACTAAAACTAATGTTCTAGTGGGAGCTAAATCACCAGGATTATTCAGAGTGAAATGTTGCTTAAGGAGACCCAGGAGAAGTTTATTTACACTGGCGATTGTCCCTGTGCTGTGCCACGCAACCTGGAGAGCCTGACCTGCTGCTGCGCCCCTCCAAGCAGCAGCAAATTAAATCCCTAAATCATGGGAGGTGTTTGCACTCTCATAGCTAATTTAGGGCTCTGAGTAAACTTATTTTTTAATATATTATATAGATAACTCAAATAAATATGTTTTAATATTTTGTATCTGAAACAAAATTCTATCTAAATTAAAGTTCTAAGGGAAAGACTCATTCAAAACCAGCAATATCTTAACAGAGAAATGGTAAATAACTTCCACTTTTTATAAAGTTATGCAGTGAAAAATCATGAGCAAGAGTTTTGGCTACTGCAAATCAGACACTGTTGACTTCTATTCAACTACAACAACTTACAGACTCTTCCACAATTTGCCATAGCCACTAATTAGTTTACTAAAGACTCCCTGCCAGTTGTGAGTTCCTGAGATGATGGAAGCTGGAGTGTTGGAGTTTTTTACCATGCAATTAATTTTTCCATTTGCTGTTTTCTCCCCTCCTTGCTCTTGGCTCAGCTCACACTGCTCTGTCTCTGGATCAAGCTGAGCTCAGCTCAAGCATGGTGCTGCAGCTACATTGTGCTTAGCCCAGGGATTTCTCACCAGATGTTAATGCTGTTTATTAAGAGAAGTGATTGTGAACAGAATTGCTCTGAATTTCAGCCAAAATAGGCTTTCAATTGCTCGGGCCCTTCAGATCTGCAGGAAAACCAAAGTTTGGGTTTGAAAATGTTGAAGTTTGAAAGAGAAAACTGCTTCCATTTGGAAATGCTGGTGGGAGGCAAGTTTGGTGCATGAGCCACCTGATCTCTATCTTGACAAAGGGAAAATCAGATTTTACCTCAGAGTCTTTGGCCCTGGGTATCTTGTCACTGACAGGGGAAAAAAAAGGGATGAAGCAACCCAACCAGATGCTCAAGCTGTTGCTGTGACGTCCTGCTGAAATCAAAATACTCTGGTTTCCCACCACTGCTGGCCCAAGGGAAGTAGCTTTTGCATGGAGACATTTATTTTGTGAAAGCTTCCAGTTAAAAGCTTAGTGCTCCCTCTCGAAAGACGATTTCATGAAAATATTTCCTTAGATTAAGTAATTTTAATAGCATCCCTCTAGATACCATTTACATACCATTTGCCTGGAAACAGACCAGCTTCCAGTAGGAAAGCAGGCAGTCCTGACCCAGCATCTCCCAGCCATCCTGTGAAGACAGAAATGAAATTAATCCCTGGTTGACTTCCCAAAAGTTGCACAATTAGATAGAAAGTCACACCAACTCCTGAGCCAGAAAACTATCAAACTGGGGAGCAGAAAACCACACCACTGCTTCCCCTTTACAGGCCAGCAGGAGCTTGGCCATTGAGCAAGGAGGGACTCAAGGTGTCGGGATCTGGTGAAGGGTTAATGTGGGGGATGGAGGCTCTGCAGATCCTGCCAGGGTGGGCTGTGAGGAGCCAAGGAATTGGGTAAGAAAACAGCCTGGCTTCTCTCACAGAGTCACAGCAGTGATACAACCCTGCGGAGTGTTTCCATTGTAAGGAATTGGCATTTTCTGATGGAAAATAAAGTGCTCAGCCTGGAAGCAGTTCTTTAGTGAGCACTGCCAGCACCCACTGCAGTCAGGGTGTTTGAGGAGCCTCTTGCTTTCTCAGGTATCCAAAATGAAATTTCAGATCCCAGTCTTGGGCTCCCCTGTTCTCACCCATCTTGGCTGCTCTTCAGCCTTCCATGGGACGGGTCAGCAGCAAATCTTGTGGCCACTGTTCTTTGTGCTGGGGTTGCTCCACATGAGGCATCCACAGTCTTGCTTCTTTCCTGGATTTGGGCAGATATAAGGTTTGCAGACCCTGTCTCAGGAGGGTTTTTTGTTCTTCCATGTCCTTTCTGTTGTTCAGTTTCCAGGAAAGTAAGTATTTTTCCCAACCCCTCTCATGCTTCATGGGGACATTCACAGCCTGAGGTGTCTGAAAAGATGTTGGAAAGGCAGAAGCTGCCCACTCTTGCCCATGCAAGGAGTACTGGAAAAATTTTGTATTTGGCCCTGTCAGCAGTGTTGCTTCTGGACTTTCAGGGGTGCAAAGCATCCTGGTGATGCCTTCTCCTAGAGGACATCCTACATGGATGGGTGGAACCTGCCAGGGCTGAGGGCCCAGCATGAGCAGCAAACTGGGCAGTGTGAGCAGAGGAGCTGGTCCAGCTGGCAGATCTTTCCTTGTGCTTCTCCCACACATCTCCAAAAGACTTTGAGAAAGTTCAGGCCTGTCCACAGGCCCCTTTGAGCTTCTCCAGCAGAGAGCCCTACAGCTCCTGTCCCACAGCTCAGGCTAAAGCTCATCCCAAATGCCTGTGTTCTGGGGAAGACTGTCAAGAAAACAATCACTCTCTAGATGTGGCATCCTGTGCCCTTCTTGGACCAGCAGGGAAGCCCCAGTTCCTTTCTCTTTCTCACAGGCATCTCTGCAACATCTCCCAGTGCCTCCCCAGCCCCATCCCTCACTCTCCAGCCAGATTTTCCCCCCTGCCATGGGCTCTAGGGAAGATTTTCACAGAATCATTTAGTTTGGAAAAGACCTTTGAGATCATTGAGTCCATCTGTTAACCTCGCACTGCCAAGTACTGAACTGTGTCCCTAAAGTGCCGTGTCTACTTATTTTTTGAGCACTTCCAGGGACAGTGACACCATCACTTCCCTGGGCAGCCTTTTCTGAGGCTTGACCACCATTTCAGTGTTTCCTAATATCCAACCTAAACCTTCCCTGAGGCAGCTTGAGGACACTTCCTCTTCTCCTATCACTGGTTACCCTGGAAGAAGAGTGTTTTCCAGCTACCAGAACACAACCATAGGCTAATGAAAACTCAGTAACGAGCTTTGCTGAAGACTTAGCCTTGTCCATTTCTGGCAAATCTGCTGGGCTCAGGGCATGTTGCAGTATTCAGGTCAAAGCAACCAAAGCCTGGTAAAAGAAGTGATTTGGAGGCTCCCTGGAGTCCTAAGGAGCACCTTTGTGTTTTGCCAGGGAAAAACAGGAGACAAGTCATTTCAGACAAGAAGGATTATAACCTTCACTGCTGAGTTTCAGAATGGGACTTATCAGGGCTTGGATTTACAAAAATCAAAAGGACTTACTAGTATCCAGCAACTGGCACCATGTTCACTGCAGGCAGCTAAGTCACACATGCTGCAGACAACCCTAAAATATCAAAAGCTCAAAAGCTCTCCATTATCTGCCTTGTGCCCCCCACACTCACATTCATAGCTCCCACACATCAGACTTCTCAGGCCCTCAACTTACAAACCAAGAGGTCCCACTCCACATCCCTTGGCTCTAAATAACCTGGGTTTGGGCATGTTGCCCTGGGCCCACCTCCTTCAATGGTGACAAACACCTTGCTCAGGTGAGGCTGAGGTGTAAGAGCCTTCCCACAGGGTTGCATCAGTCTGTGAGGATATCCAGCTGTAACACCCAAATGAAGGCTTGCTTCTAGAAATTGTGGTCCCAACAAATGTTATCCACTTCCCCTCAGTGTCCTCCATGAAAGCAGTCACAGAGAGTAGGTGCCCAGGACCCTGAAGGAGGAAGATGCACACTTGAATTTGAGCCATAGCATGTCTTGGGGACCTGTCTTTGCCAGCCAGGGCCACCAGCAGGAGTAGAGGCAGACCTGGACAGAGTGTTACACACAAGCAGAACTTCCCCCTATGCAGCACAGTCCTGGAATAGCTGAATATCCAGTGGAAAAAACTCTGAGCCCCAAGCAGGAACTGACTTAAACACAAAGTAGAGACAGATCTTCAGACAGCATGAGATTGGATGGCTCTGTAGAGTCCAAATTCCACTTCCAGAGCTGCATATGAGACTCTGAGCCGTATATGCCCTCTCCCTTCTTACAGAGAAATCTGGGAATATTAATACCAAAAAATGAACTGCAAAATCCAGTTTTTCCTTCCTACCAGCAACTGTCTATCCCAATGCTCATGCCCAGAGTGGCTCCCTGGCATAGAAGCCCACTGGCACACAGCTGCCCATGTTCATACCACTGTCCTCCAGGAGGGAGGGACACATCCAAGCTGCCATGGGCTCCCTCCTGAGCCCCAGCCAGCTCCCAGGCTGTCTGCAGTCCCTGGCCGGGGACTGACAATGTAACAGCACAATTGAGTTGTGATGCCTGAGGACATTCCTTGGCTCTGCTCAACTCGATGGTGTAGCTGCAGTTCCTCAGACCACTCCCTTCCTGCCTTTCATAGCCAAGGCCTCTTTGATGTATTTCCAGTGTAGGTTACAAAACTGCTGCACAGAGAGACCCTCACATGATCCCTGCTCAGGGAGGACTTCCCAAACCCACCTCTTGCATGGGTACTCATTGTTACATAAATAATATATTTGCTTTTATCTCTTCTGCAAAAAGAGCACCAGGGAACTCACCTAGAAATGGCTAGGTGACCTAGAAACTAATTAGTTTCACCTAGAATCTAATTCAGATTAGTTCTGAATAACTTCTAGCTGTAATTATATAGGAGAAGATGGGTTTTCCCCATGCACTTACAGCCCTGGCTGCTCATTTCCACCTGCAGCTGCTGGACATCTGCACAACCATCCGTGCACCAAGAACTGTGTCAGGTATGCAGAAAAAATACCTTTTCTGGAAGTGAAGGGGCTGGGTGTGGCTTGGAACAACTGCACAAAATACTGCTGACCCAACTGATGAACAGGAGGAGATGGAGGAGCCAGAATGGGAGGCGAGGGCATAGCAGGCCAATATTGCAGATTGAAAGACAGCATTGCATGCCATCACAAACCCAGTTAGTGACTGCTATGGCATTTGCAAGTTCACCTTCTTAAGCTGGCATGAAAATGTCTGTACAAGCTGCAGCCATGCAGCAAAGTGCCATGCATTCCTAATCTGCATGGAGAACATCTTGATGAAAACAAAAACAAAAACAAAAAAAAGGAAGAAAAAAAAGGAAAAAAGCATTCTAAGGGGATGGTTATATTTGACCTAAGAGCACTGTGGGAACAAACATCAGCAGTACCACATATAGGTGTCAGTGCAAATTTTCTTCCTAAACAAGCAGTCTTTTGCTATTTAAAAAACCTGTCTCGTTCTCAAGAACATTCCATCCCTGAATTCCACACACAAAGCTTGGATCGGATGTCTACTATTCATATATTTTTCCCTCTTGGTTTCAATATTAGCTGAGGAGCATTATTGGCAGGAGTTAGAGCCGGAAATAGGAAATGAGATGGAAATTGTTAACAAGAGGGGAAAATAGCTCAAGAAGCTTAATCCTTCTAAGAACAGCTACCTTTTACAGCTAGGATTATGCAACTCTCAGACCAGGATCAATTCAGCAAAATGAAAATTCAAGACATTTCAGATTTTGATCATGCTGGTCAGCTACCCTGTTATTTGCTGTTTTGTTGTGCCTTACAAATACAGAACCAGGAAGCTGACAGTCTAAGCATGAGGGGAATGGCAGGTGGCTACATGTTCTTATCTCTGTGAATAACAATCCAGGATGGGACAGAGGGAGAGGCACCACTGTTCTCCACAGTTATATCTTTTCCTCTTTGTGCTCTGTGCATTTTGTTAGCAATCAATAAACAGAAAACATGGAGGGAGAAAACCCAACCACAGCTAAATCTGAGTTACTGTTGGTGCACATTAAATGAAGTTGGTACCACAGGGCAGGAGGACACTAAATAACAAATCAGTGCTGCAGGCAATTTTCAATGCTTCTGTCCAGTGATTTTCCCATTTGTGCTCTGCTGGTGTTAATGTCTAATCTTGTTCCAAATAATTTATCCTTCCTGAAGACCAACACTGTAGTCTTTGTACTCAAAATAAAAACCTGTTTGTGTGCTGGGAAATAGCAACACCCCACTGGCTGTGAAACAGGTTCTCGAGGGACACTGCAGGTACTTATTGCTGGTGGTTATTTACAGCTAGAGTAGAGAAAACCAATTGTTATTCTCTTGTGCTGGAGAAGAGTCTTACCCTGGGGCAGGATGATTTAGGAGTAACTACAAAAGAGCATGAGCAATTGGGTTTGTGTGACCTGAGCAGGTAACCTCTTCTCTAACATAATGAAAACTCCTCATGTGCAGCAACAGCAAAGTAAAATGGGCTTCCTTGAGCTATTATGAATGTGTCCTGTCTTATTTTACACTCTCACCAGCCAGAATGAACATAATTACAGCTGCAGGAGAGTAAATCATTGTCATATGCCAATGTGATGATTTGTTCTCTGGTCCTACCCTAACCTTTGGGATAGAATGCATCAGCAGAAGCTTAAATGCTCATTCCCCAAGAGGCAGATTGAACATATTATCTATATATACACAGCCTATATGGATGCCATTTCAACAAATGTTGCTGAAATTCTGATGGTTTTCTGGCACTACCATTTCAGATTCAATTAATACCCAAAGAGAATCCCTAAGCAGTGTGGTTTGGCACTGCCAGGAGAGGTGATGATGCTCCTCACTGTGTATCTCAAGGATAAAAGCCCATCTGGCAAATTAGGCAGTACAAGAATAACATAAATGTATATATTGGGCATTTAAGATGAGTACTGATTAACTAAATGTGCAACAACCACAGATTTTAACTGTGGATTTGGTCAAAATGGTGAGCATAATCCTAAGAACAGAGTAATTAGTTATCTTAAGGACAGCTGTGACAGGCTGAGATCCTGTGGCTTTGGTTCCAAGAGAACAAAGCTAATTTTGTCTTTCTTGACTTTGGTATGAGTAGTTTTGGGATCCCTGCAATTTGCTTCAATTTGCAGGCTAAGCATAAATTCAGCAAAAATAGTTTGCCTGACTTCAGAATAAAAACATCCTCAGTCATATAGGGACTACTGTGTTTTCCATCTCAAAATAAAGCACTCCACTGCCCAGAGAAAAGCAACATTCTCACCTAAGATTAAATCCTATTCTCTCCTCAAAGTTTTATTCTGAATTATCTCTGTTGATTCTACTGTCTTTGCGTCTGAGCTATGTACACACACAAATGGGATTTCTCCATTCTTTAATAGTGAGTAAATTACATAGCAAGACTTCACAGTGGTTCCCATAAACAACCTCACATTAGATATCCACTCTGCAAACATGCAAACTGCAGTATGGGTGTTCTGGTATGTAACATCCATACTTTGGCTCCCACCTTAGGGCACATTTCTTCATATGCTGATGTATCTCCCACCAGAGCAATGCATTTCAAACCAAGGGAGACAGTTCCTGAAAAAGGATGAGCCTCATCTTGCCCAGAAAGTTGCAGCTCAAAGATTTTGTCCTTCAGCAGCAACAGACATGAGGGCAGCAACTGAGTGTGGGTGTAGACCCTGACATTCACTTCCAGAGGGACTGAGTGCATTTGTAGCCATTTTTCTGCTCTGGATACCACTGTTGCATGGATGAGATGTGAGATTTTTCCAAGGGACTACTTGCATTCCCAAGGTTTATAAATGGTATGTACTGTGGGAAATGAAACAAGTACAAGCAAGGGATGGAGAGGACTTCCTCTTGCACTCACAGAAACAAAGCCAGCCCTGGGGATTCCAGCTGGCATGATGAACCATCACATGTGTTATTGTCCAAAAGCTGAGCTCAGAGCCTCGCTGAGCTCAGGCTCTTTGAGCCATACAGTGCCCAAAGAGTGTTTCAGCCTCAGCTTTCCATGAATGGGTAGTGCACTGGCTTGAACTGGATTCACTCCTTAAAATTGTGTATTTAAAAGGGGTACTGGACTCTGAAATATCTGGGTTAGCACCTCAAGGGGATAAAGGATGCACACCTATTTTATTAACCTTCCCAATGTATCAGAACCTCAGGCCCTGCACAGGATGGTACAACACAGTCTGGGGTTTGCAGGCTGAAGAATTCCTGTGGGCTGCTCAGTGCAGCTTTTTCCTGGGGTCTTCAGCAGCATCTTTATTTCTTTCCTCTCTTTCTCCACTCAAATCTCTTCTGCCACAGTTGGTCTAGGCATTCCCCAAGAAGAGACAAAGTAAAACCCTCAGACCACTCACATTTAATCATTCCCCTAAAAGGGGTGGTCAGAGTGCACCTAGGAGCTTTTATTAATTTAGCTTTCCCACACTATGGTTACTTCCCTGCTTCTCCTGTGCAATTAGAAAGTCATTTCCTGAGGGATACATGTCTCCCGGAGGGGAAACAATAAGAAACATTTGGTAATCACTACTCTATGCTATAAGTTTATTTTAAGGCTGTAATTGCTGGGAGCTCCAAGGGATTTGGGGGATATTTATTGTTACAGCAGAGCAAGTCAAAGTACTGGCACTAGGACAGAAAGCTTTTCATCCCTGGGTCACCAATTCAAATCCAGAACAGGTAAACAGTGGCCATAAGCTGCCTTCATCCAGTGAGCCCTCAGGGGTGAAGGTGACATTGGTTTGGTTGCCTTCATTTATTGCCTAGCAGGCAGATGCCAGGCTCCTGAGCCCACTGCCTCTGGGTGACCCCACCAATAGTCTCAGCAGGGCCAGCAGGAAAGGTGTTGGGAAAATTATTTATTTTCATAGAACTAGCTGTATGCATGCACTCCTGGTGGAGGGGCTGACAGCCAAGACTAATCAACTGGAGTAGAAACACATCCAAGCTCCTCTTCTCTCCTCCTCCATATTCCTCCTCTGGCTTTCAAGAGAATGAACAGTGTTCTGATATTGCCATGCAAATTTACACTGTGAATCCCCCATCTGAGCACCCTTCATGCAGCCAAAGGAGAACAAATCCTATTACTGAGCATAAAATCTTCACAGGCCTCACCAGTTGCAGGTGGATCTGCCCTGAGCATGGATCTCGTGCTAGACCCAAAGGTGTGGTGGATCTGAAACCGGGTCTAGGTTTATATGCTGAGACCCCCATTGGCCAACCAGCCTGTCAGTCCTTTAGGGTTACAGAGCCCCATGAGCTGCTGGCTTTGTCCCTTCAAAGGTACAAAGCACAAATCTTTTCGTGCTCCACTCCTGGGCTTTCCACACTCTCCATTGCAGATTTGCACGTCAGGCCTTGTCTCTTGCCGTATTGCTTCTGAGCTGTCCAAGATGTTTTCAGGGAAACACAGCACAAGAAAACAGTGATATCTGAGACTGCAGCAGGGCTGGCCCAGCTCCAGCACAGACCTCAGGCAGGGCTGGAGTCTGGGAGCCGCTCTCCAGCCTTAGTTACATGAGCTTGAGTCTCGAATATCTCCACCAAATTCAGTACCACAACTGCACATGAGGGTGACACAATCACAACCAGGATCTGGCTCTGCAGTTGCAAACACCTCGACTGTAAAATTTGGCTCAAGGACAAGTGGTTATGTGGGCTCAGCCGCCTGGCAGGCTGAGCACACACACCTGCCTTTTGGGGAGCGTATGTATGAATTGCAGGCTTCTGCTCAGACCCAGTGACAGCTCCCGGTTTGGCCAGGCTCACCTTGGTTTTTTGGGAATGTCTGAGGGCAGAGCTGAGCTTTGAGGCATTTAAACCTAAAAGATCCAAGTTTTATGAACCAGAAAAACATAAGGTGCACTTGGTCTTGACACCTTGTGCACAATTTGCGTATTTCCCAAACAAGCCCTCCCTAAGCCGTCCAAGAAGTCAGCATGAGATTTGTAAATGTGGACAATTTGACAGTTTTATTTTTGATGAGCAGAGCTAAATTACACAACTTTTCTCACTGTTATTTAATTGGCTTATACATTTGAAATTAGACCTAATTACTTTTCTCACTCCATTAATGTCCAGTGACAGTTGATTTCTGTTTTGTGAGAAGAGTTGGAGCTTTTGCTGAATTATTCAACTACCACCTCACTGTGAAGGATCCTACAAAGTAATAGCAACAACTTCCTTGGCTAGTTTATGCTAAAATGCCTTTTGCACACAACCTGCTTTTCACCCAGGTCAATTGGCTGTAGCTAAGCCTCCTTGGATCACAGGTTACTTTGTGGAGAGTTTTCTCTTACTGGGCTGCTGTGGACAGACTCCCACTGCTCTCACTGCTGGAAAGTGCTTGACTGCTACCCCACACTGCTTGGCTTGGCACTGGCTTTTGCACTCGGGTGTTTGTCTTTGCCCCAGGTTATTCTGGCAGGATCTCTCCTCCCCATATAAATTCTTGTGGGCAAGGAGAACTTCACCATGTTAAACTCAACTAGCACTTGAGGTTGTGTAAAGCTTTCCAGCTGCCCTTTCCCCCTGCACTTTTATGTGCAACCCTTCAGAGCACGGCCTTTGCTTGCCCTGCTTCTTCTCTAGAGAGAGGATCCTTGCAGAAAGATATCTGAAAAGCTTTAAAAAACCCCAAAAAAACTCTCAGAGTACAAGGAAAAGATGGGAGCAGCATTCACAAGCTGGAGAAATACAATCCCTCCATCATACTTGGCCTTAAGATCAGAGCTGGAAACAGAAGCAGTTGTGCACTGAGTCTATTCATCATCTTCCACAGCTTGGCTGACACAAACAGGAGAATCATCACCTGCAAAGGGGGTGACCTGGGTCTCTGGGTGGAACTGGAAGGACAAGAGATGGGAAAACCACAGCCCTTCCAAGAAATGGCTTTCAGGAAGGCATTTCCTGGAGCGTGTCCACAGAATCAAAAAAAGTAATTCTGTAAATGTACAAATAAGACAAAACACAGCAGTGAAGGTCTTGCTGTTAGGCAGACTATTTTGGGCTCTCCCAGTTTCCTGGAAAATAGAGAGAACACTCTTTGACAAGATTGAGCATTTTAGTCAAAATAGTTTGATCATGGTTTCAATGATATGATTAAAATATGTGGCTACAATTGCTGTGCTCCATTGTCAGATCCACAAAAACCTACCTTTTATGCTTTTAAAACTTTTTTTTTATTCAGCACATTTTCCTCTTTTTTTAATCAACTCAAATATATTAATTTTATGCAACTCATATGGAAAAAATATCACCAAAGTGCTGTCTAACACCTCTAAACCCTGACATCCTCCCAGGGTATTCAGAAATACTTTTTTTTTTGTTTTGTTTTGGTTTGTTTCAGCACATTTCAAGGCAGAGACACAATGCACTCCTGACCTTCCTGTCATCATGTGGGGCATTTTTTTCACCTGTCCACAATATGTCTGTTCCAAGCCATATTCCAGCACCTCCCTCAGTACCACACAGCCTTCTCTGTGGAGCTGTTACCTCAAAAGGAAACAGATGGGAAACAGCCATGGGTAGCACAGGACACTGCTTCTTATCTCCTCTTCCAGAAACACATCCTCCAGGGCCAGCATCCTCCTCTCAACTTTCTGGGTAAGGATACATAGAAAACAATGAAAATCTAATCCTCCACCAGAATGCCTAGAAAAATCACAGCTCAGTCCATGTCCATGAGCTGAGTGCAGCCATTCCTTAGGTTGCTTTGTCCAGAAGGTGCTTGATCTGCAGCTATGGCCCTTTTCAGGCTGTTATCACATCAATATTGAGTCAACTTTGCATCACTGGGATGCATTGTCCCTGCTGAAATGGCCATTTCCCAGGATCCAGGGCTTTCATCCTGAAAGCAATAGCTTCTTCTGGCTTCTCTGACAAATCCCAGTGAGGGGAAATTGACAACAATTCCATGTGCTTGTTGGGCTCTAAGGTCGTGGCACAGCCACAGTCCACACCATGATTTCCTCACACAAGCCAGGAATGATTGGGTTTGCAGACTGACAACTGGCCAAGCTGCAGGATGAGACTGAGGGGCAAAAGCCATGCTTCAAGAGATGTCAAGTGGGTTTACATGCTCCTGACCTGTAAGAGAACCCAAATCTGCCCAACACCTCCAATGTTTCTTAGATCTGTTCTACATCTCCCATGCTTCAGCCCGGTCTCCTCTCCAGGGCTGGAAGAAGGAAAAAGTTCTGAGTGGTTTCCTGAGCTCCCCATTTGCAGTGACAAAACCATCACTGTGCTGATTGCAGCCCATCCCCATGAGTCATGGCCAGAGCAGCCAGGAACAGCCCTCCACTGCAAAAAACAGAGCCTGATAAATCATCCAGAAAAAAATAGCCTCCTCGTTTGTTTCTCCCAGCCTGCCCCTCCTTTAGCTGCTGTTCAGAGCCACAGCAGGACAAGCTGGAGGAAATATCAGACCTTAACCCCTCCACCTGTGCAGCAGGCAGGGGTGGGGAGGGCGTGTCACTGTGCTCCTAAAATTGGTTGTCTTGATCCTACTGCTCTGCAAGGTTCCTGGTAGCACTATCTGAACTATGAATGACAGCAGAAGGTACACCAGGAAGTGCAGAAGATGCACAAGGAAGTGCTTGCTTACCCTCTCTTAATCCCAGAGTTTTTATATTTTGTAGGAGACATCACAGCAGCTGTTGCAAAGACCACCACAGAGCACAGAGGTGCTTGCTCACGGCTGTCCCTTAGTGCACAGCCTGATTTGTGTGTGCACCCTGAGGAACAGGATCCCAAGGGCATCTGAATTCCCCATCATTTTGAGTCTTTGCCTGAAGGATGTGCTCTGACAGAAACACAGAATTTGATATGGGTATCTCCTGTGCTGGGGAAAGGTCACAGCAGTTGAGTGTTAGATTCTGGTTTGGCTTTGAAAGTCTGTAAAATAAACACCTGCACTTCATTTCAGCCTAGCAACTGCATCACTAGCAGCATCCCAACCTGTGAGCACCAGGACACAGGACTGGGAGGATCTCCTGTGCTGCTAACACTTGCAATCCTAAGCAAAACCAGCATGAAAATCCTTCTATAAATCAACCCCACTCCATCTTCGGTCAACACCTGTTTTCTTCCCTCCTGCTTAGGAGAGAGTTCATTACCCCAGTTGCTAACAACCTTCCCAATTCCTAACCTAGATTTACTCACAGCCACTTCATGCCCATTTGTTCTTGTGCCAACATTGTCCCTAGGCTGAAATAACTCTTTTCTCTCCCTGGTATATTTATAGACAGTCGTCACATCCTCCCTTGAGCTTTTGTTTTGCTAAACTAAACAAGCCAAATCCAGACATCCCATCCCATGTGACAGGTTCTTCATAGCCCTGTTTCTATTTGTTTGGTCCAGCCTCAGGCTACCTTCTCAATTCTGGGAGGTCTGACCTGCCCTAGATGTCCAGCTCATTGCAGGTCCTACACATAGTGCCTGGGTGAGGGAGAAAGAGAAAAGTGATGCAGCAGCTGGGTTTTGACCTAAATACACATTAGTAGCTCCTAAGTGCCACCACCACACACAGCTCATGCAGCACCTCTGATGGGGCAGAGCCATTTTCCTGTGTGGGCAGCACAGCTGCAAGCCAGTATGTGAAGCAATAAACCCAAGGGAGGAAGCACAGGGAATGCCAGCTGAGCAGTTTGAACTGTAGAAATTTCTACACCAGTCAGGGGGATTTCTTCAGGCATGGCCTGGGTTTTGTTCCTGTCATGAGCCCATCCTTTAAAATGATTTTGTACAATGACCAAAGCAAAATGCAGAGCAGCAGCACAGTGGCTTGCATTAAATAAGGGGCAGCTCACTAATTAAGGAATATTTTGTGGGTATTGAGGAAAGACGAACACAGCTGGACACAACCAGTGGAGAGCTGGGAAAGAGTGGGAAGAGAAGCAGCAATGCATTCTGTGATCTGAGTACAGCCTGCCCCATGGCACTGAGTCCTTTGAATTTCCCCCTGGCAAGCTTCTCCCTGCACAGAAGCACACAAATTGCACAAGGAGCTTTAATAAATTACAGCTCCTAATTAAGCTCCTGATGGTTAGGCACCTAATCTGAGCGCTTGCTTTCAGAGCTTTGTTTTTCTTTGGACATGCATTTTTTCCCAAAAATGCTTGATCATTTTAAAGGTTGCATTTCAAATAAGCCTAGTCCTGGTCATTCTTGTAGCAGCACTGCACCACTGAGATGAACATCACTAACCACAAGCTGCCCAGAAACAGAGAGGTTGTTAAAATCACCCTGTCACCACAAAGAATCAGCCTTTTTGTCAGCTCCCACAGGCAAGGGACAGAAGGATGATGCTGAGCTTTCCTGCTTCTGTGAATTTATTTTGATTTTGCTGATGGATGGGTGTTTGGGCAACTGATCCACCTAGGTTGGGATTTTCCTTTTCATCCTGCCTGGAGAAGGTTATGACAACTTCTCAGAAAACTTAGGGCTAGTAACTCAAATAAGGCCATGGAAAATTACTCCAAAGTGACCTGATGTCCCAAGATATTGTGTTTCATTGTTTATTTGTTTATTTACTAGGAGGGAAACCTAGCAGTCTTTTCTGCTATGCAAATTGCTAAACGTTCTAAAAATTCTTGGCATGTGCAGGACTTTTCCTACTTAGTGACGACCAACAGTGACCTAATTCATATTTGACTGGACTAAGCTACAGGGCTCCAGTGTACCAGATACGTCCCAGAACTTCACCAGAATCTGCCAAGAATTCACCAGAACTTCTGCCCAAATTGTCCTCTGACCCCACTGAGCTTTAGGATGTCAGTGCACTCCCAATGCACTTAGAAACTGCCATGGGAAAAGGTCATGTCAGATAAAAAAGTCCTCCAGATCCCACATTCCTAACAAAATCAATACAGGCACTTGGTGAAACATGTCCTGTGTTTAGAAGTTCACAAAATTTGAGCTTCAAACACAGCAAATAAAGGTTCTGAGCCACCTGTCTAAAATGTTTAATTAATGTGTGAATTATTATATCTCTTCTAGGAGAGAGAGCAGAGAAAGGAACTGAACATGAGAACTGAAATATAAGGACCTGGAAATGTTGTGGTCCAGACAAGGGATATTTAAATTACTTAATCAGATTTTTTTTTTATTTGAATGACAGTGGTAAAATTCCAGACTAACCATTTACAATTAGCCATATTCTTAGAATCCCTCTTCACAAAACAGAGTTGACTACACTTTCAACACAGCTGATAATCCATCTCCAGCCCAGCTCTGAAACTGTCTTGTCCCAGCCAGTAGTTCAAGTATTCTATTGTTGGGTTAGTTCAATATTTTATTAATTAAAAGCTTAACTTCAGTGATGTTTTCTTGGTTTTAGGTTCGTTTATTTTACAGCTCTAATAAAATATATAAAAATGAAATTGATACTGAACCCATCTCTCTGGAGCAACACTGCTCTGAAACCTTGGAGGGCCTAGAGTGGATGCCAGCCAGGTTAAAAGGCAATTTCCCCCCCCCCCCCAATAAATCTGTGCTCTTGCCCTGGGAAGCTGTTAGCAGTGAGAGTGAGGAGTTCTCCTTGAACAGGGTCTGGCAGCAGAGGACCACACAAGGTGTTTAACTGGGCCAATTGTCACTTCCTTGTGTTCCTATTTAAATAGCCTCAGGGATGGAGATTGCCACGTGGAGGTTGCCACTCTTCCACTCTACATTTTGCTGTCTTCCACCTCCAGCACATCCCTCCTCTGCCCCAGTCCTCCCCAGACTCCTGATGGAGAGATCCTCCACACCTGAACATCACCATCCTCTCCATGGGGCCTCCACTTTTTCTTCCTGGCATGTCCTGTGGATGGGAACAATATAATTGAGAATTTTATGCTTTTTAGGCATGTCTTTAGTGTGGGCCTTCACTGCACAGCAGTCACATAGACTCAGGTGCACTATGGAGTCCACCGGAAGGAGCATTTTGGAGTCATAACCTTGGTGCTCAAAAAGACCAATATGAAATAATAAATAAAAGTTGATCCTTGGCAATTCAAAAGGTGAGTGAAGAGTTGCTAAAATCCTCCAGGGTATTTATCATTAACTTGCAACTTGTTAGGATTTCCTGGACTCAGGAGCATGGTCCTTCCCCACATAGTCCATCATCAGAAACATGGCAACACTATTCTATCTCTATGTTTTGCTTCTACTGCAGGAAAAAATGAAGAAGGCAAATCTGTCTCCTCAGTATTTGCCATTTGGCCCAATTTTCCAGAATTCTTTGGCACAAACCTTTTTAGAAAAGAGGAAATGGGGAGTTTGGAGAGTTTCTGTAAAAATATACGTGTGCTTATGTCTCACTTTGTCATCAGAAATTGCAATGTGCCAGAAGGCAGAGACCAGAGGCATGGGGCACAGAAGGATTATGGAGTTATGATCCTCCTGTTTGGAGAGGGGGTAACAGTGCAGTCTGCAAACTGCAGCCCTAGCAGCCTGTTCACATATTTAGGGTAATACTTTCTGCAATGAAGACCCACATTCCAATGCTCCTGAAGATGCCGTGAGCATTTAGCTTGAGTTTTGGACAGACCTGTTTATTTCCCAGTCTACATCCACATGTGACATACTCCCTTTTCCCAAATAGTTATTAGAATATTAACTTTGTCAGCCAGCTAAAAAAAAAATCAGTTAAAACCACTCAGGTCTTCCACCTGTGGCAAATCATTTGAAATGAAGATGTTCACACATCACATTGGCAGCTGAGAGATGGATTCACCTGCAAGGCAAAGGGAAATTACATCTCCCACAAAAAGCTCAAGTCCTTCCTCCCAAGGACTCTATCTTATAACATCAAGATGACCAAATGAACACTTAGCAATCAATNGGAAAAGTCTGGTAGGGATGCTATTTCTTTTTTTCTTTTTCTTACTTTACAAAAAATCAAGTTTCTCAGGATGTTCCACAAATGAAGCACATAAGAAAACTGTGCATGGCAGGGGAAGGCAGCTCAAGTGGAGTTCAACTTAATGAATGATGGGCACTGTCTCAAGGTTTGGGGTATTCATATCTTACCCGCCTATCTCAGAGCAGCACAGACATCAGGATACTCATTCCCTTTACCAGGTCAAATTTTCAAGCTGGCCTTGCTCATTGCAATAAATGTAACTAACAGGAGCTTTAGGATCACATTTCCCTCTGTATCTTCCCAACCAGTTTTTGCTTTTCCTCTCTCCACCCCAGATGCAACAAAACATCCGTGCAGCCTTGTAAGCCTCTTGTTTGGATCCTGCTCTAGATGAATTCGAGCTCATCCTCATTGCTGGGCTGGATCCAATACCATCACTAATAATGTTACATGGCCCCAGCCTTCAGAGCACCAAATACTCAGACCTAGGCTCAGCTGTGAAGATTTTTGGCTTTCCTTCCTCTTCTGCATTGGTCAAGGCACATGGAACAGGACTGGGCTTCTACAGGAAGGTTAGAACTAGATAATCATTAAGGTCTTTCCAACCCAAACCATTCTGTGATTCTAGGAAGAGTGCCTCATTCAAAGAAGAAACACAAGTGATACATCCCCAAAAAACATTGCATGACCACAAACCTCCCATACAACTTCCACCAAGTTTCTAAACCTTGGCTTTTGCCCTATGAAACACCAATATCTCTGCATCCTCGCTCCCCTTCCCAGCCCTGTGTATATTCCCAGCTAAATACAGAAGTAAACAAATCATTTCCAAAGAAAAAATATTAAACAATTAAAAATTGTAAAGATTTCCATTAAAAAATATTGTCACCTTTGACTGGTTTTAATAAAGGTGCTGAGATTTTTTCATAACCTTAACTCAGAATCTCATCTCTTGAAGGGCAGAGTTTTGTTTCCTCATTTGCTGTACAAGCTGCTGCCACAATGAAATCTGACTTGAGCTTTAGTTTTAATGATCTGACAGAGACCACTAGGGAAGAGCCTCTCTCATTTTTTTACAAATAATCATAATTAAATAAGATTCAAATATAGTCTTTGGGGGACATTTTCTTGAAAGCCCCCATAAAAAAAGAGTTTCAAATCACTGTAGATCTGTGTCTTTTTAGTAATTTTAAATGATAAGAGGCTTCAAACATAAAGTTATTTTTTAAAAAATCACTTTTGAATTAGAAAATTGAATGATTTCTTGATATTACACATATTTTTTAATTTTAATGAAAAATATCAGAAAGAACACCCAATTGTGAAACTTTAACATCAATTTGAACACAAACTCAGTTAGAACTCTGTGTGCTCAGACCCAGGACTTTGAAATTACCTGTTATGAATAAGAACTAGGAAGTTCCAGTTTATAAGCAGCATTGT
The DNA here is from genome assembly GCA_013399945.1 of Ploceus nigricollis. Classification (NCBI taxonomy): domain Eukaryota; kingdom Metazoa; phylum Chordata; class Aves; order Passeriformes; family Ploceidae; genus Ploceus; species Ploceus nigricollis. The sequence continues at coordinate 664,946 of VXBC01000932.1, read as the reverse complement.
CTGACTCGAAACTTGGGGTCAGAGGACCTGCTGGGTCCCTTTTGGAGCCACTCCTGAGAATTTCAATTAAATCTATTTCCTAAATTCTGTGAAGAACCTCACTTTGGCTTGAGGATCCCCAAGATGTAGCAGATACCAGAGGGCATTTTCCACCCTAAGGCATCCTGAAACCACAGCATCCAAGGCTCTCCACCCCTCAGAGCAATTCCATCCTTTCCCTTTTGGGAGGTGCCATTGGTTTAGCAGCCTCCTGCATAATGCAGACCTTCAGAAGAGGAATTTCAGGAGACAGAGTCCAACTGAAACCTTACAGAAATTCCCCCTTTCCTTTGCAAATACAGACCGGAGGCAAAATTTTAGGGCATTAGTCTAGTTCCCTGCTCCAGGGAAAGTTGTTTTATAGAGAAAATCCATCCCTGTTCATAACCCTGTATAACCCAGCTGAAATCAAATGTCAAATCCCCATAAGCATCTGTCCCTGAGCCAGAGGTTGTTTTTCTTCACAGATGAATCAAACATTCTGAGTAAATCACATGAATCACCAGCGGAAACATCATCCTCACAGCTTCATCTCACAGTTATGAATAAGGAGCTTGTTTGCAGGTCCCCAGAGAAGAAATAAAGCCCTTGGAGATCAGGGAGGGGCCCAGGACTTTCACAAACGTTTTGCTTTAATAGATTACAAACAATAAGGTGTTTCCCTCCTCCCATCAAAAAAGTTACGGCCAATTGCTTTACAAACCATCTCTCAATTTAGCAGTGCTTTTATTAATAAGAAAATGCCTGCACTGATGACATAGCTCAATAACCCAGTTATAAATTGCATAAATCTGTTGCAACAGCTACAAATGAGCAACGTGATTTATGAGTGGGGCCACTGACTTCTACACCTGACATAAAACTTTGTAGGCAATCAGCCACATGTTTCATTTCAGTTTTATATTTGACATATAAATCAGGCAAGTGAAAGGGACTCTCTCTCCACCCCCACTCCTCCCCTTGAAACAGACGGAGCCAATATTTTACAAGCAACATGTAAGTCACTGTAGCAAGGACACAATATGAGGTATGGAAAATATTATGCTGTGATTTCATTAGTTTCATGTGAACCAATATGGGGCACAGTAACCTGCCTTGGAGAGCAGGCTTTTGAGGGTGGAAAAACCATGCAGGTCACCATGGAAAAGCAAGTTTTCTTGCACTACGTGCCCCGTTTATTTCCAGGCCTTTCAAACCTGTGGAAGGTCAACAGCTTCCCCTCCTGAGCTGAGCAGGGTCTGGCCCTGCTTTTGAGGTCAAGGTGTCAAAGATAACTCCATAAAGGTGATGTGGTCAGCAACAGAATGGAGAAGAAGAAAAAACCTGAAAGTCACTAACTGGATTTTTGAGGTTGCTTTTCACAGGTGTTAATAAAATAACTCTGCCCAGCACGTTTCATAGGATCCCTTCCCTCTTCAGATTCTACAGCAGATGTGCAAAGTAGCTCAGAGCTTCAAATTTGACCCCCAGCTCAATGCTGAATAAGCATTTTTTAAAAAAAGAAATGTACTGGGTACACACTTTAGGGGATTCAGGTATAACTGGCAAGTTTCTTCTGACTTTATGTGTGACCCAGCTCCAAAGTGTCTTAAAACTCCTTCATTCATCTGAATCTCAAGATGGGTCAGATCTTTGTGCAAAGTGCTGAGTGAAATTAGGTAGTTAGATGTTTGCCTGAGAAACCCAAGGAAAAGCTGCTCCAGTTGTTTAGATGCAGATTCAAATGTCTGATTTTCAGTAAGTGCAAAATCAGACCCACAAACATGAGAAAGTGCTAAAAGTAGGAGGTACAAAAGTGAAAAGAAGTGTGAAATAATATATAACAACCTAAAGAAAACATTATTTTAAACAAGTGGTATAAATCTGTAGTACTTTCACCCAATTGCATGAGTTAGTTTATCTCAGCTGGATAAAGTCCTGTCAAAGCTTTTTATATGATCTCCTCCAGGGATGTGAATTTTTCCATAACAGAGGTGTTGGCCATCTCTGGAAAGCTTTTGCAATGAGTCAGTCATGTACTGCTTTTCCATTTTCTCAGAAGAACTCTTTAAATACACTTGAGGCAATGGAAAGCCATCTGGAGGCAGAGGCTGAAGGATGGGTTGTGACTGCCTGGTTCAGTGGTGCAGAGCTCTGAGGATGGGGTGGGAAATGGACTATCCAATGTCACAGCAAGGTTTTTCTCTGAATTAAATCCACTATTTCTTTACTTTTCATCTTCAGTGATTTTATGTGATATATTCTATAAATACAGGCCTCTTGGAAACTTCAGTGGGGCTCTGATCAGGCACCTGGGTTACACCACCACCTAATATCTAGTGCAGATGAGGCTTTTGCATATCCTCAGCTGGTAGCTACATCTTGAACAGCACAGATTTCTGCTGTCCCACTCAGATTGTTAATATCTTGTCTACTCTAAAAAAAATATACGCTCCAGCTTAACCAGACACCATCTGATTTCTCTAGTGTGTATTCCAAGTGGAAAATAGATGATTTGTTTATAAAGATGAGTTTCTTGGGCCACAGCTGAGATCTCATTATTTATTTAAAAATAAGTTGTAAAAATACAGGAGAAAGCAAGCTTACACCAGATGAGAATTCCCCCTGCACATTTTTTAGCTGCTCATGACCCTACCTCTTCCTCCTCCCTGACAGGTAACAGAGTTGATTTCCCTGTACACAGAAGGAGCACAGGATACTGGAAAGTTTACACCTCTGAATGTTTGTCCTGATTAAATAGGTTGAGTGAGTGCTGAAAGAAGGATAATTAAAACTTTCTCTGCATGCAAACTGATGTTTAGTTGGGGGTGAAGGGACTGAAGCAAACAGAGCAATGAAACAAATCAAGGTCAGTGTAAGACTGAGTTGCCAGGCAGTATTTGGGTGTTAGACCAGGTGTGGATCTGACAGCAGAGGAATCCAGCACTCACCAGTATTTCAAGCCATGGCAAGGAATGCACAAGGATAAATGTGTCCTCAGAAGTCCATAGCCCAGTTTTGCTTATTTGGCAGCCAGCCTTTTCAAACATAAATTGCTCTCACCTCCCTACTCTGTGGGTCTTTTCTTAGACTTAAGTTGTCCTTGCATTAACTCCTTGTAATAGTGGGATTGTGCTGATGTTCTTCAGTGGCCCAAATGAGTGTTTCCATTTCCAAAGGTCTCCCAATGGAGATCACATTCTTTTTTTTCTCTCCCCCCACACGTGGACTACAAGACATGAAGTGTATGCAGGAGCAGCTAACAATGATTTATAAAGGGGAAATCAAGCTTGACCAGCCTGATTTCCCCCACAGTGAGGTGACCAGCTTGATGCATGAGGGCAGAGCAGTGGATGTTGTTTTTTTTTTGACTAGTATATCTTTTGTCATTGTCTCCCATAATATCACCAAAGATAGGATGACAAGTTATGGGTTCAATAGGTGGACAGTAAAATGGATTAAAAACTAGTTGCACCACTAAACCCAGGGGGCTGTGGGCTGGGCTGTGACCAGTGACACGAAGTCAAGTAGGAGGAAAATCACTGAGGATGTGTCCCAGAGCTCTGCCCAGTTCTGGGCTCCCCCAGTGCAAGAGTGACACAGATTTATTGGAGCTTTATTTATTGTCACCCAGCACAGGGTCACAAAGATGATTACTGGATTGGAGCATCTCTCATATCAGGAGATACTGAGACAGCTGGGACTGTTCAGCCTGGAGAGGAGACGGCTCGTGAGGATCTTATCAATATCATAAATACCCAGTGGAAGAGAATGAAGACAAGGGATTAGACTTCACTGACAGGACAAGAGCGACTGGGCACCAGCTAAAACACATTAAATATTTACTGTGAGGAAGGTCAAACACTGGACCAGGTTGCCTGGTGATGATCTGGAGATAATTCAAACCAGACTGGACACAGTTCTAAACAACCCTCTCTGGATAACCCTGCTTGAACAATGTTGGACTAGATCTCAGTGTTGGACTAGATCTCAAGGTTGGACTCGATCTCAAGAGCTGCCTCCAACTCCAGCCACTCCATGGTTCTGTGACTCTGTAACAGCACATGGCACAACAGCAGCACTCATCTTCTTTGAAGGCAAACAATACCCAAAGCACAGCATTGCTCATTATTAATTGTTCATTATTAATTGTTCATTAGCATAGTTCTCATTGCCATAAAAAGGATGTATGTTTTCAGACTCTGCTTTCAGTTGCAATTTGACACACTATAATACAATAATTATAACTGGAAGTGCAGCAGTGATCAGATCCAAGAAGCATTTTGGCTTCAGACTCCCAAATTTTCAGGAAGTTCCAGTGCAGATCTGCACCTTGCACCTGGTTCCTGTCTGTGTATTGGGCAGAACCAGCATTTCTTATCTGAACAGCCACCTGCTATTTCAAGAAAGCCCAAACCCCACAGCTTTGGAGACATTCTTGTTTAGATTCAGACTCAAGATTTTCTAGCCAAGGTCAAGTCTGTTGCTGTAAAATATTCTACCTGCTCCACTGTATCCTGCATCTATAAATGTATTTTAAAAATGTAGGTTTTTAAATGTTTGGAAAGGGAACATTGAATTAGAGCAGAACAAGGCAAGAATAAAAATGTTTTTAAACAGATTTGATTTTTGGTTTTTTGGCAAGATTTTCAAATAGCTTTTGGTGACGCACATTGCTAAAATGGAGCCAGAAATAAACTGTTTACGAGAATTTTTTTTCCAGTGAGTGAAAATCCAATTATTTTGATTTGAAGGCTTTGGCGTTTTGCTTTTTATTTTTAACAAACATTTTTAAATATTTGGGAGATTGTTCTTGAAATGAAATAAGCAATCACAGTCTGCAGAGGACTGCTCTCCCAAGGTGATGGTCCTTCTCCATCTGAAGAACCAGCACAAGAAGAGAAATCCTGGGTCCCAGATCTTCAATGAGAATTTTTTACATTATAGGAAGGTCTAGCCTCAAAAGCTGAGAATGCATTTGCTTGGCACCTGTTTCAACAAGCATGCACTCCATTACAAGTAAATGTGCATTATTACAGTAATACAATTGCCCTGACAGAGTGTAAATTCAGACTACAATTTTTTTCATTTTGCTTTCTGCTGGGCACTTCTGGTGGTGCTTGTTTTCCTGCCGTTGCCTATATCCCCATACCACTGGAATTCTCTCAAACCACAGCTAGTGTGGGTCAGCTCTGAATCAGATTTCCTGAAAAGTTACCTCTAAAACAGAAAGCCTCATTTCAAGGGCATTACTGATAGACATTGTCTGCCTGGACTGACAGTGGACTTTGCCTGCCTGCACTTCAGGGAGGCCTTTGACACAGTCTCACTTAAGATCCTCATAGACAAGCTGTTAAGTACTGGATGAGCAGGCAGTGATTTGGCTTGAGACCTGGTTGAGTGGCTGGGACCAGAGGTTGGTGGTCAGTGGCATGGAGTCTGGTTGGAGGGCAGTAATTGCACCCCAGGGGTCACACACAGAGTCCAGCCCTGTGTAACACCCTCAGTAACAGCTGGGATGATGGGGCAGAGTGTACCCTCAGCAGGTTTGCCAAGCTGGAAGGAGTGGCTGATGTGCCAGAGGGTTGTGCATCCATCCAGAGGGACCTCAGTGGGCAGCAGAAATGGGACAACAGGAACCTCATGGAGTTCAATAATGAGAAGTGCCAAATCCTGCACCTGGTGAGGAAAAAATGCAGGCACCAGGACGTGCTGGAGACCACCCAGTGGGAAAGCAGCTTGATGGAAAAGGACCTGTGGGTGCTGCTGAACACCAAATTGGGCATGAGCCAGCAACATACTCCTGTGGTCAAGGTCAGTGGTATCCTGGGCTGCATTAAACAAAGTACTGCCAGCAGGTCCAGAGGAGTGATCCCACTTATTCAGTGCTGGCAAGGCAAGATCTGGAGCTCTGTGTCCCATCTTCAGTGCAGCCAGACCCACTGTACCACATGGGATGCTGCCTGGCCATGTGCTCCTCATCTCTGACTGCTCCCCATCAGCACAATTTCATGTATTTTTTCCCATCTAGTTTAAAAGATACTTTCCAACCCAAACCATTCAAGGATTTTGTGTTCTGAGCCTAATAGCATTTCTTTTTCATGATCGTGTGGGTCCATGCAAATAATTTTGGCACCTAACTTTAATAAAGAGAACCCTGTACTCTTTATTATGCTATGTAAAGCACTGCTAGCCCATGCTGGGAGGGTGAGAGTAACCTGCATGACCTCACACCTCTTGCTGTGTTTTTACTCCTTTTGCTTTGTGCCACTTTGGCTCAGGAGGGTTTTCCTTGAAGAGTGACTTTCAGCAGTCCTGGTGATGGGGATGCCATGAGGAGGTGCAGTGTCCCATCCTCACTTGCATGCCAAAATATTGTGGGCTACATCTCAAGTACAGGCTCCTTGTCCTCCTGTAACCGCTGGCAGCAGCACAAATCATGCAGCAAGCTGCTGTGCCTGCTTTAGAGGCTGGTTTGCTTTTGTGTTGAAATTTCATGAAGGCTTAATAACTCTCACTCATAACTTTCCAACCAAAACTTCACTGCCATTGACCCTGAAAAAAAATGAATATAGAAACAAAAGTCTGAGAAGTGAATGCAGATGAGCTGAACTAACTTACTGATTAGGACTGTAATGGCTTAATGGAGTCTCTGAGTCTCTTGCTTTGGCTTAGCTGTGGTGATGGAGAAGAGAGAAAGACCAGCTGAACACAGGAAATAGGCAGACAAGATCCACCTGTCCTTGGCTATTGGTTGCCTTTGTTACTGCAAGGACTCTCAGGATAGAAAACCTGATATCTGACAAGACTTGTTATAAAAACCATTAGCACCATCTCCCTCTTGCCAGTTTTAACCACATTCAGAGTGGTGGTGTTGGGTAAACACTGTGCCAGAGAAATTACAAATGTTAGTAAAAAGTATCTCCTCCATCAGAGCTGGACAAGTCCTGAAAACACTGAGCTAAGGTACATCATGTAATTGGTAGTCAGGCATAAAACCACACAGAAAACATCACAAGTTTGGTTCAGAGCTCAACAATACCTCCATACATCCTCATCTGCCAAACGAATAAGGAAAATAAAATACTTAAAGAAAAGCATTGGGCAATTGTTTTCCCTTCCTGGCACTCAAAACTTGGCCTCAGATCTACTGTGCATTTCATTGACTACTGAGAATGTGTCTGACAAACTTCGATTGAGTTTTGGGCTTTTAAGTAAACAGCTGGTATCCTCTATAGAAGTGATTATCCCCAGTCCCATCCAGTTCAACAGCCAGAGACAGTGCAACCCTCCTTTCAGCTGCTGGAGGTGGTGATGGTTGCTTGTTGCTATTCCTTTTGTTTCTATCAGCTGGGGTATTTTCCTCTGGGAATTAATCCCATCAGTCTTGAAGGTAGTCTTGCAAAATTAGGAATTATGTAAGTTAAGGAACACGTTTCCCAGAGAAGCTGGGGATTACAGACCCCTGGAAGTGTTAAAGGTGCTCTAACAACTTGGTCTAGTGGAAGGTGTCCCTGTCCATGGGGAGGAGTTGAAACTAAATAGTTTTTCAAGTCCCTTCCAACCCAAACCTTTCTATGATGCTGAGATAGGACATGTTTGGAGAGGGACAAAGATATATTGAGAAAAAAGCAGCAATGCCCAGGGCAAAAGGGAGAAGACATTTTAATGCTTCAGGGACATTCAGGTTCAGCCCCTGAAGTCTAAATGTACTAACCCATTCTGATTTCCCAAAATGATTGAATGCGTACTTTAACAATATGGATTCTTGCTTTCAGAGCCCAGCCAGCATAAATCACAAATCTGCATTGTCTGCAATATATATGCCACATTTTATTACCTTGGTTCACGGCTGATATTTAATTTAATGCTCACCCTTTCATATAATATATTGCAAGATATGCATCACTTCACGGTTCTGCACCACGGCACTCAAATTGCCTGTGGTATTGATCTATATGAAGATTAAACCTCAGCATTCTTTAAGAACCTGGGCTCTCAGAGCACTAGATGGTGCTAGAGAATGCTCTTAGCCAGCTCCGGGGCTGCATCCCCATAAATTCCCTCCATGTACCATGTGCTTTTGTACAATGTAACAGCGTAATCTGCGTCCAGTATTTACATTCTCAGCAGTGTTTCATTCAGTGCTGGCATTGCCCGGCACCTTTCCTCAGTGGGTGATGAGAAGTTGCTTGTTTTTGCCAGGGGCAAGCTGTCACTCTCACGAGTCAAGCGCCCAGGTCATGACACTGCCTTCAAAAACAGGGCACACATACATTTTTTTAAGTGTACTTTTGTTTCCACTCTGGTTCCTAAGCCCTAGGGCTGTTATGATGCTATTTATGTGCTCCCTAGGAAAGCATGGCAGTGCTGGGCACTGAAAGATCAGAGCCAGGCACGGGTCTGAGCAACAAAGTTCAAACCACAGCTCAGACCTGACTGGGGGGAGTAGGGAAGTTTGGTTTTGTACCATCCAAAGTAAAGAAACCACCCTTAGAAACCAGAGGGAAACCACCCTTGGAAACCACCCTTTCTCTCTCACCAGGTGAGAAAGACAATTAGGAAACAGAGCAGGGAGCTGTACAGTTCTGTGTCTGCTAACAACTAATTTTTTTGGCTGGAGCACGTGCTGGGAGAGGAGGTTTTCAGGGAGACCAGGGCAGCAAGAGGTTTTCTTGTGTCATTGAGGGCAGAGGGAATCTTCAGCTGGTTCAGTAGGGTTATGCTGGGAATGTGTCCTGTGATGTGCAGAAAGGGAAAGAAGGCGAGCTGCACTTCACCTCAGAGATGACCCTGACATCAGCATCTATGGGTCATTTTGTCACCAGCAGCTTCAGCACGTGAGGACAGGCTCTTGGAGAGAAACCCAAGCGTTGGTCCTTCTCCTGCCAGGTGCCCAAGAACGTGGGGTGTCCCAGGGAGCCAAGGCACACAGATACTGGCAGCATAACAAGGGTGATACAGGCACTTTCCCTCCGTGGCAGCTCAGCTGTGAGGCTGCACACTGAGCTCTACAAGACCCAGGTGCTTGTAGGGCAGCCAGAGAGCCTGGTGCTATTAACACCAACCTTGTGGGTTCAATCCCTGTGTGGGCCACTCACTTCAGAATTGGACTTGATGATCCTTGTGGGTCCCTTCCAGCTGTGAATATTCTGTGGTGCTGTGATCCAGATCAGCAATATTTTCATGGCTTTGGTGCTGTGAGGTGCTGCCAGCTGTGCTACCCACGGGGTGGGCATGCTGCAGGACAGCACAAGGCAACACCGAGCTGCAGACAGCAACTGCTGCTGACAGCTGGAGCAGCCACTGGGACACAGGGACACAGGGCAGCCTTGGGGATAGTCCTGGGGGCACAGCTGGCAGCCAGAATCCCTCCTCCTCCTGCCTGCAGGGCAGCTGCAATGGCAGGACAGCAGCTTCCCCAGGAGCTGACACCGCACGGGCTTGGTCTCATCCTGCCCACGCAGCACAGGCTGAAGCCTGCACCAGCTGCACTCCCCCATCTCACCAGGCTCCAGGATCAGCCCAGGGACCCATCCAAACCACAGCTCCCAAGGCAGGCTGGACCCGGCATGACGGGGCGCAGCACGTGGTGGGCACATCTCCTGTGGCTGTTCTTCCTAAACGCGGTGTAGCTACCACATGTTCATGCAACACCAGAGCACAGCCACTGGCCGTGCCCTGCCTCATCCCACCAGGAGTATCAATGAGGGGCAGTGCAGAGTAAAAACCATGGTTGTAAAACATGGAAATCCAGGTGGGTGTTATGGGCCCCGCACTTAGGTGCCTCTGATATCACGGACTGAAAGCAACTTCTTCTTTTGGCTCATTTAACCTTGGTTTCCTTGATGACACATGCTCCCATTCTGCTCCTGCTTGATGATGGCATTGAAGCCAGATGGAAATGCTTTGAAGAACTTAGATATGATGTCATGGAATTACAACATCATCACTAAATCAACCAATCAGACAACAGCTAAAGAATGACATATCCAGGGAACTGAACTTGTGTTTTCAGCACCATTAAGATGTTTAAGGGACACAGTCAGATCACATTAGGCCTGTGGCCTGTTTTGAGACATCAGTGGAATCATTATCATTTTTCTTCTTGTTGAAATCAAATGAAGTGTTTGTATGAATTTAAAGGTATCCCTCAAGCACTCAGAGGAGGTGAAACTGCAAACCAAATGGGAAACCCCACTGCTGGGCTGGTTCTCCCAGTTCAGTAATGTGCTAAAAGTCCCTGCACTGCTGAAGAAACTTGCCATGGTGTCTCATCCCTGTCTCATGTTATATCACCCACAACCTTCTAACATCACACAGGGAGGGAAATTTGCTTTTAATTGATTGTTAACCTACCCGTGTCCCTCTGTGTGCCTTTTATTTACATTAGCAGTCTGAAAGAGCAAAGTATTCCCCTTCACATTTCACTCTGCTGGAGAAACGGGTTTGCTGTCATCACTCCTCATAAGCACAGCCTGAGACCTGCTTTCCCAAACTCTCCCTTCCACCATTTGTCTTTACTACCTCATAGCTGTCAGCTTTTCTTCTAGCTGCTACTATGAAATGAGCACAGGGTCATTTTGGCCAAAAACCACTCAAGAATCAAGAAGTAGAGGAGGAGGAGAGCAATTGCTGATCTTTGAAGGGAAAACTGGAGAAAGCTGGGAAAGTATCCTCAACTGAGTGTTGCAACCCTCAGCCTCCAGATCAAAAATCACCATTAATATTACCTAATAATACATTCAAGGGAATTGTAAGCATTTATCCCAGCATCACCAGGGTTCTCTAATCCTTCTGCCACAAAGAAACCTCTTCTCTTCCGAAATAATTTGATATGTGGAGAAACCCTAAAGTGGCATTCAGTTCTCTTATTGCAACAGCTGTATTAAACAAAGATTGAGATTGACAGTGCTCTGTGACTGCCTTATCCAACAGAATTTTCCTTAACCAATTTATTTCATCCATGCTGCCTCAGTTTCCCCACCTGCAAAATAGACAGAGTGGGAGCTTCTGGTTTGATAGTGTGTGTCAAGATGTGTCCAAGGAGAAATGAGTTTTATAAGAGCTCATTGATTTTCTTTCCCAGCTGAATGGGTATTCACACATATAGAGTCAGGTGAGAAACATTCCCAAGAACCTGGGAGAAGTAAATACCCCAAATTACTACAGAGTCCTTGTTTGACCATCCCATGAAAAACTAGCATGTCACGTTCAAGCTCTTTCTGTTAGATGCTTTAATAGACAATTAATAAATACATTTATTTTCCCCAAAGAAAGAAACCTTCTGCAGAAAAGGCCACATTATATTTTAATGTCACTGCAACTTCCAATTGGGCCAGAAAGTTGAAACATTTCTTTCCAGACCTTTGGTTTCCCAGAAGGTGGGGGTTTTTCACTGGCTAGTGAAAATTCAGATAATTGCATCAAATACTACAGGGATTTCAGAATGAAAAAAGAGGTCTATCAGGACAAGAAAGAGAAGGCAAAGAGAAGGCAAAGAGAAGGCAAAGAGAAGGCGCCTTTCTTTACTCTGTTCAAGCTTCTTGGCATCCTGCTGGGTAATTTACCCAAGGAAAACTTGAAGACGGAAGGGGGCTGAATTCTCACTTTTTTAGTGAAGTCCTAGCTAAGAATAGCCCACCAGAGGGGTGCTGGCTCACTACACAATTAGATACAAACAATACAACACCCACTCTGTGTTCCAAGTGGGAACCAGCAGGCACTGGTGGTGGCACAGACTGTCACCTGGGTGCTGCTGGGTGCTGTCACCCACCTGTCTGGCACCAACTCCGCGCCCTTTCCGGGGGAGCCCCACTACTGCCATCCACCACCCCAGCGGGCCCGCAGCAGCCCTAAGCTGGGTCTGCACGCCAGGGCGGCCAGTCCGGAGCCAGGCTGTCCCCTCACTCCCCTCCCACCTCCCCCTCGCCGGCCGCCAGGACTTTGTGTCCTAAAAGCTCATTCTTTCCATAGCGTAAAAAATAAACCAGCATGTGCTCCTCTCCAACGCCGCCCGTCTCCACAACGGCCCCGGGTGGGTTGTTGTTGTCGTTCGGCTCTGCCTCTCCTTAAATAACAGAATTACAGCGGGTCTAATCCTGCAAAGTGCTGAGTAACAGCTCGTTCCCAATAAATTAAGCAGGCACTCAGCGCCGCAGCCCGATATTTGTATCCATGTCCTCCCGGATTATCAGTCTCTCCTCCTCGCTCTCTGCCCGGCCCCTCGGGGAGCAATTATCTGTGAATGAGAACAGAATAACTCTTTTAGCAGAAGGTTTCCACACTCGCGCACAAGGAGCGCTCTGAATGGATTTATCATGCTTGCTAAAAAGGGAGGTGGCAAAAAATCCTCCCCCCC
>VXBC01000932.1:639822-652535 GCA_013399945.1 Ploceus nigricollis | reverse complement strand
TTTTTCTCCTATATTTTAAGGAGAAATCCCTGAAGCGGCAGCTGTTCCCCGGTGGCTCCACACACCAGGGGGGAAAGAAAAAAAAAAGAAAAAAAATAGGAAAAAAAAATTGATATAGTAAAACTTTTTAAGGGAGGCATGAATCGGTTCTTCAGAAAAACAAGGCAGCGGTGCCAACTGGAAATGTTTGCTTTGGGGGTGAGTTAGATGGCTGGCGTCAGCCAGGGCTAAAGACATGCCAGCGGAATGCAATATTGGGGAAGCAGCAGGTCACTCAATCACTGGCAATTTGCCCAGGAGCAACTGGATGCCTTCAGATTTTTTTTGCCTTGTGTGTGCATGTTGCCTTTTTTTTTCTTTTTTTTCGCTAGGCAAACAGAGCCCCAGCAGTTTTGAGGCTGGGGAGCTGGAAAATGGTATTTCTGAAAGGCACGTTCCTGCAGGAATACCCCCGTGGGTCCGCTCGGCTGCGCTGCGGTGACATCTGGCAGAAGTGGTTGCCTTGGGATGGATGAGGCTGAATCCTGCTGCTGCTGCCTCCACGCACAAGGCAGCAGATGCAGCACAGTGCCAGGGCACTGGGCAGCCCCAAAGAGGGGATGGGGCAGGAAGACGGGGCAGCAGTGCCTCCAAAAATACCCTCCAGCAAGCTAGAATATTTTTTCCTCCAGTAGCAAGTATCAAACACTACAGAAGAGACTTCTGTTTATATTTTTTGGGAAGCAATAGGATTTTTTTTTCAAGGTCAATAAGATTTATGGGAGTGGAGAAATTAGGTAAAAGACAAAAAGAAAAATTTCCCCTAATGAGCTATGTCCATTAACTCCCCACAGCACAGGAGGAGGGAAAGACCCAACAGGCATTTTTGTCTGCACATCTGTAGTTTTTCATTGCTGTATCGTTTGTGCAGAGTGCCAGGCTGCACACAGAGCCCAAATAAGCCAGGGAGGGAAAGTGTCCCAGCAGGAGAGGCCCTAAATGAGGTGGTGGCCTGACTTGCAGCAAGCAGCAGCATTAGGGATCTGCCTTTTTTGCTAACACGGGAAATCAGTGTTCAGCCAGCAGATGAATGCAACGCAGTCACCAGCACATGATGGGCTGATGTCGACCGTGGCAGCCCTCCAGAGGTAAAAAGGAGCAGTAAAATTGCCCTCGTTGTTGCTTTCTCCATCCATATGAATAAAACCCAATGTGTGAGAGGGAGGGCACCTCTTGTGAAAGCAAACCCAAAGACCAAGTTTTACCTGAGACTCCAAACTCGCAGGGTTCAGTCCCACTCTGAAGCGTTTTCACACTTAAACAGCACCACCACACCCACCCAATTTCCACCACAATTTCACCACTCCACAGGAAAAAATCACCCAGGAGATTAAGCCTGCAGAAGGAGGAGAGGCAAACTACTGCAAAAAAACAAATTTTATCAAGCCATGAAAAAATTGGAGAGAAAGTAGAGATGCTGGGAGGCAAACCACAGCTACAGTCAGCAGGTAGGAATCCCTGAGAGGTCTCCTAAGCAGGGTCTGTACCTGTGCTTTTCTGATGTCTCCTGACCTGGCAGCTGCCCTTGCACTGTCATGCCATGGTGCTCAGTGACACAGCCACCAGCCCACCCAAGTCCAAAGACTGTCAGGCTTTGAACAGCAACATCAGCTCAAGACATGATGCCCACTTGAAATACAGCTTTTTCCCACCCCCAGTTTTGGTTTCCAGAGTCATTGGTCCAGCAAAGATGGTTTTAGTTTAGATCACTCTTGTCTCTCCATCAACATCTTTCTTTTTATATTTTCATCCTGGTTTTTACTCTTGATCCAGCCATGGGGGAGAATGAACTAAAATGCCCTCGGCATTCAAGGTCTCCATCGCTCTCCTTTTCTGCATCCATTTTCATCTTATTAAGATTCATGCTTTGAACAAGAGCTTGTCATTAGATCACTGGACCAAGGCTTTATTTAAAATGGATTGCATTCTCAGGTCAGTCACCAGTTTCTTGCGTGATCTTGAGAAGAATCTCCTTTCCCCAGATCCTGCTACTGTAAAGTGGATATTGTAACTTTTCCTTGCAGCAAAGCGGTGACAATTATTTGGTTACATTGTAAAGCATCTTTAAACATTATTTTAAAAAATACCCAAGTTCCTGACAATGTACTGGGGAAAAAAAAACATTCACCAACTCCTTTCCCACATGATTAATTCTTGTAAAAGTATCACACTGATATGTCCAGCCCATACAAATGCTCTAGGTGCTGCAGTTGTCCGTCCAACCCTGACACTTAATTGCCTGCAAGTGCCTTGTTCTTCCCAGAACACCCTCAGTGTGCTCCAAGGGAGCACTGATGGGCAGTGAGGAAGGAAAGGGAGGACACACTCAATCACCCCAAAGGATAAATGTCACAGTGAGTCCTGACACCCAACCCTGTGTTCCAGGGCTGCAGATCAAGCTAGGGTGGCCAACAGAGATGGGCAAGACTGAGCTGTTTGCTTCTCCTGCCTCAGTGCTGCTGTCTAACTTGGGGAAATAGGTTTTGTTTCCCATGCCTCAGTTTCCTCATCTGGAATGGAGAAAGAATTGTCTTGGCTTCTTTTTAAAGGCCTTTCACATGAACAGCCCTTTTAAAGAGGTAAGTTGTATTATAAGCAACGGACTCTCATGTCTGCCAAGAACCAAAAGTGATATGAGGGAGATGAAATTCAGGCCACCTCATCAGCAAAGCATGTTGACCTGGCCTTCAAGACAAGGTTAGGGCTCTTGGTGAGGGCCCATTCCTTTTTGGGATGGAAAGGAGTGGACATAGACCCAGCACATGCTTTCCTATTATTAGTCATTTGTATCCATGTATTGCTGCAAATGTGTACAGCCCTCAATGACCCACCAAAGCAAGGGCACAGCTTAAAGTCATCTAACCCAGCAGCTCGACCTCGCAGTGAGGGATGAGGAGAAGTTGCCAGGTAATTTCATTGTCACGGCTGGGGCAGGATGGATGCAACCAGACCTCACCAAGCCTGCAAGCCCCAGCACCTCCGTGAGCCTCTCAGCGGGACTGGAGAGGGACAAGAGCAGGCAGAGGGACCTGCCTGGGCACCAGCTGGAGAGCTCGGCATCTCCAGAGGACCAGGTGGGTGGCTCGCCTTTGGCTGGGGGAAGCAGGAGAGGTGCAGGCACAGGCGAGGTCCGTGAGGACCTCACAAACAGGGCTGGAAGCACGACCGAGAGCTGCTTTGCACGGCAGGGCCAAATCCGTCGCTGGCAGCGCTCCCCTCCAGCCGCCCCGGTGTGTTTGTGTAAGGATCCAGCCCTGGCCGCGCTGGGAGGCACCGGCTGCGCGGGGCTGGCATGCCAGCCTGGAGGCCCAGACACGAGGACAGTGCCAGATGCCGGGCATATTTTGTCAGCTGCGCGGGCTGCGGGCTGTCACACGGGGCTGGCTGTGCACCTGCGCGACCCCGAGCAGCCCGGCTATTAACAGCCGGCGACAGCGCTCTGATCGCTGACCGCCCGTCCCCGGGCACGGGGAGGAACCGGCCTCCCCGCTGGTGACCCCGGGGCTCTGGGCAGCCGGCACTGATGCAAATGCTAATGCACCTAGAGCTTGCTCCTCATCGGGATTCGATGCCAGCCCGGCTCCACCGCGCCCGGCCGGCCCCGATCATGGGATGGCCAGTGCTCCTGGTGCTCCCGGTGCTCCCGGTGCTCCTGGTGCTCCCGGTGCTCCCGGTGACCCTGGTGCTCCTGGTCCAGCCCCTGGAGCTGATGTGGCTCTAAAGGTCACCTGATGTAATTGCTGAATGTTTGGGATCCTCCAAACAAAGATGAGGCCAGCATAAATTTCTGGGCGAAGAGCTAACACAGGGACAACTAACACAAGACGTGAAGTGTGTTTAGTATCCAAAGGCAAGAGCTGCAGCAGGCACTGACTGTTTGGGGGTTAAAATCTTCTCAGACATGGGGGGTCAGGGAAGGAGGTATTGAGGACAAAGCTGCATTTACACATTTTATCACCCCCTCCACAACAACCTGAGCACCAGCCCTGAGCAATCCTTGCACATCCAGAGGAAAGGTCCTGCCATGTCCAGTCTCTTTGCAGGAAACACTCAGTGGGTGATGGCCTTCATATTCTCTCTCTCCTTTCACTGCTCACCCAAAGTAAGAGCAATCTGACTAATTACCAGAGTTAATTAGCATCAGGATGAAACATCCAACATGATCTGCAGGCTCTTAGGAAATATATTTTGGTGCCTTGAGACACAGAAAAATGATTTCCCAAGCATCATGTGCACAGCACAGCCGGCTATGTGACTTTTCCTCTTTTTCCTCATCAGTTCTTGGTTGTTGCATGAAGATGATTTTTAATGCCAAAGCATTGTGCTTCATCTGTCTTTATTTCAGGCCGCAGGCTCACCACATTTTGGACTGGTTGCAACCCATCTGGTTTCATTAATACTTCTAATATAATATTTATAACTAGCTAAGGGCTGATCATATGATGAGTGTAATCCATAAGTCACATGCCAGTTGTGGTTATTCTACACCTCAATCCATTTTTCTGTATTTCAGTGTCCATAGGCTGCTGGGGTATTTTTATGTTTTGTCACTGTTGTACCTTCCCACCTTTGTAGCCAGTCATTAAAGAAGGCTGTCTCAGTAATTGAGAGAAAAAGAATCACTTTGCTTCCACCCAAAACCAGGAAATGAGATGTGAGAATCAACCAAAGCCTCTGCTTGCCATCATCTTTGGATTTTCTGAAGGAACTTGTGCTTAGGAAAGTTGTTGAATCTAAACAAAATCATCTTCTCAACAAGTTCCTCCTTCCCACTGCCAGAAGGATCATCCAACAGAAACCAAAACCAGGTCTGACAGCTTTAGCTCACCCATAGCCAGCTGTGGCAGCCCAGCTCCATCTTCAGCAGACACAGGACACTTCCTGGCAGACCGTCAGGTGCCAGGGAGGAAAGATCCTCTGTATTAAAGGGGGAGTTCCAGCTGCATGCAGGTACTTCCTTCTTGTTCTCTTTGCCCTTCTTACCCCACATTGCCAAGGTGGGCAAGTGGGAAGAATCTCTGAAAAGATGCTTAGACACAAGATATGTTCTTGACCCATCCCAAATAGCACTTCATAAAATACATTGAAGAAATTTTGGGTGAGAACATATTTGAGAGGGGGAAAAAAACCTAAATAAACAAACAAAAACCACTTTTTCCTTAGTTTTGAAAATAATGAATATCATTAGTGTTAAGCCACTGGCACCAGGCTAGGATCTGGCCCCATGTGGCTGCAGAGGCAGAAGGAGAATGAATTCTCCCTTTCCACGGGTGCTTACAGCTGGCCACAGCCTGCAAAAGCAAATGATTTAATGATTCATGCTGGCAAGCAGGGAAGGATGACTTCAGGTTTGAGCTTCCCACATCACTTCTAGCAGCTCCCCCCGCAGATCCAACACATCAATGGCCAAGACCATTGCACAACGCAGAGCCAAGAGGTGCTGCCTTCTCAGCCTCCGGGGCAGGAGCACAAAGCTGGGTCCCCACGTGGCACATGGGAATTCAACAGCAAAACAGAGGCTTTGCATCAAGTCCAGGAGAAGCCAAACCTCTCCTTTTTATGCAGAGCCTTTCAGCAGCAATAGCCTCTTCCCCGTGGGTCAGTTTATTCCGAACGGCTCCGCAGTAATGGGATTAAGAAGCTCTTCACTGCTTGGATCGCTTCGCAGTGGGAAGATCCAAAATCAAGTGATGGAAAACAGGGTAACTCCTCCTGCAGAGGGAGCAGGATTGTTTGTGGAACCAAATGATCAAACAGTGACTCTGAGCACTTCAAACGTGCCATGCCTGGAGACAGGTACCCCAACCCTGCGGGCACCAGGTGCAGTGTCAGCGCTTGGTTGGTGCTCCCTGGGGGGCAGTTCTGTGGGGCTGTCTGCACTTGAAGGTACCAGAGGTGACAGGGAAAAGGAGCAGTCATTCTCTCAGGCAAATCTCAACTGTGAGCCTCAGGGCTGGAGGCTTAACTCCCACGAGGAGTTCTTGAAGGAAATTAAAAACTTGAATTGTCCCAGGATTTGTGACTGAGCAGCCCCAAATAACCCATCCACCATCATGTTCTCTCCACTGCAGAACTGGGCTTCCCCTTCCCCACAGACACCACATGGCTTTGTACCTTGCACAAACCCTTATCTCCAAAGAGAAAGATACTCTCAAATTCTTGCAGTATCTGCCTTGCCAAACTAATTTTCTGGTTCATCCAGCCCTCATGGGATTTGGCACTGAAGAGGGTGAATTGGCTGAGCAGCAGCAGCAGCAGCAGGCTCCTAGAGCTTGTGACACAAGAGCAAGGCAAATTTTGGAAACCCATCAAGTCTCCACCATCAAGAACAGGAGTCACTCAACCAACTTCTCCAAGAGGCTTCATGAGTGAAAATATTTCACACTAAAGGCAGTCATACATTTAACATGTACACATTATTTCAACTCTGAAAAGTTTTAGGAGCTTGTCAGAAATTATTATTAGAGGCTTTGTTTTTCTTCAGTCTCTCCCATGACAGGGAGTGAAGTCTTGTGACAGTCAAGACCCTACTAAGAGTTTCCAATGTTCACACAGAACTTGACACCTCAAAGTTACATTATTCAGGGTCTTCTTCATCTGGAAGAGTGAATGGACTACAGCTGGTCTGAAAACTGAGTTTTCTTCGCTCACAAAAATTATGACTTTTACTTAAAAGAAATAGAAACAGCTAAAAATAAACTTTCTGCTTTTAGATATACAACTTCAGTAAACATGAAATTTCATGCCAAAAAGAGACACATTTCAAGGAAAAAAATTGCTTAATCCACAAAGACGTTTTCTGACAGAAAGCATTTGAGTGGTAAATATTATGGAGCAGCCCTGGAAATGCTCTTTTGCCTAGCTCAGTGCAGTGCACATTGCCTATTTTAACTATCAGTTGGAACACTGGTATCTGGACCTTTAAATAGAGAAATCTTTATTATCCTCCTCTCCAGGTAAGCTCCATAATAGATCCTCATAATGATTCTATGCTTTCCTCCCATCCCATTTCTACCTTGACTGTGACCAGGTTTGATACTTACCATGATATATCTGTGGATTTGAAAGCAAATTACTATCTCAGGAATGTATCAGGGGCTCTGAATGTCATTAGGAGCAATCAGTAGCAGGAAAATGGTTTTAAGTTAGGGCAAATGTGAAAATTAAAGAGCCTCAATATCTTGTTTGCCTGCGCATCATGTTTGGCTCTGCTCAAAGGTGGGTGGAAAGCACAGGAATAAAAATGTCCACATGAAAACTGGAGTCAGATCCACAGCACATATTTCACTAGGCTCCTGTTTCAGGGCAGCCAAGGTTGGCTTTCTGATCAGCTCAGCCCCAGTATCACAAAGAGAAACACTATCAGCTCTTTCTGGTGTGCTAATATCCAATTTATTTTTCAGCAGTGCAATTTCCTGCCTGCTCTTTGAACAGCTATCAAAGGACAAGACACCAGATCATGGCAGACATTCTTCTAGTGCTGACATCTGCTAAACTAGTCAGTCTGTTCCTATACAGCCCACTCAGTGCATCCTAAAATATTTTATAAGCCACCAGTGGAACAGAGAATGGTAATGTGGGTCCCTGACCTTTATTTGAGCCACCTTGATGTTCAGTACAGATGGGGAATCACAATCCTGCAGCCAGAATTTCTGGGTCCACTCAGTTTAGGGTTCCTGTGTTACCTCCAAACCCAATGAAATCCACTTAATGCCATCTGGCACTTCATATCCTTCACTGTTTATCATCTGAGAGCACTGGCAAATCTGCATATGCAGCTTAATCCAAAAGCCTCTGAGAACCAATGGAAAGATAGTTTTGGATCATGCCTAAAAGTGCAAGACTTTATTTAGAAAACTGCTTTCTACAGCTTTGCTGGAAGGTGTTCATCCTTTGAACAAGTTCTCAACCAGCAGCAAACACATTCCAAAAAAACATCTGGACACCTATGAAAAGGTTGGTCTCATTACATTTCGAGAAGCCCAGAAGTATCACTGATAAGCTATTGCTCAAACCCATATGTGTTAGCTCTGTGGCTATTTTTGCTGCGGGTGACACCACTGATACCATGAATAAATATCAACGTGTTTCACAAACATAGGCAAGTACAGCAAGGGACTACTCACAGCCCGTTTTCAGAGTTATTCATGGAACCTGAAGTCTCTGTGTCACTGCCTCTCATGTCCTCTCTGGCTGTGTCCCAAAATATTTCCCATACCAATGCTGACTTCTGCCTTAGTTTTGAGGTCTGCAGCCAGGGGAAAAAAAAAAGAAGTGCCTAAGCACCTGGGTGTTTTCTTGAAGGTTTGATTGCAGGTTTGCCTCAACTAGTCACTGTTTAAGGAGTTCTTTTCATTGCTTTCTGCTCCTCATCATCTTTCTGGGTTGTGATTGCATCTCCTGAGCATGACCTCTCCTACCCCTGATTCACATCTCCCTGACTTCATTCCCATTCCATCTGTCCTTGCCCTGGGTCCTCCCCTGTGTCATTGCTCTTACCAATCTTCAACTTAATCCCAGGCTAAACTTTTATTTTCTTCTTGAAAGAGTTCCTAGATGTATTTTGGCTAAATTTCTGGCCTGTCATCTTGCTTATCCAGACCACTGTATTCTTCAAATTCATATCCATTGACCACATTTGTTCTCATTCACTTCTTTTGAGCCCTGCCCAATCCTGGCCACCTTGCTGAGACACTCAGTCTAATTTCTCTTTCCCTGTGTTCTTTTGGTGCAGTGTTCAGCAGGGCCCTGATCAGGATAGAAGTGAGAAGTTCACAGACCAAACTGTCAGAAAGTTGATAATGCCCACAGAGTCTGCATTTATGTGCTGTGAAACATGTTAAGAGGCCAAAGTGGAGAAACTGTATTGCAGAACTGCCTTGAATTTTGGCAGGGGTCGTATTTTATATCATATTAAATGTAGGAAGACATTTACTGGCTAGTACTAACCCAAGTCCTGCATTAAACTGATGTATTGGTTACCAGTCACATCTTTCATATTTTAAGTAATTGAGCTTTTTCTCTACTTTCAGGATGCTGACAGGCAGTAACACAAAACTGAAGAGTTGTACTGAAAGGAAGTTGAAAGGGAAAGTTAGGAGTCAAATGGTTTCAGGACTCACAGACTTTATTTGAACAGTACCTAAATGTCAGTGGAGTGAACAACAGAATAAAGTCCCTCAGAAGCAAAGTATGGGAATGAAGATCAGAAAGGGAATGTGGAAGAAACATGCTCACAGGTAAGCCAGTGTTAGAAGTCAATATAAATGTATTAAAAAACCTTCTGAAAAGCAATTTTCTAAAGCTCTGAAAGCTCATAACAAAAGCTGCCTCACAGCAAGTAGTTTTCCAGACAGCTGTTCAGACTGATAGATGATCAATATGTGATAGATGAGCACTCAAGACACATTATCTCATGACAGCAAAGTCAAATAAATACTGAGGATGCATCCCACACTGCAGCCTTTCCTTCTCGAGAACACATCTGAAGAGATACCCCAAAGGAGCATCAGTAGAAAAGATTTTCAAACAAGCTGATAAAATTCATTAGACCAATCTGCAAGACTAGACAGCATTCACCCAAGAGCTCTATGGAAATCCAAAGAGGAAATTGCTGAATGGTTATCCATGATGCAGAGCCAGCCTGCTGTTTAAATCAGCCTATGCCAAAAGAATAGAAGCAGTAAATGTGATACAAAATGAAAAAGCAGTTTCCAGAGAAGGAATTGCTAGAGACAAGTGTGATTCTGTGTAAGGCAAACTGATAAACATTCTGAAAAAGAACATTAGGGACATCAGAGAGCAAGGTGTAATGGGGAAGAGTAAAGTGTTGTATCTGTAGGAAGGAATTCTGTTTCACAAATTGAGTTTTTTGGGGCTGTCACTGAGGGAATGGGGATGTGAGTGATGCCATTCACTTGGCTTTACAAACGTGAGAACCTAAGAAAAATTTCATGGTAAGATCTACCCTGGATGGTTTTCTAAAAAGAAGAACTTAGTGCTCCATGGGAATTAAAAAAGGCAAAGAGAAAATTAAAAACTAGTAGGAAAATACTTCAGAGCAATATCACAAATTTTTGCACACAGCTCCAATGCACCAATCTCACAGAGGACAGAGCAGAGCTACAAAAGGCAAAAAGGGCAACAAGACACCAGACAGGGAACATTTTTCAGACAAAAGAGCCAGAATAGGCTAAAACCCTTCATCTTGGGAGAAAAAACAGCAGAGGAGATCTGAGAGAGGTCTGTGAAGCCACAACTTGCATGGAGAAGGTGAACAGGAAATAACTGCAAATTATTATCCAGAATAAGTGCACCATTTTTCAAAACTTCAAGGGACAGACAGACACTAACTAATGAAATTATGAGACACCAAGTTAAGAACAGAAGAAAAGGACATTACTTTCACAAATGAGTTTTGGGACTGTCATGGGAACTAAAAATTACAAATTAGTACAAATGGGCTTAAAACAGTAGTGGTGGCTCGCTCCAGCAGGGCTGTTAAACACCATAATCCAAATTCAACCTCAGGAGATCCCCCAGCTCCTGACTGCCACAAGCTGGAATGATGTACCACAGATAGCACCACTCTGCACTCAATGTGCTTCTTACTTTTTTTTTTTAGTTTTTCCAGTTTCTTAGAATATTTCTATTTTATGATTTCCAGATAAGTCCCAGCAGCATGACCCTGGACCCCATGTCCTTATTCACTAATATGCCATTTCTAAAGAAATGTGTCCCAACATGAAGTTCAAACTTAACCAGAGACAAGGTGCTACATGAGATTTGGTGGGAAAATACACAACTGGTATACTCAAATAATAAATTCAGCCTTTCTGATGAATGATTAATAGAAGAAAATAATAAACTTTAGCAGATGGTAAGACCTCCATGAAGAGGAGCCTCTCTAAGCATCCTCTACCTTTCCAAAACCTCAATTTCTCCACCAGGGTGGGAACAGCCCACTGGAGATGTGGGCACATTAGCTCATGTAAGTGAGGCTGTGAGTGATAGTGTTCTTCCCCTTTCACCATTAAAAGCTCTTTTACACCTGGAGAATCTGACCTGAGACTTTGGAATGAATATGTCTCTAATTGCACAGTCTTTACATAACCACTAAGAGTCACTGGGAGTTCTTGGGACCTTGCAGACCACAGTCAACAGCCACCATTGAAAAATCTGGCAAACAAATGTTTGCATTGCCCTCACCCACAAAAGTAAACTTCCACACAAAATTTATAAGTTTTAACTAAAAGAGAGTCTGTCCTGTACCTATGTCCTATTTAAGGTCAACTGTCCTTTTCCTAGAACAAAAGAATATTAAGTGAAAGACTTTAATATCTTCAGACCTCATCCTTTTCACTTTTCTATTTTTTTTTTTTTCCAGGGGACCTGAAACGTCAAAAGAGAAAAGCCTAAAGAATGCTGTGTGCACATGGGGTAACTAAGTTTGAGCTAATGTTGATACTGGGCATCTTGTTGGTGCTGTAGGGGCCAGGGAGCACAGGGAGGAGGTGGGCTGGGGCAAGGAAGGACACTTCACTGCTGCTAGCCAGGATCCAGGAGACCAGGGACACTACAGGGAACAGCCCACTAGGGGATTTTGGCAGAGCTGGGACTATACCTCACGTCCATCTCCACACACAACCCCTCTCCTGACCGCAGGAACAACCTCCCAGCCTCAGACAGGTCCTAAGCAAACAAATGGGAGGATTTTTATTGGTTTTAATGATGTATGAGGTCAGATGGAGCTGAAGCCAGACCAGCTGCCAGTGCAACTGTGCATAAATCAGTGCATTGGCTCACAGATGGAGAAACAGTTGAGGTTTCTGCAGGTCCTTATCCAGCTATTCAACCTCCCATACATCTCACTTCCAAGCAATTTTGGAGCCAGCATTGCTCTTGCTGAAGTCCATGGGTGAGTTGTCCTTGGCCTCGATGGCCCCAGGGTCACTGTCTAAGCTGCCACAGCGTGGGCCAGCCTCTGACAGGTCACTGGAGACACTTCTATTGCCCTGCCTTAGCTGCAGGGAGGCACTGAGACACTGGTCTGGGTAAGGTAGTACTTCCACTAGGGCTCGGCTGAGAACTTCAGTTTCTTTTAATTTTAAACAACATTGCTTCTTTGTAAAATTGAGCCTCTCCACCTGCAGCAGAGTGCATCCAAATGGATTTGCAAGACTGCCAAGGACCCAGTGTCTCCCACCAAGGAGTATGGTGATGCATCAGAAAGCCAGATACCTGTTGGGGATTCAGTGATAGCAGGGCTAGAGGGATCCTGTATGATTATTTAGTCCAGCTTTCCACACAAATTCATACAGTAACTCCTGCATCATGTCCCCAGATGTTTTTATTTATACAATTCAAACAGTATAGACTCCACTATTCTTTTATGCATTGCATTGCAAAGATCATTATGTTTGGCATAACTGCATTGGTCTTCTCACAAGCCTCATTTGCTCTGCCTCTGGGTATCATTGCACTTCTTTCTGATAGAGAGCAAAGCCTTGGGACTGCAGCAACATCCTCCCCATGGGGATGTGAACAGGCAACAAAAGCATCTCACCCTCTGCTCTTTGCTGAGATACACTGACAAAAGATGTTTTTCAGACCTCAGATCACTCTTACAGCTGAGGAGAGGAGAGGAGAGGAGAGGAGAGGAGAGGAGAGGAGAT
>VXBC01000932.1:615816-634365 GCA_013399945.1 Ploceus nigricollis | reverse complement strand
CGGGGGGCCCCGGGCAGCGCTTCGCCAGCCCGTCCCGTGCTCTGCCCGTCGGGACCCCGCGGGGGGCTGGAGGGTGCGCAGGGACCGGGGAGCGCCCGCGCTGCCCCGCGCCCGGGGCCAGGGGAGGTGAAGGGCAGGAGCCGAGTGGCCGCCTGACAGGAGGGGAAGTCGGTTCAAAATGCCTGGAAGTACCAACCCTAGGACTGTGCTAACACTCAAGATAAATAAATAAGGGCTTTTCATTTGCTTGCAGTTAGAAAGTTTTGGACTTTTTTTTTCCTCCCGGAGGGAGAGTGGTGTAGAGAGAGAAAAATAAAGCAAACCCGAGAAATCCCTCCGAGAGAGAGCAGAGTGTGTAGGGAGGCACTTGGTCAAGCTGGGAGCTGGGGTGATGCTCCTGTACCTAAAGCACGTGTATTTGCCAGCTGTCCAGCTGCGGTGAGCTGCCCCAAAGGGATCACCGGGAATTTGGGCAGCACCCTGCTCCTGTTGACTTTGGTGCAGGGTGCCTGATCCCTCAGAGCCCCTGGGGTTCTTGCAGCAGCCTCTGAAACATTCTATGTGCCCTGTGTGCTAGGGATAGCCAAGCTGAGCTGTGGTCCTCCGTCAGTTAGTTTCCCGTGGTTTTTACTGTAGTGTGTGTTTGAAGTGTATCTGGTGCTGGGCATTCTTGCTGAGAGGACTTGAAAATCCTCATGGTTGTCTGTAAAGGATATGTTCAGTGTTAGGGTAGCACTTTTGAGAGGTAAATGAAAGGTTTTGGTCAAAATCCTTCCATTACCTCCCCAGGATGAGGAGAGATGCATAGAAGCCGCAAGGCTCTTGTATCTTCTGCACAAAGATAAATCAATGCCCTGGCCCCTGTACTCAGCCTTCTCTGCATGTAGGCACCGTGTAGAGTGCAGTGATAGACAAAGATGTGCTGTCACATTGTGCAAGCCCAGCTGTGCTGGCTTTTCTGCCTTTCTGTTAAATGTTGATGGGACTATTCCAGGTGTGCAGGAAGGAGGAGATGCACAGGGCTCAGAGGGCTGTAAGCTGCAGATGAGTCTGACTGTGAGAGGTGTTAAGCATCACCTCTCCCAGGATGGTCCCTTCAGCCTGGTGGGAGCAGTGTGCTCTGCTTGCAGTGGAGCTCACACACACAGGCTTTTCCCTACCATCTTCTGGACATTACTAATCTGATCCGTTCCCCAAGTGTGCTCACTTTAGGACTCAGTCCTCTCTCCTGCTTAGAGGAAATCTGCTTGTTCCTATCTTCAGCATGCTGCCTGGAGCCCTTCTCAATGACTGCTGTGTCCTGGGTAGTTGCACCCCAAGAGTTAATCCTTTCTCATCATCTACTTCAGCAAACAGATTTCAAGGGCTGAGACCAGGGCTGTATGTCAGGAGAGAATCGCTGGTGAATAGCTAAACTAGAGCATCTTTGGTCACTGTGCAGTGGTGGGATCTCATTGCTCCTGTTATAATCCCAGTAATCCAGTGCATGCTGGGTGCTGTCCCCCGGTGCTGAGAGGCCGCCCCTTGCAGATGCAAACTCCAGACTTGATACATTTTGTTTCTGTAAGCTGCTTCCATATTTCTGTTGTTCTGCGACTGTGTGTAACACGCCTGGAAGTGTCAGTCTGATTCTCCATGGACAGACATCGACACCACCAAAACCGCAAGGGGAAGTAGCAGTGATTTCCCAAATCACTGGCAATCTTGTTCTAGGCTGAGCCTCAAGCAGAAGTCAGGCAGGCAACAAATTAAAGCCGCACTCTTTTGGGAAATGGGCAACTCTTGAAAAGCCTCAGATTCCTGGCCTTGGCCCTGTCTCTATAAATCACTTCAGCCGTGGATTCAGCTGGGAGCCCAAAGAGCCTGGAGAACAAGTTGCCATCCTCTCTTCCCATGAAAGCCGGTCTCTAGGGTCAGCACAGGAATATACTGGCAGGGCTGTGTTCACTCTGCAGAGAGAAAGAAATCATTCTCTGGGAAATGTTTGCCGCCAGGTTTTCCTAGCAATTTGCTGAGGGGTGGGCTGGCTATCCTGACCATCATTGGATGACATTTGTATTCATTTCTTGTTGGGCTGCCAGCGGCGTGCCTGGTGCCGTACGTGACATCAGGTGACAGTCAGCTTCATTGCACATACGCGCGGCGCTGCCTTGTCACTCACGTCATTCGCAGCGGTGACGGCAGAGGGGTTTCTGAGGTGCAGCTCAGATCAGGAGACAGTAGGTACCTTTCTGTCACACCTTGGCCAGCGAGTGGGAAGCAGAGGTATGGAGATGCCCTGGTGGAGGTACATGCAGTAGGGAAGCTTTCTCTTGCCTCGGGTCAGCACCGTCTTCTCACATGCCAGGGCATACAAAGGGCCTTCAGCCCCTTGGGAGAGGCAATCCCTGTGCGCTGTCTGCTGCAGGCCTCCCTTCTTGTTCCTTGGTTAGTCCTCCGTCCCCTCCTTGTCATCACATATCAGGCTCTTAAGCAGCTGGGAGGCTTTTCCTGAGGCACTGAAACTGATACGTCCCCGCAGACAGGCGGGCGAGGAGCACGGGATTGTGCCGTGCTTGCACACAGCCGACCCTGGCCCCACGCTCCTTTGGGTGGGGGTCAGGTGCTGGATGTGGAGCTGCTGGAAGCAGGAGCCTTCCTCAGCCACTGGTACCCAACACCCACAGGTGTCATCCCTGTCTGGATGCGTGAGTGGAGATACCCATCCTCACTGGCACGTGTGAGATAAAACCCCATTGCTTGCAGGATCAGACCCACCACGGCCACACTGTAGGGAGCCCATCTGTGCTTGCTGAGGAGGAGGAGCAGGAAAGGGAAGTCATGCCTCTCTGCAGGACACTCTCCCTGTCTCAGCAGCCCACCCGAGGGTGAGCGACTGGCACGCAGCACACCGGACAGATGGGCTGGCGGCGGCGTCCCGGCGCTCCACAGCTGCGTACATATGGCACACATGTTTTGGCTTGTGTCGACTAACTCTCCAGATGGCAGGAAGGGGTGTGGGTTCTTTTTTTTTTTCTCCCAGTTCTTGGTGGAGGAAGAGCCAAACACAGTTGTTTCACACAAGGAGAGGCCAACCCAACCATGTCCCTGAGGACTGAGCTGTCCCCAGCTTGCCTCGGAAGCCAGGGCCCCCTCAGAGGTGGGAGGTAGGTGGGCAGCTGCCAGCTCTGGGAAGCTGCCTGCTGTTGGGAGAGACGTGTCATTGCCATTGTGTTCACCCCGTGGTGTCACAGCCACCAGGAACAAGGATTTCTCTCCCTCTCTGTATTGAGCTGCTGCCTATGCCATACGGCCATGGCACTGAAGTGGGACTGAAGAGCAGATGCTCCTGAGAAATAGCTTCTTCCCCCTGGTCTTGGTACTTGTGGTCTTCAGCTATTAAGTCTGGAAGAGATTTCTCCCGCTTAGTCTCCCAAGTATCATTTATCCAAGTGATCCTTCCACTGGCAGCAGACTCCTGAGGCAAACAGTGTGGTTCTCCTTGGAAAACACTGACCTGCTCTGTCAGGCAGAGGTCATGAGGTACTTCTGCTGCTCTTGGCTGTCCCTCTGCTGCTGCCTTTCTGGTGTCCCTCCTGGGGGCTGCTCCTGTCCCTGTGACTGGGCAGCTCCTATCTGGAGCACTGGTCTCCTGCCCTCAAATGCCCTGGCAGGTGCTGGTCAGTGAGTTCTTGCACTGCCCCGGCTGCTGCAGGACTCTCCACATGTGACAAGGTGGGTTGTCACTTCCATCCTTTTCATCTTCCTCTCCCTGCCATGGTGGGTGGTCAGTGAACCCAAACATCTCTGATGCAGACAGAGACATAGCACTGAGTTCACAAGGACCTGAGGTCATCTTGTCTTCCATGTGAAGACTCCTACCCATCCTTTTGCTGATGGGTGTTCGAATTCATGGAGTGGTGCAACCGTCTGGAGGAGACAAGATGTGACAACAACATTGGCTATCTTCAAAGCAACCATTCTCCGTGCAATGCAATTCTGTCTCTTTTTTTTGTCTGCAAATTCCTACTGGCAGCAAGAGACTCATCCTCCAGCAAATCCAAACTGTGAAACTGAACCATTGTAACTTTGATTGCAGTATGGCCTTAGCCACCAGGTTTTCTGCTGGAGGCCTTGGCCAGAAGGGAGTTGTGCTCTTCACCATGAGACTGCATGGACAGCCAAGCAAACCAGTATGTTGCACTCCCAGGAGCTGGGATCGAGCTCCTCAGCTGTGCTGACAGACCCTAAGGTGGCAGCAAACTCTCCCTCGATGGATGGAGACAACCACAGCAGCCTTCCTGATCTGGAGCCTGCCTGGGCTTGCACATCTGGTTTCTCTCTGGAGCACTGCTGTCCAGCTCCTCCTGAAGAAAGTGATGCATTGAGCCACAGTGAGCTGGAGTCTGTGCCGGGAGCAAATGTGTCCACAGACATTTATCTTCCCTTGAAGTGCATTGGCGTTTTTCTAAATCTTTTCACCACCACATTGCCAGGACATTCTCTGCCTCAGCAGCTGACAGCCTCGTTCTCTGCACTCATGTGGGTTCTGGAGATACTTTAGGGTTTTATAGGGCTTTTTAGCTGCTGGAATGGAGGTTTTCCCCCCACACATATTGGTATCCTTTCACTTAGTGCCGCCGGCATGCACATGGCTGCTGTGGCTTGTTGTTAAATCAGTGCAGAAAAGACCCTGCTCGCTCCCGTTGGGAGCATGGTGGGACATCAGGAGCAAAAGCCTCAAGGCTACAGGAGGAGATTTTGTGGCTGTGGGGACAAACTATCTGCAGGGGTTTGAAGGGACAAACCAAGCAGTAAATGGAGGCAGGAGCCGTGGCTTGAGCAGTGCCTTAGCCACAAGCCAGCGGAGGCTGAGGCTGTTCTGCGGATGCGTCATTCCATGCTCACCCTCTTTGTGTGTCATCCCAAGGGTGGCTGTGGTTTGTCACCTCTGCAGGCGGGACCCTGCGTGTGACCAGTGTCACTGACGTGTCCTTTCTGTGTGGTGGGGAGGCTGAGAGCTATCCTCAGTCACCTGCTGACATCTCCCAGCCCTATTCCCAGTGATTCATCCCTCTGTGATCCCACCAGCAGGAAACCCTAAGATGCCTTAAAACCCAGCTCCTGAAGACAAACCACCCATTGAGCTCTCTGGGGATGAAGGCTGGGCAGGAAGGTTTGGCTGTTGGAGAGATGCAGCTGGACTTCAGGAGAGCAGGAGCATCTTCCAGACACAGTGTGCAGTGCCACCGCTGCGTGTTGTCACTGAACAGCCCAGCGTTAACCAGAGCATCTCCGTGGCTGCTGCCAGTCCCAAGTGACACTGATGGATATTTAGAGCCCAGAGTGGGGCAGCCCTGTGGTTTAACAGCTAAAGAAGATGACAAAATACCGGCCTGAAGCAACACAGGAGGAAAGAAAATAAAGGAGAAACCAAACAAAAGGACAAAAATCCTGAAAACAATGGCTGTGTGTCACCAAGAACGGGGCTTTTTTGCTCCCTTGGCTGCTGTCTAGCTGATTTTATCCTTTGCTACAAATCCTGCTCCTGTCAGGGGGTATTTGCTCTGCCTGCTGCAGCCACCCTGAGTTAACCTCTGTGTTTTCTTATGGCTCCCACTGAAATTGGAGAAAAGAGTCTGCTTTTCTCCATCAAGCTTTGAATCCAGCCTCTGCTCCCTGCCTTAATCCACTGTCAAATTCCTTTCCGGGCTGCAGTGGGGAGGTGGGACACTTTTCAGTACCTTGCAGCAGAGCTCCCCAGGCTCTTTGTTCCCAGCCTGCAGCTCCTTTGGTCTATGCCATGTGTATTCCCCAAGCGATATATCCCATCCTGGTCCTGGTTTGCACCGTCCCCTGTGCCACGCAGGGATGCAAGCAGAGCCACGTGTGTGCTGTGGGAGGTTGTGCTCCTTTGCAGCTGCCACGGGCTCATGACAGTCCTGGGGCTCAGCAGTGATAGCAAGGGAGGGGAAAGCCCCATGGTGTCCAGGAGTGGCTGGTGACTGAAGAGTCACCAGGGCCAGGCTGGGGTAATGCCATTATCTCCAGTGGAGCTTGCTCTCCTATTTACCAGGGGTTTTGGATCCATTGGACCTCCGAGATTCAGATGGCCACTACTAAACTACCACCCAAAAAAATATTTCCCCACTATAGTGCTGGAAGGCAGCCCCTTTCAGAGGAGATTTTCTGAGCCCAGTAGCCCTGGGATTTCTCCTCTGATAATCCCAGTAGTTGTCTGTCTAGTTACTATTTTGGGAAGTGGTTCAAAGAACCAGCAATAAGGTAAGAGTGTTGCTGCAGCCCAGCAATGTGATATTTTTCAGGCATGATACTGAGGGGGTGTATTGTGTGCCCTGAGGACGTGCAGGAGGCTTTGGGGGTGCAGAACATCTGTGGGAAGTGCAGGACAACTGTCCAAATCAGAGCAGAGCCAGGCCTGGGGCAGCATTAACCAGACTGCCATTTGGAAGAGATTCCCGGGGTGAACTCACCCAGCACCACACCTAGGTTTTGTTTGGAGGAAGCCAATTCATTCGCTCCAAGGAGTGAACTCATGTTTCTGTAATGTGAGCGATGGGGGAGCCAGGAGCTGGGAGGGAACCAGGAGCTGGGTTGTTTGACAGCGTGGACCCACCCAAGAGGCAAAGGCACCTCGGTCAGGACTGGGGCTCCTGCCTGAGCGGTGCTGCTTTTGTTCTTGTTGGCATTTTTCAGCTGGGTTTGGGCCTGGGCTGAGCATTTTGCTCCCTGTGGTGAGGCAGGGGTGAGGCTTTCTTTCAGACTGCTGGGATTGCATTGCTAGCACAGGGCTGCCCCTTTTCTGCCACTGCATTCTGGTGGCAGAGAAAACAAAAGCCTCTCGGACTCATGGCATGGAATGGCTGGCTGCCTGTCGCTGGCTGGAGTAGAGCTCTGTGGAACATCTGACACTGTGACACCACAGATGGTCAGGGGAGGTGATTCTTCCCCTCTACTCTGCTCTGGTGAGGCCAAACCTGCAGTGCTGCATCCAGCTCTGGAATCCTCAGGACAGGAAAGATGTGGATCTGTTGGAGCAAGCATAGAGGAGGCCACCAAGTTGATCAAGGGAATGACTGAGAAAATTGGGATTGTTCAGCCTGGAGAAGAGAAGGTTCTGGGAGATTTTTTCAGCTGCCTCACCCCTTCCCCTTAAAGGAGGACTATAAGGAAAGTGAGGACAAACTGTTTAGTACACCCTGTTGTCATAGGACAAGGCATAATGGTTTTAAACTAAAAGAGGGTAGATTTAGACTAGATATAAGGAAGGAAGTTTTTTCAATGAGGCTTGTAAAACACTGGCACAGGTTGCCCAG
This sequence comes from Ploceus nigricollis, assembly GCA_013399945.1. Lineage (NCBI taxonomy): Eukaryota > Metazoa > Chordata > Aves > Passeriformes > Ploceidae > Ploceus > Ploceus nigricollis. Next base: position 627,049 of record VXBC01000932.1, on the reverse strand, counting down.
AGAGGTGATACATATCCCACCCCTAGAAACATTCAAGGTCAGGCTAGACAGGTCTCTGAGCAACCTGATCTAGTTAAAGATGTCCCTGCACACTGCAGGGGGTTGGACAAGATGACCTTTAAAGGTCCTTTCCAACTCACATTATTCTGTGATTCTGGGGGCCCTTTTCCAGAAGCAGTCCCCTGGGAGCCATGCCATATATCCACACAGCAAGGTCTGGCCTCGCTGGGTTCAAACCCAAGGGTGCTGCCCCAAAGGTCCAGGCCACTGTAGTGAGCACCAGTGGCACAGAGGAGCCATGGGTGGGTCCTGGTTGCTGCTGTGCTGCAGACAGCAGCAGGAGGGATATTTGGGAATCAAGTCTGAAGGGATCTGGCAGGACTGTGCAAGGATGTCCCAGGAATACTTGCAGGCTTTTCCATCATACAGCTGGGTAAGTCATCATTGTCCCACCTGGAATATTAGAAGGACTGAGGGCCTGCAGCTGTTGAGAGCAGGGTAGGGAGGCCAAGTCACCTTGCTGGTGAAGTGAACACACCAACCAAGTCAGCAAATGAGTCCTGCAAGAAGCAAAAGGACCCATATGTGTTCACTTTACCCCCAGAGCTGAGTGGAAAGAGAAAAAGGCTGGCTCCAAACCCTTCTCAAAAACACTACCATGTAACACATTTTGAATAGAGGCAATGATCTTCTGGGCAAAGCCTTCAGCTTGTTAAGGATCTTACTCATGGAATCACAGAAGGGTTTGGGTTGGAAGGGACCTTAAAGATCACCTAGCTCCAACCCCACTGCCATGGGCAGGGACACCTTCCACTAGCCCAGGTTACTCAAAGTCACATCCAGCTTGGCCTTGGGATGAGGCATCCTTTCAGGGATGAGGCATCCACACATCCACAGTAGCTCTACAGATGCCAGCCTGGAGATAATTTGAGATCATGAAAGAGGGGCTTCCCTTGTGCTCAGGGCTGACAAGCAAGGGACACTGTCAATCCTGCTGCCCCACCCTGCCACTGTTCCCCCGAGGTGTCTTAGCCCCAGGAAGTGTCTGACTCACCCTGGGTTATAAAGGGATGTACAACAGCCAGAACTATTAAGTACTGGACATTTATATGAACCTCTGGAAATATTTTTGGCAGGAAGCTCAGCACAAACAATGAGGCAGCGCCGCTGGGCTGCGTGTTGGGATGCAGGGGAGAGGCAGCCAAATGTTTTCCTAGGGGAGGGGGGCAAGGAGAGGAGCCCTGATGTGTTTTAGCTCCCAGCATAAAAATAAACCAGATGAATTAGCAGACAGGTAGATTCAGCAGCTTATTATGTCATGTTGAGGAACTAGCTGTCAGGAGGGCTTGGCTTATGCTGCATCACAAACACTGCCTTAGAGCTGTCCCATCTTCCCTGCTGTGCCCTGGGGGCCCAATTCTGCCCTGTGTGGCCTTCATGTGGAGGGGACCTGTGCACGTCTGTGCTGCTAAATCACATTTGGAGCACAGTAACAGAGACATCTGGACCCCCAGCACTCAACACCCTTCCTTACCCCCCAGCATTTTCATGCAGTGTAAAAGCAGACTTGGTTTTACAGATGTTATCTGTGCAGGTCCAGAGGGTGTTTATGGAAATGGTATCCTTTTTATAGGGACAGAGCTACACAGACAGAAGCTCAGTTATGTGAACTGGCTTAATGCTCCCAAAGTGCACAGGATGCTGCTGGTTGTTCCCTGCAGACCCATCACAGTGAACATGCTCTGTACCCTCATATGGCAGGGTGGCAGCTGTACCCTTTCCCCCATCTCTAGTTGTCCCCCAAACTCATCCTGCAGCCTCCTCTCCTGTGCCATGTCAGAGCCAGCTCCCAGCCCATGGCTTTGGTGGATGTCAGTGATGCTCTGGGGAGCTGCAGTGGATCCCTGCCCTCCTCCAGAGGGCTGGCTGCAGGTCAAGAGCACGGCAAACTTCCCACGGACTTCAAAGGGAGCATCTCTGGTTTTCCAAGGGCGCTGCTTCTGAGTCTAAGACGTCAAGGATAGAACAGACCTGTTAGGTCACATCCCTTTCTATTTTCCTGCCAAAGAAGGGCTCTTCTGCACAGGAATATATCCCAGGAGCATTCATCTTGCCTTGCTTCAACTCCTGCCAGCCTGGGGATCACTGATAAGACCCATGAGACTCCGCAGAGCCCTTTGCAGACACAACTAGCAAACATCCTCTGACTGGAGCTCTGGTTCCTGTGGTCCCAGCTCACTCTGTGCTGATGTCCCAAAGCCAAGGGTGCTGCCAGTGTCCTTACCTTTCTAGCAGACAGCTGCCTTCCTCAGGATTGGTGTGAAATTTCAGTTGCAGTTCCTTCCTAATTCCTTTTAATCATTGCAAATATTGCAGGCAAGATGGTGAGCTGTGCTGCTGCTCGGCAGAGACCAGTGAGGTCAGATAAGGGAAATATTTTCATTAACTGCCCAGGAACTTGAGCCTGGTTCCCCCTGGCTCTGGATGGACTTGCTCAGCTCAAAGCTGCCCCATTAAAGCACTGAAATCTGTTCAGTTCAGGCATGAGGAGCAAGAAGGTGACAGAAGGAAAGGGTTTGGTCCTTGCCATATACCTGCTCACGTTACTGCCTGCCAGAGATCTGTGTGGAGACTCTGTGGGAGCTGGGAGGGTTACACCTGCAGGGCCACACCAGCCCCAGGTTTTTCTCCCACCTCTAAAACACTCTCTCTGTTTTAAGTTGGATTTTGAAGATTTCTTGGCATCCAGGTGTATCACTGACACCCTTTACTGCAGTTTGTACAAATCTGTCCCCTCTTTCCTGTAGACTTTATGTTAAAGAAGAGATAATACCAAAGTTACACGCAGACACACTTGGGGAAGTTTTGGCTCTGGATTTGAACTAAGTGGCTCATTCCTCTCTTAATTTCCCATGTTTAATTCAAAAGGAAACATTAAAATGGCAGGAGCTGAGCCAAGACAGGGAGGGTTCCTATGAAATGGTTTTTCTAACACTGTTACCATGGCAAAAAAACTCTTATCTCTTAATGTTGGTGCCCCACACCCATCACGGGAGTATCTGAACACCTCAAGGTGAACCTCTTCCCATGGGCATACAGGGCAGCTCCAGTTTGGACTCTGCTGCAGTAGTGTGGGAAAAGTGCTGTGTAATCCCAGATGAGGGTTTTGACAGCTGTGTTAGCACTGAGATCTTCCTTGCCTTTTGTAGCAAACACGTCCTGCAAAATAGTTTGGGTTTTGTTTTGTTTCTTTTTGTTTCCTTAAAAAGAGAAAAATCCCAAAGCACAAAAGAAAGAGCAAAACAGATGAGGAAAAGACACATTAGCCTGCCTTCTCGTGTTGTAACTGGACAGCGTCTGTGCATCAGCCTCAAGGATTTCATGGTCTATTTTCCTTCCACTCAATTTAACTTCCTTCTTGCTCTAATTCTGAAATTACTCCCACATTTCACTGAATCCTTCCATTTTAGTTTCCATCTTGCTTTGTTCTTTCCTGATGCCGTTTGATCTGGGGTCTCTGCTGTTTTCGTTGTGTTGGCGTCGAAAGAGACTTGGGTGTTTCTGCTGCCTGAAGCTCTTGCTTTCAAAATAACTCAGCTCATTGCATCTGGGGACCAGGTACTGAGGGCAGGGGCATTGCTGGGAGCATAATGCTGGCAAAAAACGTGGAGGCAGGGATTTAGAGAGAGGTTTTGTCAGAAAAAAGGGGCTCTTAAACAGATTCTCTGCAATGTCCCTGCTCATTGCAGGGGGGAATTTGGACTAGGTGACCTTTAAAGGTCCCTCCCAACCCAAGCTATTTGTGATTCCTTGTGTTTTCAGGGGTATCAGTAGTAGATGATGCGTATTAAAAAAAGGCCATTTGAAGTTTTATGGCTGGTTTCTGGAGAGCCACCTCAGCCACATCACACCTCCAATCCTGTGTTCAGTTTTGGGTCCTCTTACAAGAAGGGCACTAAGGTGCTGCAGCGTGTCCAGAGAAGGGCAACGGAGCTGGGGAAGGGTCTGGAGCACAGGTCTGATGGGGAGCAGCTGAGGGAGCTGGGAGGCTCAGCCTGAGAACAGGAGGCTTGGGGGGACCTTCTGGCTCTGCACAACTCCGTGACAGGAGGGGGCAGCCAGGTAGGATTTGGTCTCTTCTCACAGGTAACGAGAGATAGAACAAGAGGAAATGGCCTCAAGTTGTGCCAGGGGAGGTTTAGATTGGATATTAGAAAAATATCTTCACTAAAAGGGTGGTCAAACATTGGAACAGGCTGCTCAAGGAGGGGGTAGAGTCACCATCCCTGGAAGTGTTCCGAAAATGTGTAGGTGTGGTGCTTGGGGACGTGGTTTAGTGGTGGCCTTGGCAGTGCTGTGTAAATGGTTGGAGTCCGTGTCCTTAGGGGTGTTTTCCAGCCTAAAGGATTTTGTGTGTTGTACAAGACATGGCCCATAGGGTCAACTGTACTAAAATCCTTGTGCTCTTGGGTAAGGGTGAGCCAAGCAAGTCGTTTGGATTTCCATAAGCACCATGGCAGAGGTCTTCCCTAGGAAAGAAGAAACCAAACAGCTTGGATGGGAGTGTGGATTAGTGATCAGTGTAGAGGCAGGGAATGGTGGGTAGGGAAAAAGGGCCAGTTCCTGCAGGGAGGGATATCATGAGTGGACAAACCATGATCTGACTCTGAGCTTAGCTCTGCTTTAAACAGGGAATGTCAGGTTCCACCACCTGAAATTGTGACTGTGCGAGCTGTGCTGAAGTTCATGACTCTGAGTGATTAGGTAATCATATGGCAGATGAAATAAATACCACACAGATAAAGTGAAGTGATGCATATGGAAAAAGCCATACTAGAATCCACATATGAAGTGATAGACCCTGAGCTGTCCATTATTTTAGAGAAGGGAGACCTTGGGGTTTCTCTAGATGGCTCAAGGAAAGTCCCAAGTCAGTGTCTGGCAGCTGTCTCAAATCAAATCAGGAGTTAGGAAGAAAGGAATATTAAACAAAACAGAGAACATAAGCATCTGTTAAATATATGCACCCACAACATGAACACTTTGTGTTGTTCTGATCATCTCCAAAGGGACTAGGAAAGGTTCAGGAAAGAGCAGCAGGGGTCATCAGAGATATGGGATGGCTTCCATAGAACTGTCTGCTAAGGAGGATTAATGTTTTTCTTTTGGAAAAGAGGCTGAAGAGATGATGGTGAACTAAAAAACATATGTCACACAGGAGATGAATAAATATCTGTTGTCCTCTCTTCTAATACAGAACTGTAGTACCTCAAGGGAAGACAGTAGGAGCCAAGTTCAAAACAAGCAAAAAGAGAAAAAAATTATATAGACTGGAGAGAATGTTTTGCAAAAAGATGTTGTGGCTGCTCAAAATCAACAGGATTGGTTCAGCTTACCAGACCAAGTTCATGGATAGAAAAGATCTATCATGGGTTGCTAAATTTGGGGATGGCACATCTAGCTGAAGTGATGGAGGTGACGGTAGCTGGAACCTGACAGAACACTTGGGAAAATCCTATATATGCCTGAGCTGTTCTGCTCCTCCTTTGGCATCTGTGTGTGGCTGCTGTGGGGTTTGTGGAGGGGCTAAACCCACTTTACCTTCTGTAAAGTCAAGGAGAGACTCCTGGACTTGATGGGGGTGATCCCATCTTTGTGTCCCTATGGAGGAGGGCATGACAAACTGAGGCATGAGCATGGCAAGAGGAAATAAAAATCTCCAGCCCTAAGCTGAGTGTGACACCCTAGAGGGGTGTGGAGAATGGAGACTGGTATAGAGGCAGGTGGTAGAGAAACATTGAGGTGTTCCAATGATTGATGACTGTGAAAACTTTGACAGGTGGTCAGACAACCTGAGGGGCTCGGGTGGATTTCAGATGAATGCACAGCTTCAGTTTCCTGTAGGCAAGAGACTCCTGTTTGTTAAAGGCTGAGTGACCTTCAGCAATTTTGCAAACTAGAAGATGGGGTGCCCAAGCCTACCGAGTTCAGAAGACCTCTCTTTAAGCTGGACATATTAAAGTTGTGTGCCTAAAATCGAGTGTAGATGTAGTGTTTTTCTAAATCGTGATTGAAAAGCAACCCACCCTTCTGCAGCAAGAACCATATACTGCTCAGTTATTGAGACACATTCAGTTTAGTTTGAATTGTTCAAATGTTTCACATTACACTAGAAATCTTTAAGGGTGAAGAAATAAATTGCATAAGATACACCTAGCTCCCTGAAACAGGCTCTGTTTTGGTCTTTTTTGTGGGGTGAGGTACCATGATGGAGTGTTTAAACAGGTAGAAATTACTGCCTGCTCAAGGTCCTGCTACTCAACTACACTGTGTTTTTGCATGGGCTGAAAGCCACAACTGATGTTGTTTGAGCACAAAAACAAAGGGTTGTGACACAGTTGCTTGTACCTTCTTATTGCCTTATTCTGCAAGACCTGTGATGACATGGGAGCTAATTGTGGGGAGTAAGTTACTCAAGACAAGTTACTGGGAGGCATGGGATGCAGGTTTCTAAGAAACAGGGCCTCCAAGAAGTGAACTGAGCAGCAGGCACATGTCCTGGGCCATATCCTGCCATCACATTTTAAGCAGAACTGCCCTGCTGAAATCAAGAGGCTTCGTGCTGCTTTCATCCCCATGGAGATCAGCAGGGGAGTTCTTCTTAAAAACCTGTTGGGACCATATGGCATTTTATCACTAGAGTTTCTATTTATGTTAAAACTGCTAAGAAAATAACTCACAGTTGTTTTGTCATGCTTCAAGCAAGATATTCTGTTTATCTGGCCTAATTTTTAATTATTTCTTTTTCCCTGTTACCCTTTCTAGGTTCCCTGCTATTCTTATGGTCAAAAGTTGTCCAAACTGGCCATCTTGAGAATAGCCTGTAACTATATCCTTTCCCTGGCCAGACTAGCAGACCTGGATTACAGCGCTGACCACAGTAACATGAGCTTCTCTGAATGCGTGGAGCAGTGCACTAGGACCTTACAAGCAGAAGGAAGATCTAAAAAAAGGAAGGTATGTTACAGCCTCTCCCCCAGCTCACCCCCGAAAAAATGGTAAAAGTTACAAAAGGGAGGGGAAAAAAAAGGGAAAAAAAAAATCCAAAGTGGTTTCCTTCCTTTCTAAACCTTGTGAAATTTGCCTGATTTTTTTTTATCCCTCGCCTTTCTCTCTGTCTCTCTTTTTCTCCTCCATCCATCTGATCTTGTAATAACCACATTCCTCCCTAATCAAAAGCTTTTCTCTCCTCCCCGTCCTCCGCGCCAGGCTCTTCCCCTCGTTAGTCGCCCATCGTGTGTTTCAACACGAGCGTGATCCTATTAAGAGTCATCTTGGGACTGTTACTTGTTAAACCAAACCAACCTTGAGTCGCCTCTCGGAGCCTGTGAAACACTGTCGCCCGCCTGTGTTTTCTGTTTTGTTTAATCTCACACTTATCTCTGAGAAAAATCACCCGACAACAAAAAAAAAGGTAGCTAATGGAGACATTATATGTATAAACACATTAGTAAGATGTATGACCTGAAGGACATGTGGGTATCTTGAGGAAACAACGGTAAATCTAATTACGCCTTGCATTCCTTTAGGTTACTTAACGCTGAACCAATTAGGTGAAATCATCGTCAAGCGGCGGGAGGAAGAAGCAGAGCGTTCTGCAGTTTTCCTCTCAGAGAGTGACATGGGTGAATTAAAGGAGTGATTGATGTCTTTGTTCAGGCTTTTATGACAAAAAGAGTTTTGTAAACTTGAATTGAACTTCCCCCTGCTCTCTGAGCTTGCTTGTCAGGCAGGATAATAAATCAGCAGGATTTTAATGGATGAATGGGCAGCTAAGCTGGGGAGCAGGCTCCTTCCCCGGTGTTGTTAAGATCTGCCTCTGATTCGGGCAGGTTTCCTCACTTTTCCTCCTCTTTAGCCCAACAAATCATCTTGCAGCCATTCAGTTTATAAATAAACACAATAGCACACTCCCTGTTGCTTCCTCTGGCTGTCACGGGCTGTATTTATGCCCACGGAGCAGCAGTGCCAGGCAGAGAGGCGGCACCGCTTGCCCACAGCTGACAGCACTGCCTGGGACTGGGAGGTGTAGGGGAGCTCCTGGGCACAGCCCCAAATTGGGGGTTCACTCTGGGGTCTGTAGTGCCACGGGCAGTGGTGTCCCAGGGACACTGAAGTGGTGTTACCAACTCTGGGGCAAGATGAGAGTTGGTTCTTGGGTCTCCTCTGCAAGTTAAGATGAGGGAGGAGAAAAGTATAATTTTTGGGGCTTCAGCAGGTTGCTGGCTGGGTCTTGGAACCCCTCTCCATGTCAAGAAGAGGATGAGCATCTTTGTGAGGCTTTAGTAGATTGCTAGTTAGGTCTTGGGTCCCCTCCCAAAGCCAGAATGGAGGGAAAGAAGAGAGTGAGCATCCTTCATGGGGCTTCAGCACATTTCTGGGCTGCTCTTCAGGCTTTGGGTGCCCAGTAGGCTGAGACCCATTGTCTTGGCATATGTAAACCAATGCAGGCTTAAAGAGAGGAAACAAGGAGCCAGATTTTAAATGGCTCCAAATCCCAGGGTGTTTACATCTGAGGGTTAGAGCTGGGCCCATCCTTAATTAAAAAAATAAATTAAGAATTAAAAGCCTTCCGTTTACAGTGGTTCTCTTCAGAGCAGATGTGTGGAGAAAAGCCCCAAGTCAATCGAGAGTGCCTGAACAATGGAACTCTACCAGGGCACCTCCCACCTCCCAGGCACCACCAACCCACAGAAAGAGCATCACCAGGAGAAAATCTGCCTTTTCTCCACATTCTTGAAGGACACCCACCCTAAACCTTCTCCAAAAGCTCTCTCAGCAAAGCAACCAAGGCTTGGTACCTGAGGCAGGGTCTTAATCCCTGCTCTGCCTTGCTTTTCTTGCTGGAAATTATAGTTCTGCTGCAAGTTTAGAGCAGTCCCAGAGCACACAGATTCCCTTATGGATGACAAGTACAGTTTTATTTCCAGCAGTATTTGCTCAGGTGATGGCAAGAGCACATCCAGCTGCTGATGAAGCCAAAACCAGCAGGTATCACTAAGTGACTCTGGTAATTCCCAGTAGATAGGAGTGGGGATGCAAAGCCTGGGTTGGGAGGACTCGTCTTGCATGTCTCCCTTTCTCCTTGAGCCAAGCAAATTGTGAGCACAGAGGAGGAAAAGGCTGTTGTCAGAGGGAAGTTACAGATCCGGGATGGCTGTGCAGTGCCGATCCAAGCTCTGGATGTCAGGTGGTGTGAAGGGATGTCTCTCCTGGGGGGTCTCACACAGGCGGCTGGATGAGGATACAATGGCTTGGCCCAAAATCGCCGCGCCCTCATTAATGTTGAAATCAGCACGTTTTTGTGAGCTCTGTGTGTTTTTAATCAGGTCTCTGAAACCACGACTCACTGAGCAGTTTCTCTGAATTATCGACTTTGGGGTGGTTGTTATTTTGTTATTGTTTTTTTGAGCTTCCTTTTATATTCTCTCTTTAAAAAATCGCAGCGATCCTGAGCACAGACCTCCGCTTCTCGAGCTCCACGTTAGGTCCACAGCACCCTTATCTCCTGTCATCTCCATTTTATTGTGTGTCTGCCTCTCTCACTCTCTCAGCTCTCTGGTTGCAATGTGCTGTGGCACCGTGATCTTTTCACACAAAAAAGTAGCTGGTTGGAGTTTGTTTTGGCAGGCAGAGACTCCAGATGTTGCATTTGCTGGATTGTGCATTGCCTTTTGCTTTTTTTTGGGGGGGGCGAATTATCCTGTGTCCCTAACGTTAGGTTGTTGTTCAGATTTTGCTCTTGCAATAGGAAATTTATTGAGTGGTTTTACCCCCCCCCCTTTCTATTCCCATTTTGTTAATTATAAAAGTTGGCTTTTCTTTCAAAGTTGACTAGAAAAAAAAATCCTCTTCTCTGTCCTAACTACAGTTATAAGGTGATTTTAGTTCCTGCAATTGAGACTTGACCAAGGATGTTTGGTGATGGGAGATTTCATTTATAAGCAACAAAGGAGGCTTCAGATGCCTTTTCTTAAAAAAGAAGGAAAAAAGCTGACTGTGGGGGGGTGGTGGTGGTGGTGAATTCTGATGATAGTTTTCATTCTTTAAAGCTGCCTCTTGCTTGGTTATAAATTATCTGGACTAAGCCTTGTCCTTAACCATGCACCCAGGAGTTTCACCATGTTGGAGATCTGGGTTGCGACACCCTCAGCAGAGCCCCAAGTCCTGCTGGGGCCACACTGATGTCCTGGAAAAAGACAGGGAACTGCCTTCAGTGAATGCTCCGGCCAGGAGCATTCTCCAGCAGCACAGAGGATGCAACAGCAAGAGAAAGGGAAATCCAAATTTTCCTTACCCCCAAGGTACCTTGTTTCTGCCTGGCACATGATCCTCAGTGTCCAGGGTCATCTGAAAGCCTCACAGGGATTCTGTAGTGTTTGGGGTCCAGCTTGCTGGTCCCACTGTCTCTTTCTTCCAGCTTTTCCCCCACAGGGCTGAATTCTGGTGCCCTACAGGAAAGCAGCTCAGGGTCAGGACAAGGTTGTAGGGTGCGTGGCTGGGGGCTCTCCCTGGAGACTGACATTTGTAGGGGTGCAGAGCTGTGCATCACAGCCCCACAGCCCCACAACCCCACAGGATCTGGCCCCAAAGCTGTGGGGCAGAACTTATTTCCCCAGCAATCAGCACAACCACAGTCACTCAGTATACACAGAGCAGAATCCAACCGCGCACAAACACCCTGCACAGCACACCCAGCACCCAAAACCCCAAACACCCGTGGCAAGATTCCTTTTCTTTCCCTTCCCCTCCCCTCGTTGCTTTTGATTAGCCCCCGTGCTAGGCAGCAACATCGCCGCGGCCATGGGAGCTCAGCCCGAGCAGGGAGGGATGGGTGAGGGATTTTTTCTCTCTCTCTCTCTCTGCTTCATCCTCCCCCCCGTCCCGGCTCTTCTGGCAGTCGCAGACTCCAGATGTTCGGAGCGCGAGCTGGGAAGTCCTGCTGGCGCCACTTGGGGCAGAGGGCAGGGGAAAGGCACGCGAGCTGGAACCCGGAGTACTCAGTCACTGCAGGACTTGGCGCATTCCCCAGCTCGCTGCTGGCACATTCCCCAGCTCTCTCCTGGCCATCTGTTCCAAAAAAACACTTTCAGAACCTCATCATCACTCAGGATACAACACTGCGAGCAGCTGTTAGCGAGGCAGAAGGGAAAAAAAAAAAAAAAAAGAAAAA
>VXBC01000932.1:364461-615774 GCA_013399945.1 Ploceus nigricollis | reverse complement strand
TAAAAAAAAAAAAAAAAAACCAAAACCATGCAAAAGGTCTCTTTGTGAGAGAGGAAACTGGGTTATGAATAACAGGCGAGCAGTTGGAGCTCAATAAAAGTTTTCGGCTGGAATTTAGTTTCTTGTTTTTGTGCCTGTGTGTGTGGATGAGCACAGACGCAAGGAATTAAAAATTAAGAATACGCTGTATATGTATCTTTTCCCAGATAATTAAATGATATAGAAACATATATGGAATGAAAAGCTTTTCTGTTTGTTGCAGCCTGCTGCACTAAAAGGGCTGACATTATGTATGTAATTATTGCATTATATAAAATAGTTATTGTGGTGTTGTGCCATGCCTTGATGCCCCCTCATTGCTACTTTGCTAAAAGCAGAGCTCCTGCTGTAGGTAACACTTATTCCCACTGAAAAAATTGGAAGGAGGGCGTTCTGCAGGCGTATTTACTTGCAGGAGTGAACAACTTAGGGGTTTATATTATAAAAGAGAAATGGTAGTGGCAGACTTGATTTGTACAGCACTGAAACCATTTGCTTGGAGCATATTTTTTTGATAACACCATATCATGATTTGTGATTTATTTAGACAGAGCCCTGAGATAAAGCCACAGCTCCCACCCCCTGGTTTGTGCGGATGATCCTGGCTGCAGGGTCTTGCTGTTACTGATCATCTGATATTGATTATCAGAACCATTCAGAGCCAGCACAGTAAAACCTTGATGATCTGCATGGCATTTCTTCCTCGTGGCTTCCCATCCTGTGTGGGGAGGAGGGGGGTCTCATAATGAGATTCGACCTCCCTTTCCCCTGCAGTTTGACTTAGCAGAGGTTCCTCTTTAAAAATAGCTTCATTTCCCTGCTAGGACTTGCTGGCGAGAGCGGGCAGCCAGCCAGTCTGATCCCCACGGCCGCCAGCTCCGCGGGCTCCAGGGAGGAGCTGGACCACAGGAGAGCAGTGAGCTGCCCCGAGCTGCCTGTCCATCTGTCCATCTGCCATGAGACAGCATCCCTGGGGGGATGGAGGGGACCTGGGTCTGCCCGGCCATGAGTTATCCCTGCTGCATGCTGGCTGAAGGATTACCCACCCAGGGACCTGGTTAAAAACAAGGCAGTGAGAGGGTAGCGAGGTTAATTTGCTTATCACTTGTGTCTTGTATGTCCCTGCAGCCCAAAACAAGGATTGCAGGTGGGGCACGGGTGCTAAGGTTTGTGACAAGTTGATGAGCAAGATCACCCAACTCTGGACAGGGAGGCAGCAGCAGCTACCCCAAGGGCATCCCCAAGGGCACTGCACACTCTGCACCGGCCCACTGGGGCATTGAGGATCAGTACCCCAAAGAGCAGGGCCCAAAGCTTTTCCTTACAAAAGGATGTGATGTGGGACGCCCCTGTTGCATCACAGCACCCCAAAAGCCCCTTTGCTTTAAGGGGTGTTGGAGCAGTCACATCAAGGCACACAAAGATGGACCAGGGATTTGCTCCCATGGTGGGAACAGGATCCCAGCATAGGGGGTGTTGCCAAGAATAGGGTAAGATCCACCCCACAGATATTGGGTAACTGCAGCAAAAGGAAGATGTGAATAGAAGAGACAGGAGAAGCCCTGGAACAAAGGCTGACTCAATTCCAGAAGTGCTTAGATTTATAGAGATTGAAATGCTCCAGGATGCTGCAAACTCACCAAGGTCATTGGGCCAGTTGTCAAATTCAAGAGCCATGGGAGTTCTGATGTTATTAGTTTAAAGCAGACCCAGGCTCATAAATCTGTCTTCAGAGCTCCTGGCTGAGTGAAAAAGGGTGGAGGGGGAAACAAAAGCCTGTTCCCACCAAACATAACCCATGGCCAAGCATTGGGCAGTGCCTGGGGACCGATCAAGTGGTGCCAGTGAGGTGTGCTGAGCATCTCCATCGTGTTGCAGGGGGATCTCTCCATTCCCCTTTCCATTTCCTGTGTCTGGAAGGTACAGCACAAATGCCCTTGCCTGGTTTGTGCATATTCCCTCTTGTCCCCCCATGGCTGATCTTCCCCAGTTGCAGAGACTTCAGAGCAGAGACCTGGCCCTGAGACTCCTCTTCCTAAAGCCATCCTGCTTCCCCAAACCCACAAATGCTTTTGATCTCTCTGCTGTCTTTTAATATTAATGAGAGCCGTCATTTCTTCCCTTCTTTTACATTTTCTTTCCATAGGTAAATGTGGGATAAATTAAAACAACCAACTTTTCTATTACAGGTTATTAATATATATTACATATTGTTGAGGGGTCCCAACAGAAATGTTGGCAATACACAAGGCTGTTTGTCATTCTCCCACCTGAACCTCATTTATTCAAAATCCCAAATAAGGCCTTGAATTCGAGCAAGTTTCTACATCTTCTCTGAGCAGCACTAGGTAGGATTGTCCAGAGACAACTCCAGGAATCTGGGGTCCAGCAGATACCAGCATTTATTGCATGGAGGATGACCTGAGTGCTTTTAGTGAAATATTCTTATCAAGAGAACCCTTGATGGTCCTGGGGCAGTCCTGAGCTTCCCTGGGTCTGCACTTGACAGGAGGGGGTGAAAAGGTGGATTTTAGGTTCCCCTGTCCCTTAGCCTGTCATGGATGATCAGCTGTAATCGTTGATCTCACAGCAGCTGCCCTAATGATAGTCACAAATCAAATAAATACCAGTAGGTTACTAGTATTTTATACCCTGATGTTACAATATCCAGTGATGGAAAAGGAGAGGCAGTACAGAAACAAAAGAGACTGGGGAAGAAAGTTTTTCAGGCCAGGCTTTAAGGAGTTTGACCTTGTTAAGACTGACAGAAATACGGCTGACCTGTTCAGGGAATTGGTGACTGTGTCCAAAGGACTTTCAGAAGCTGTACTGCACCCTGAAAGGTTTCTAAATCCACTGGCAAAAAGCAAGAAACACTGGTAGCACTAGCAAAATGTGATCTCATTTCCAAGTTTCTAATTCCTAAGTTATTTAAAAGAGGATTTAGAGCCCACGTGATGAAGGCAGTTTGGACAATGGAGATGTGATCTCATTAAATCCTCAGGCCCTGAGGATTTTCCTCTGTTTTGAACTATGTTAACGATTGTTTGTGGGATATTTGTGGGGCTTATTTTAATGCTGAAGGGGGTTTAGATGAGATTTCCTTGTCTAAAGCTGCCATGGTTTGGAGTTGACCATTTTCCTATGGACCTGGCCATAATATTCTGTAGCCCAGTGTAATTTCCCAAGTAATCTGCCACAGCTGTGACTCACAGGGGAATGCACAGGCACATGGGACAAGTTGCAGTCCCACAGACTGAGCAGCCATGCCTGCAGAAAACTCAATACAACAACTAAAATGTGGAAGGAAAGCCCATCTCCTGCATAAACCCATCTAGTTGCAACTCCTTTGCTTTCTGAGATCAGCTCCTGTACTGAAAATAGCAGGTATTTGCCATCACTTCTAATTTTTTTTTTTTTTTTAGCAGGACCACCCAACACCAAATTACTGTGCTGTTTTTCTTCCTCAAGCCTTCCTCTTCCTGTCTGCCACTCCCTCTCCTCTGTGCAGGCTCTGGCCTCCATTGTGGCACCTACAGATGGTTCCACTGTGAGCCCAACTCTTAAAAATTGCAGATCCATGGCCAGCAGTCCCCAAGGATGGTCCCGCGTGCATCAGCAGCAGTCCATGCAAGGGACACCATGTGTTCACTGTTCTCATGGTGCATCTTTCTCTTTCCAGGAGTAACAACCAGGAAGGGAGGATTCAGAAGAGCTTCCAGCCAGAGTTACATCTGGTCTTGGCAAAGGTTGCACGATCCAGATGAAGACTGAAAGCAGCTTTTTTGCAGAAACCCCTATTGGAGATGACGATTGGCCAAGGAACTTTCTTAATCTCTGGAACAGAAAGGAAAAAAGGAAAAGGAAAGGAAAAACAAAAGGACAGGGATGCTTCTTTTTGTTGTTAAGCCAGCCACCTTTTCGTACGTGCAATTTATTTAGCACTTTTCCCTTTGCTTAACTGGGAAATGTTACCCTCTCAGCTCATGTGTACAGTAATTTTTTGTTGTTGTTGTTGTTGCTGTTGTGCCAAAGATTTGATGGAGCTTCTACACTGTGTCTTATTTTTGCCTTAATGTTAAATCTTTGAGCCAAAGAAAAGTCAGAGGAGCCATTCAGATCATGGCAAGCAGGCCAGCTAGCTGTTGGTGACAAAGCCCAATTTCTGTACCCTTCTGTGAGTTACCTCTTATTTCTTCAGCCTGCACTTCCCTGCCTGCAGCCCTGGAGCCAGCATTTGGTGTGGGCAAGAGCTGGGACAACACCAAACCATGCTTTGGCGTTCAGGTTTGCTTCTTCCTTTGAGCTACTCTGTAGTTCTGCCTTTTGAGCAATTTCCTGATGTTCCTGCCTGTGCGACACATCCACAGGGTAGAAATACTGACACAAAGTGAGAGCTGAAACAGGAGCTATGAATTTTTTTTTTAATAAAGAAATAAAATTAAACAAGCAAAAGCAAAGTGCCATGTAAAGCAAAGAGAGAGAGAGAAAAAAAAAAAAAAGAAATCATAAGAAAGTTCAGCCAGGCAGAAAGAAGTGCAGCAAAATGATTCAGCCGGTGTTTCAGGTTTGTGAAGTCATTTTTTCCACGGGGTTTTTCAAGTGGTCAGAAACCCATGTAATGCAAAAGCATTTGAATCCTATACTGTACCTTTCACTTCAAATTGAAGTAAAAAAAAAAGAGAAGAGATGGAGAAACATTTGCTTGGAGTAAGCAGACTTTATAGGTAATGCAGTTCGTATGCAGGACATCTGCTAATGATGGAGGGACAGAGCTCTGTGTTCAAGTAAAAAAATATGAGTTTCCAAACCAAGAAGATTAACATGTTTTGTTAATCTCAAGGGGAAATATTATTTGTGAGGCCAGATTCACATCCTGGCATTCAGTGTGAATCAGGTTCCCATGTGTCTGACTTACTCCAGTGTGGGTCTGGCCAAGCATCGCCAGGCACTGGGACGGGTGAGGGGATGGGGCAGGCAAGAGTCTCTGGGCAAGGGAGGGAATAGTCTCTGTTTTACTGACATGAATATACAAAACTTGAACTCCTCAGTGCCTGCCTGTTTATTTCCCAAGCTGAGCAATTGGCTGGTGAGCCCCGAGCTGGGGAGCTGCTGTGCAAAACCTGAGTCTGGGGTGCCAGGCTGCTCAATGCCAAGTCCCTGGCTCCCAGGGAGCTCGAGATGTCTTCTACCAGATTTCTGGGGCACGTGGGACAGCTGTGTCCAAAACCCCTCCCAGGAGCTCATTATATTGCTCCCCCCCTCCACTCTCACCGCTGGTCATTATTAGCAGCCCAATAAAATACATTTTTAGATTGTCATTTGTATTTCTTTATTAAAGCGCAGTTTTTAACGATGTCTTTTATTATATACATTAAAGCCAGCTTTTTAGCTTATAATGGGGAGAGGGGCTGAGCTCACTGACCGCAGGAAACGCTCCAGGGCTGTTTGCACTCATGTCAAAGGACTGGGTTTAAAGTGCATTTGCTTTCAAGAACCAGCAAGCAACTGGACCTCGTGTGTGTGGCCCAGCCAGAGAAAACAGTGAGAAAAAGGGAAATGGAAGGCAGTAGGGAAAAAAAAAAGGACAAAACAAAACAACCTCACAAGATGACCTAAAGGGAGAACAGTAGTTTTTGCAATGGCCATGCTGCAATTCTCCCATCTGGGTTTTGAGCAAGAGCAATGAGGACAACCCCAAGTTGTCCTGGTACACACAGGAAACCCTGTGGGCATTTCTTTCTTTGAGCAGAGTGAAGCGTTCACTGAGCATTTTTAATTTGAGAAGTACCATCATATTTTAGTTATGAGTTCTGCAATGGCTCTCCGTTTGAGTTAATAATTATCAGCAAAGCAAGGTCTGCAGGGAGAGTCAATGATACAATACTGCTGATAGGCTTTATTTACCCTTTTTTTCCTTTCAATGCCTGTTATAGATAAGGAATTTGCTGCAAATACGTAAGTCACAAGCTGGACAGCATCATTGGGTTGCAACTGGGGCTTGAGGTCACACGGTATTTTTTGTCCCCCTGATTAGGGAAATATTAACCCTTGGGGTTATGTTGCTCACTTAAAAATTCCCAAACTCACTTTCCTTAAATATTCCCTGCTATTCCCACCCTCCAGTACATGATGGCAGAGCGAAAGTCCCTAAAAGCTAAAAAAATAAACTGGTTTGCCTGATTTAAGTGAGCGAGACTCTGGAGAGGCTGTGTGGGTGCTTTTGAATCACAGGGAGGTCAGGCGAGGCGGGAGGAGCAGCAACGCCACCCCTGCCACTGCCCCTGCATCTCAGCCCAGCTCCACCAACCAGCCCTGACAACAACAAGAAGGATAAATGTTTACCAAAGGGTGGCAAACATGTGAGTTTGAACACTGTCATGGAGGCTTTCATGGGCGGGCACACAGTGGTGTCAGCTGAGGTACAGAGCTGACCTTGCCTCACTCCTCCCCTCCCCGAGAGGTCTCTCTCTCTGAAGATAACAAGGGAATGATGTTTGTTATCATGCTGAAAAGCAAAACAGCCCTCATGCTGTCACCTCCCTGGGGTCAGCAGAGCCAAAACCTTTGCTCCCAGTTGGCGCCGACTGCCAGCTCCACGTGTTGGATGGGAGGGCACAGGAGCCTTGGGAACACAGCCCCCACAAAGGATGACAGCTCAGCTGACCCTGACCCACCGTGGGACCAGGGGGAGATGATGTTCACTATGTAAAGGGGAGATATTCGGGTTTTTCACGGATGCTGAATGCCACATTAGACCCAGATGCCATGTTTAATCAGAAATCACACACCAAAACAGTAACATTGCCTGGCTGTAAAGCACCGCACCCATTGCTCATACTGCATCCACTGCAAAGGTGCCAGTTGTGGTGGGTGAAGGGCATCAGCTCTTCCCCTTAATTCTGATCTAACAGTTCCTGAAGGAATTCAGTGGCCAAGTTGATACCAAACCAAAGGATACCAAAGGATCCTCTTATAAAAGTGACAACACTGCCAGACTTGTTCAAAGTACTGCACAGGATTTGCAGCAGCATCACCTTTTACCTACTTGTTAAATAATGTCCTTCCAGCTGCCAAGTCCTTCTTGCACAAGGAGCTCTGTCCTGCAGACACCTTTAAAGCCAAACTTTTTCAAGCCAGGTTTTGTATCACCACTTATATAACACTTGAAGTTGCCAGGGGTTGAAAGGCAGTCTATGAAGTCTCAAAGACGTGTGGAATAATCTGCCCCATAAAGCCAGATTCCTTTCTTTTGAGGGTTTCCTGTTGCTCAGGGTTCATGGGGTTAGTAGAGATGCAAGGGAGTAACATGACCTTTTCTTACCATTTCTATCCTTGAACACTGAGCTCAAAGTGGCTTTCAGTGTTGGATGTAACCATTAGGACCTGAAGGAACAGCATGAAGTTGTGTCAGGGGATGTTTAGGTTGGATGTTAAGAAAATGTACTTTACCCAGAAGGTGCTGGGCACTGGAACAGGCTCCCCAGGAAAGTGGCCACAGCACCAAGCCTGACAGAGTTCGAGGCGTGTTGGGATAATGCTGTCAGGCACACCGTGTGATTTTTGGGCTTCTCCTGTGTAGGGCTGGGAGTTGAACTTTGATGATCCTTGTGGGTCCTCCCCAGTTCAGGATATTCTATGATTATATGATTTCTAGACCAACACAACCACATTTGCACAACAACCCTCACCAGGCTCAGCTGAGCATCTCCTCCCTTTGCCCCACATCAATAGAAATACTCCCACTCAGGCTAACCCATCAGTCTTTGCATGGCTGAGTAAAATCACTTTGGCAGGCTGGTTCTGGCTGCCATGGTTCCCATTCATCATCTCTGCTCTAACTGGGATTTCCATACCAAAATGGGGTGCCAAAACAGAAACTTTCTGCCCAAACCAAGGTGGCTAAGTACAAACTAGGTTCTGTTAATAACTCCCAACCATGTGCCCCCGAGGATATGCCTCAGGGTAGACCCAAGCCTATTGTTTTTTTCTCCTCCTGTTGTCACTTTGAAGTGCTCTGGAGACCTGAACAGAATGAGAGTGGCTGACCCTTGTCCTGCTGCTGTGGAAAATGGGGGCTCAGCATTGTAAATCCAGGTTAGTGTTGGCAAAGGTGCTGGTGGGCTGCTGCAGACAGACCCCAGAAAGCAGGTTAACCTGTCAGCAAAGGAAACAAATTTCAGCCTAAACTATGCAGCAGATATAAATATGTAGATGTTGAAACAAAAGTCACTGCCTGAACTTTTTGATATAGTAGTACAGGAAAAAGAAATCTCCATTGTTTCTACCCTCCACCAAGCTGCCCTCATGCCAAGGGCTGAGATGGTGCACCTTGGAGTGCTGGGACAGCAGAGCTTAATCAACCCAGGCACCAATGTGCATCATCCCAAATCACTCATAAAGCCTCATAAACCCATATGTATGAACACAAATCCCTCACAGAGCTGCATGCAAAGGTCAGGGCTGGCCTTGAACCCCTTCTGTGTCCTTAATCCCCACCTGGGGCTGTCTGACAGATGCCAGCACTAACACTTTCTCCCTACAAGCTACGTACCTTTGGCAGGGATCACCTTTTAGGGGAGGTCTACCGTGACTCAAAGCACTCTTATTACAAATCCTGGGCTGAGCCCAGCTTTTCCAAGCTGGAAGGTGAGACACCATGTGCACAGCTCACCTGGTGACCTGCTGCCTCAACTCTCTTTGCTGTTGCATTTATAGGATTCCTTCCCTCCCTCCACAACTCTGAGGTCTTGAAAACCATCTCCCCTTCCCATAAATAACTAGGAGATCCATCATCTAAGCAAGAAAATGTGGATCCCTCTTCCTGGGTGTTGATGAATCAAATTCTCATATATAAACCATAAAGAGAGGGTTTCCACCTTGGTTTTTTGGATATGGTATTTCATGGACTCAACCATATTTCAGTGGAAGGTTCCTTACTCCTGCCCCTGGCCTGCTTCATGTCACAGTGGCACCAATTACACTGCAGCTGTAAGATGGGTATTGTCATTATTAGTAATTGTATTCACTCGCTCCATATAAAAATATCAGCACAGTAACATGAATGATTTGTGTAATGATATATTTGCTGTTATTAGGACCTAATATGTTATGCCTGTAATTACATACTATGCCCCATATAATAAGCTTGGAATTGCTGTGTAAATTTTGGGTAATTGCGGAAAATTATGCTACAAACAGGTCCCCCTAGACCAAGTTCAGCATTCACTACCAGGAAATAACCATTATTAAAGGCTCTGCAATAGACAAACCAACAGACTAAGAGCTAAAAGCTTTTTGATATGTAGCAGCAATGAAGAGAAACAAATAACCAGTGCAGGAGAGCAAGAGAAGCACCAGCCCAAGTAGTGTCATCCCTGAGGAATATTTCTTCTAACTCTGGTTTCAGGAATAGTCCAGCAAAAAGTCAAGGAACTTCCAGTGGGTGCAATGTAAGCTGCAAGTAGCATTAACCCATTCAGATGCAACTGTTTCAAAGGATTTAGAAGCCATGCTCCTCATTACAAAGGAAGTTAAAATGCTCACATCTAGATTAAAAGTCTGCCAGAGGTCATTACAGCTTAATGCATAGTCAGGCTTTTCTGAATCGGCAGGAAACATTGACATTGATTAAATTTATCCTCTCCTTCACAGGCCCAAGAGCTTTTCCAGATTTCAATGCTTTTTTTTTTTGGTGAAGCTGATCCTTCCCGTCCTCACTGCAGTATCTGCACATCTTCCATCTAAAATCAACAGCCAGAGCATGGTCCCCCATGGGCTCCTTGTGAGAGTTTCTGCTGAGGATGGGACGTGATGGGAAGAAATGAGATCAGCCACTTTTATGGCCCAGTGAATAGTTATGGGCTTCAAGGGCTCTCACATGGTCATGAACCTCCAAACAATTTCTGATTGTTCAAATTTCACTGCAGCCTTCCAGCTTCGTCATCTGCACTGCCAACTTCTATTAAGGTTCCATTAAAAGGCAATGAAACACAGGGCCTTTTACAATACCCTTGACACAACAATTTCCCTTTCTGGATACAGTAAAAATTTTCAGCCAAAAATACAACTTTTTGGTTAAAAAAAAAGAAAAAAAAAAGAGAGAAAGAGAGACAATTTCAAGCAGATCAAAATATGTCATAAAATGCTGTCAGATTGTCTCAGCCAGAAAAAACAATCCAGAAAAGGCTAATTTTCAAATCAAAACATTGATTTTTCTCTCTGCCTATCATAATTACATTTGTTTCCACTTGCTTATGAAAAGGCCTAGGTATCAGACAATATTTCATTTTATATAGAGCTAAGTGTTTTATTCAGATCAAAGTGTTTTCCACAACACTTTGTCATTGATAGGTATTTGGTAATTTAATTTTACTGTTATTAGTGTACCTTTTCCTTCAAGGATCACTTTAAGTGTAACCACACTCAGCAGCAGAGAAGGACAAATGCTGCCCTCAGATATAACCAGGTGCATTCAAGCAAATCCTGATTGAATCAAAACATGTTATAAAAGTTAAGGCCTGGGGGGGGTATAAAATTTAACCCAAAGTTACACACAGAATAAGCTTGCCCAAGACACTGCTTCAAAAGTTTTAACCCACAATGCACCAATAACTTATAAAATCGGTGTCCTTTCGTATCAATATTGAAACAAGTGTGATTTGGGAGCATCAATGTGCTTGATCTTTCTGAAGCCCAAGGGATTTCTCACAGCATTAAGCACAAGAAATCAGTTTGGTGTCCCAGTGACAGTGTCAGGGATGGGTTTTAGGCAAGGAAAGATCATTTACTTCAAACACTGGTAGGTATTAAAATTGAGGTCCTGTCCCCATAAGCATGTTCCCTCTGATAAAATCATGGAATCATAGGATCATTGAGTTTGGAAAAGGCCTGCAAGATTATCAAGTCCAACTTTTGACCAAATACCAACATGAGCCATATCACAAAATGCCACACCTACTTGTTTTCTGAACACTTCCAGGGATGGAGACTCCACCACTTTCCTGGGGACCCTATTCCAATGCTTAACCACTCTTTCAGTGAAGAACTTTTTCCTAATATCCTGGCCCCCATCCCAAATATGTAAGAGAGTGTAAACCATGGGCTTAAGCTTAGGGGTCTTTGCAATGAAGCAGAAGATCCCATTGCTCTACCCCTTTCCATGATATGCATTTTAATAGTACATAACTCATTAGTTACACCATAAATCACTCCTGGGCTTGCTGTACAGAGGAAAGCAAGGGAGTTGTTTTGGAAGAAGGCTGAGAGGGCTGAAAGTGAGACAAGCTGGCAAGACCCATGGACAGCCTTGAGCCAGCAGAAGAGAGAAAGGAGCTGTGGGGTGAGCAGGACCCCAAGCAGCCAAGGCTGAGAGGGGTAGAACTGTCCCACCTCATTGGCAGCACACATTGGAGCAACCCCGAGGCTGACATGAAATGCTGAGTGGGTGCTCCTTGCAAGAGCAGTGCCTCTTTGGTGAGCTGAAAGGAGCAGGTCCTGCACAAAAACACTGCAAAATGGTCACAGGTACTTCACGAGACGTATGTCTGTAAAAGCTAAAGAAACATTGCAGATCAAGTCTTCACTCTGGAATCTCCTGAATTCTCCACGATGGAGTTTATACCCTCAGGGTGGTTTCCAGTCATATACTACCTCTGCACTCCAACGCTGACCTGAGTTTTACAGACTGCACATTTGCAGGTCTGCAGTTCAAAACTAATTGCTATGACCTCACATAAAATAGTAATAATCAACTATCAATAATACTTTGGGAACTGGGGGAAAAAATAAAGGGAAAATGTTCATTCTTAGTAAAACCTGGTGCTGACGGTCAGGAAATTGAACCTTCTGCAAGCATTAGTCACAGGAGCCAAAAACATTGCTGCTGAGTGTTTCTGGGGAGCATATGCTTCATATACTTGAAAGATATTCTTCTATATCAAGTCTTTGTAATTACAGAGACATGGCAAATAAAGGCAGAAATCATAAAGATTTCCTTTTGCTCTGGTAGATAATCAGTCCAGGGTGTATTTATGTACAAGCAGAGAGCTGTCTCCATCCCAGCCTCTCTGCTCCCTGCATCTCCAGGATGCAGTCCGATGAGCACTTAGCTGGTGTTTCCCTGATGAATCCAACCATTCGCTGCAGAAACACAAGAGGTAGGGCCAATATTTTCAAAAGCTGCCTTTAAAACTCTGGCAGCAATTTAGTGTGGTCATGTTTCCGAGTGTGAAGTTCTCCATGTATGAATGCTTGCACTCAGGATTTATTTGCTTGGACTGCACTCACATCCGTGCAGGGAGTATGACCGTGAACACAAAGTTTTCCATGTGCTATCTGCTAGATGGGGGAAAATGGGTTTAAAGGATTAGAAGCCAGGTAAGGACGAGAAATCTGGTAAGGATTTGTAGTTCCAGGGTGGTGTTTAGGGCTGTAGGGCAGTCAGTGAATTAGAGGAAAGGAAAAAAAATTACCTTTACAAGCCCAACAGTTTTGCCACATTCATTACTACCTTTCTTTCCTTGCACTTCCCTAAGTGGAGGAGCAGTGTCTTTCTGCTGACACCTGGGAGTACAGCAGCACAAAGCACGGTGCACAGATCCCAGAGGTGATCTCAGAGCTGGAAATGGTCTGGCCACATCAGCATCATCCAAAATCAAAACTAATTAGTCCTTCTGGGAGCACATCAGCTCCAGTTATGTGATGCTAACATGACATGAGACTGCAATCAGGACCTGAATGGGGACCTGCTGTTCGGGGGTACTAAACCTTTCTGACTTTGCTTGGGGACTCCTTGCACGCCCCTACCTCACACCTCGTTTGTTATCCACTGTGCTTAGAAGGGAAAGGCCACAGCTCAAACTGAGCAAGATGTTTGCAATGCGTATTTTTGAATGCTCAGTGATATGCAGTGTCTCATCCACAGGGCAGGACCACACCACACTGTGCAAAACAGAAAGATGCCTCTTGCCCCAGCCCACAGGAAAATCCACCCCATCTCTGTATCACCCCCATTTTAAGCCTTTTCTACTTCTAAAGAAAAGCTAGATTTAATACAGAAATAAACCCACCAAGAGTCCTGCAGTTGTCACGGAGAACAGTGTGCTTGCTCAGGAAGCGTGAAATTAAAAGCTCTCGAGCGTGCATTTGCCCAGCTCCACATCACATGTACCTCGTCAGCTCTGCAGCAGGGCAGGAGCTCAGTCACCAATTCGCTCCATGGCCTCATCCTGCAAACATGCACCCCTGCAAGCGAGCCTTACTCATGGAAACACTATGCCTGCATTCCCAATAGCGAGCAGCTCGGGAGGAACCTGCTCCCTGGGCTGCCCTGGGGACACGGCTGGCACCTGGCACTGTCCCAGAGTCAGCCTGGCACCATCACGAGGGCTCCAGCAGCACAGCAAGCCACCAAGCCCGGCCAAGAAATCCCACATGCTCCGAAGGACACCCTCTGGCCATGATCAGGACTCACTTGGATGTTTTCTGATAACACAGGACATGAAAATCTCTTCTCAAAGTGCCTCCAAACAGCTTCCAAGAGGCTCCAGAGAGTTTTACTCGGGAGTTTTACTGCCCAGGAGTTTTACTGAAAGCAGCTTGCCTGCCTCTCCATCCCTGTGTTACCAGAGTTTGCTTTGTGGTGTGCTTTCCTTCTCCTTATGAAAATTTTGATGTTGGAACAGCCCCCTTCAACAGCCTTCACATCCTCAGGGCTGGGCATGAGACACACAAAATGGATTCTTGAGAGCTGAATCCCAAATTACAACAGCACCTCACTTGTTTTCAAGGCTGAGTAATGGCCAGGGTCCTGCCCCTCAACAGCTCAGACACAGCTGGGCAGGAGAGCCTTCAGTCCACAAACATTTTTTCTGGGGCAAGACTGGACCACACCAGTTCTGGAAGCTCTGTCACCTGTGAGGGTTCTCAGCTCAATCCGTGGAGGCTGTAACTGTGTGCTGTGACACACGACCCTGTGTCCCTCCCTGTGCACCCTCCCATCCACTTCTGGGAGGCTCTTCCCGTGTGGAAGAGAAGAAAACCAAGAGACCTGCCCTTTTTTGAGGGATGGGGTAGCAAAACGCCACTTGCTTGCAAACCTAAGAGGGTTCAAAAGATATGTGACCCCTGGAGAGAATCCCCCTGGGGTTTGAGGGGTTCAGGTACTTCCTGGGACCTCATACATGCCCCATGGACCACGGTGTCTTCACTGGGGCTCAGGGAGCCCCTGCTGTGACCCCCCTCCCCACGGCTCCAGCTCGGTTGGTCGCAGTGCACCACTGCACACGTAACACATTCCAGACTCCTCTGGTCTGACAGATGCATATTTTGACAGCTCAGAGAAAACATTTTGCAAGATGCACAGTCAAAGGCTCTTTCAAGCCGAGATGTTGTGGAAAGCCGCGTGAGCTCTCCAAGGCGCTATCTCTCTCTCTCTGCCAGCCGCGCTAATGAAAGCTCCCTGTGCAGGCCAGAAGATGCAGCAGGGAATAATACAGTCCTTTAAATAGCATCCTGGCTGGCTGGAGGAGGCCATGAACGCTTTAACTCACTTATAATTTTCCTGTGGTTCAACCCTCTCTCCCTCAGCAGCCTGCTCTGGGCACTGCGGCCAAGCAAAGGCATGGGAAGCCTTGAAAATGGCATTAACCAACAACCCGTGACCGTTCTGGGAGCGCTCGTGCTCGTGTCCTTTCCCAAGCAATACCCACCCTGGATGTGCTGCTCAGACCTTCATTACCTGGAAGAATTTGGCATAGGAAGGCACAGCACTGAGATCAGCAGAGGAGATCTTGTTCCGCCCATGACTGAACTCAAAGAGCTGATTGCTTCAACGGCACAAGGCACTGGCCAGAAAATGCTCCCCTAACATCTTCCATGTGACATTTTTCCAGAGGCAAAGCCAGCTAAAGAGGTCCCTGAATGTTTTCCTCCTTAGGACCTGTTCAACCATCTGTAAAGCAGGTCAGTGAAAGAAAACACTTGGCATCAAAGGCGGGGAAACAAAATAAGTGAGATTTAAAGAAATTGCACAGACCCCATTTGCAGCATGACCCATGAGCAGCTGTTTTGGCATGGCTGCAGGACAGAAAACTGCCAAGCAACAGAAAGAGAATGTGTGGGGCTAAGAAGCATTGGGAGTCCCTTCAAGCAGCTTTGCTCAAGTACAATCTTGAATAGGGAACTGAGTCCTGAATAAAGAGGAGAAGAAGAAAGATGAGGGCATCACTGAGAGGTTTACTACTTCCATACAGAAAGAATTATTTAAATTAATTCCCAGTCTCCTGCCCCATAGGAAATTTTGAAGAAAACCTTGAGATTCAGTGGCAACAGCAACCTAAATAAAAAATAAAGAGAGGAAAATTTCTTTGGATAAAAAAATATCAAAAGGATCATTTTCTGTGCTGAAAGCTGAAATTCTTCCACAAAAGAGTCATTTTGCCACTCCCCAAAAAAACAGAAAAAATACCAGCATTTTCCATTTTAATGATTGCCTCATTGTCTTCAACTTCAATGTTCCTTCTGCAAGGCCTCCCAGCCCTGCCCTGGCCTCCTGGGGCCCATCAGCTCTTCAGGACAGAAGATTTCTTTGTGCATTTCCCAGCACAGAGTGTCAGTGTTTTAATCAGGTGTCAATACTCTGACACTGCCATAGCTTCGTAGCTTTGTGATGCTGAAAGTGTGTGTTACCAGAGCATGTCCAAGGTTCTGGGCTTTCTCTCTGTTTTAATTTCTTCTTGCTTTTCTCTGCCACTTCCCCAAAATATGTCACCTTCTCATCTCAAAGGTTTGGTGTTATGGAAATAACTGGTGGCACTGTAATACCTTTTGTGAAGCAAATGGTGTCAAACACAAATGTCCCATATTTTACAGGGGTATTTTAGGGATTGTCCTTAAGTTTTATCAGGTGTTTTACTTTGCTGTGCAGGTCTACAAAGGATATTTTAAATCACTCATCTTGTCATGGGTTTTTTGCAGGTCTGAATGATTTGTGTTGCATAGATCTATCATCAATCTGCTCAAGTTTATTATATTAGAAAAAAGGTTTATGGAAGTGTCAGCAGGACCAGATCTTCTTTTATCTGGAACATCTGGTTTATCTATGAGCCTTTACCCTGAGAAAAGCAGTTCTTTGTATTTTTTACAAAAAGAAATTTGGCATCTTCCTCACTTATTTTGTGTTTGGGAACAGATAATTTGTATTAAGCTAACCATGGTCAGGGTTCCTCAAACTTAAAGCACAACTCTGTTTCCTACAAATTCATCTCCATGCAGCACTTCCAGCACAAGAAAAAGGCATCAAAACAGTTTTTTGTGGGAGCTGGACAACTTTCACACCTCCAGCTGCAGCTGTGTCAGAAGGAACAATACTGAAATATCATGGCTCTTCTGGTGACAATGAGTACAGGTGGCTTTCCATCCCTTTTCCAAACTACAATTGCAACAGCTCCAGCTTTTCAGGCTGTAAAACAGCCCTTTGGCAAGTTTGTAATGAGGGTGCACCATGCCCTGTCACCAGCACAGTGGGGACCAGGGCACGCTGACAGCACTCTCCCATTGCCAGTGGACCCATGCCCAGGCATGGACCTGCTGCTGTAGGACTTGTCCTTGATTGCAAAGGTTTGCTCACAAGAGAACAGATTTGGTGCCTGGCTTGATCTTCCCCAGCACCTGTTTAAAATATTCTGAGTGTTCACAGTACTCAAACATGGAGTTACTCTGCACACAAATTTTGATGAAGCCATGTCATTAAATCCTCACATGGTTTGGGAGAGAAGGGGACCTTGAAGATCATCTCTATCCAAGCTCCCAGCCATGGACAGGGACACCTTCCACTAGTCCAGGTTGTTCAGAACCCCATCCAAATTGGCCTTGAGAACTTCCAGTGATGGGGCAGCCATCATTTCTCAGCTTCTCTGAGAAACCTGTGCCTGTGCATCACCACCTGCAGAGTAAACAATTTCTTACTCATATTGAATCTAAACCTGCCCTCTGTCAGTTTGAAGCCATTCTCCCTTGTCCTGTCACTTGATACCCTTGTAAAAAGTCCCTCCCTAGCTCTCTAAAAGCCTTTTTAGGTACTGGAAGGTGTAGCCTTCTCTTCTCCATGCTGAACACCCCCAGCTGTCTCAGCCTGTCTCCACAGCAGAGGGGCTCCAGCCCCCTGATCACCTCTGTGACCTCCTCTGCACTCACTCCAGCAGGTCCACATCCTTCTTAGGCTGGGGGCCCAGAGCTGGACACACCACTGCTGGTGGGGCTTCAGGAGAGCAGAGCTGACAGAATCACCTCCCCTGACCTTCTGGTCACCCTTCTTGTGATGCAGCCCAGGAGACAGTTGGCTTTTTGGGCTTCATTTGCACATTGACAATCTTCATCAGGGGGTATGTTGAGCTTCTGAACCACCAACACCCCCAAGTCTTTCTCTGTGGAACCCCACACTGCTACACTTCTCCCCAGGGCTGGTCTCAACCCATTCTCCACTCAGCCTGTGTTTGTTCCTGGGATTGCCCCGGGGCTGGCACATACGGAGGTGCCATCCAGGGACTTCAGTGACATTTGTGACCCCCAGGCAGGAGGAAGCAGCCTGAGAGCACATCCACGGCTCAGCTGCAGGAGCCTGCAGCCCAGAGAATTAAGCATTCAACAACCACTAAACTCAAAAATAGACAGTAGGCGCCAAAATCCTCAGCTGTGGCTCCTTGGACTACACTGGATTTACACTGATTTAAGCCAGCTGAGGATCTGCGCCACCGGGCCAAGTCCTGCTGTCCTACCTCAAGCTGATGGCTAGTTGACGTGACTGATGACTGAGATTTCCATTTAGCCTAACTGGAAGCATGAGCAGGGCCTGTGCAGTGCTACCATTGTTGACTCCAGCCTTTTGTCTCGGGCTGTAACCGATAGGCCTAATAACCGAAATCATACTGCATGCATTCATTCACCCTCTTCGCAAACAGCATGTTATTGAGCTCCGTGGTGAAAAGGCATGCACAAACACAATGGGGCTGGGATTAAGCCCAGCTGCATTACCAAAGTAAATACTTTTGCTGCTGACAGTTTGTCTGTGGGGATTTGGAGAAAAGTTTTGTGCATCTACTTAGGCAACATATGGTTTTATTTTTCCTGTTAACAAAAACAGTAGTGGTCAAAAGTCAACACCCTCTGATGACTGTTCAGTGGCCAGTGTGGAATGGGCTTGGTGGTCTAAGTCCAGTTCCTTACATGTCCACAAAAAAAAATCATCTTCTTCCTGCATTCCTCTCTCACTTGGCACTGCGGTTTGCAGGAAGCCAGGGGGGTTTTGAGGTTAATCTCATCTGTCCTCCTTTCTGATTGAAAGCAATGGGTGACGTGGTTTGGGTTAAGATACTCTGCTAGCTTCTTTCATTCCCCTTGTGATGAAAACCCCTCCGCAATCTGTTTCCTTGAAGCCTGAAGAGAGTCAGAATTAATCCGCATTAGCTGGCGGCCGGGGCATGTCAGCCAGTCAGACTTCTAAAGCAAACACACAGCGATGAGGAGGAGCAGCATGCCAAGAGCACAAATGGTCTGAATTTAGCCCTTCATCTCCAAGCTGAATGCACACTGTTCTCCAAAGATCTCTGCAACACTCAATCAACAGCTGGTCACCTTCACATCTGAAACCAAGAAGAAAACCCACTAGGGCCTGGCTTTATATTTGGCAATGACTTCAGCAGGCTGGTAAAGGGCAAAAAGTTGGCTGAGCTGCCACAAGTGCCCATCTCACATAGCTCCAGTGAAGGAGCTGGCAGATACTGGCACTCAGCATTTTTGGGAAGAAAAAAACACCCCCATCGTCAAACCCTCCGTAGGGATTCCCCTAAAAGATTTTAAAGCTTTTAAGGTGCAAACAGGTCTTGTCTACACTGAGGTAATGAGAATTACAGCAACTAGAGCACAACTGCTAACACTTAGCATCTGCAGGGTCAGAGGCAGCTCAGAGCTGGAAGGAGTGTTAACTAGATCCACCACATGAAGTAATTGTTTTTAAGGGAGTGTATCCAAGCTGGAACACAGCGATGTAGAACATGCACACTCAGACAGGTGTAATCCCAGGCACAGTGGGTGGTAAGCAAGGCTGAAAAATCACAATTAGGAAGCCAAAATGTGTTGCCTAATCCAGGCTTCCCCACCAAGATGAAGGTAGATTTTTGAGGGCCAGATCCTGCATAATGCCCAGCTAGTCCTGTAATGTGTTTGCAATCCTCAGATATTCCTGACATCCCTGGAAGCTGAAGGCTTGAAGCATTTTGCAGAGGGTGCTCAAACCTGCCCACGAACAGCCAGAAACGGGCAGACAGCCAGGGCGGGAGGGATTAAGCCAGGCAGAGAAAGTGCTGCAGCTCAGGTTGACAGGCAAATGGAGCTCAGAAATGGAACATCACACTCCCATAGTCACACACATCCATCTGCGGAGGAAAAAGGGAAAAGGCAGAAATTGTTTCTGCTCCTATGAAAGACAATCAGTGAAAACAAAAGCTTATCTTAACATTTTTCTGCAGAAGTTCAGGGGTTTTCATTCAAGAAGCAAAAACTGAAAAATGTTTGGTTTCTGGCAATCAAAAACTGGAAACATTTTGGCCAGAAACCAAAACAATTTGGGATTTCTGGTTTTTGGTTTTTATTTGGTTTTTTGCCAAACTCCTTAGCTTACTTTTGCCCAAAAACGGCACATTTTTCAAGCTTTTTCTTCCTCAATGAAAACCTTAAAATTATTGTTGAAATTGGACATTTCCCACAGATTTTTGTTTTGATTTTTTTTAAAAAAGGCATTTTCAGCAAAAACAATGTTTTGAATGAACAATTTCACCCAAGAGCTCTGTAAGCAGATCCATTGGAGGGACTATAACACCCTCACTTTTATCTCCTCTCCCCTCCTCTCTTCTCTCACCCAGGGGACTCAGGGTGGTGATCCTGGTCTGGTTTTGACCACCACATGGCCAAGCTTCAGAGCTTTGGAGCTTCCTTGGAGGACAGACAACTCTGAGCTGGGAACGGCTTGAGCTTTTTCTGTGAGATACCAACTCTCAGGAAACAAGAAATGCAGCAAAGGAAAATAAATATCTGGAGTCTGGATTCAGCAGTGTTTGTACTGGGAACATATTTGGGCGTGTGGTTCTAGGAGAAGAAGGTGCTGGTACGTGTTCTCCAAAGTGCCTAAATGTCAATTACCCACAGGTTTGTTCAAGCTGCTGGCCCTGGGTCTACCACAAAGAACTGGTACAATCTGTATTAATGTTCAAAGTTTGGCACAAAAAATGTGGATGTGAAAGATGGACAAGAAAAATTAGATATTATGAACTCCTGACATAAATACAGTGCTAGGGACTAAACACAAAACGAAAAACACTAATATATGTCTGCTCTGAACACTGAACTTGGAGGTGGAACTGAAGAGCAAACCCAGCTCAGAATGGAGAAGGAGTAGGCACCCCATCTCCAGGGATAACTTTGATCTGACCCAACACTGAAACCAGAAACTGCACAGAAGAGGAGGAAATCTGGACTGGAGTCTGAGTGCCAGAGTTTAATACTGCACCTTTACAAAGCAAACTACAATAAAAGTTTGGACTGGGTTTTGAATCTCAGTTATGCAACCAAAGAGATCTTGGAGTCCTTGTAAGTAGAGCCATCTTATGGCTGCATTCCCTCATTAAGTACTCTATTTTTCTT
This sequence comes from Ploceus nigricollis, assembly GCA_013399945.1. NCBI lineage: Eukaryota > Metazoa > Chordata > Aves > Passeriformes > Ploceidae > Ploceus > Ploceus nigricollis. The sequence continues at coordinate 595,038 of VXBC01000932.1, read as the reverse complement.
GCTTTCAAGGCCTGTTTGGATGTTTTCTGTGGTTGTCATTTGGTGCCCTGCCAAAGCAGGCAGAGGAAGACCAGGCAAAGGAAGGCCAGCACAGGGAAGGCAGCCACACCTCAGTGGCGAGTGGAAGAGTGTGCCAGGGAGAGGAGAGGTGAAGAGTCTCAAATTTAGGCAAAAAATGGGATTGCCACACAGCAAAAATGCCAACTTGGAGGACTTTGAGCAGGATGTTTGGAGAGATCAGCCAAGACAAGAACTGCTGACAGAAGGAGATGGATTTGGGGTGGGTTGGAGAAGGGAAGGAATAAAGAATGTGTGGGTGAGGAGGAGAGAGGCCATCAGCTGGTTATGAGGATGGAGGCATTGTCAGGATTTGAGGATAGGTCAGGGATAAGGAGGAGGGTCTGAGGGGCTGGTAAACTCTCATAGTCCAGGCAATAAAGGAGTAATGAGGGATTATGAGGGGACTGGGTGGTCAATGAGGAAGAGGAGCAGATGAGGGGTTTTCTTTTCTTTTTCCACGGCCCTTTACACTCTTTTAACTCTGATTTTCAGCAAAGTTTATTTAAGCTTTGACACAGTGCAATGCTGTCAGCTGAGCTGTGGTTAACAATGCTGTCTCCTAAGCCCAAGGCAAGCAGGGCAAGGGGAATAAATTAGTTTAAACCTCTGCAAAGTTTTCCCAGTTGCAACAGGGTGAAAGCACAGGCACAGTAAATTACTGCAATTCAGCTCGTTGTTAATTCAGTGTCTGAATTCTCCAAACACAGAAGAGACACTCTGTTATTGATGCAAACCTAGAAACAAGCTAAAATAACAGCACAGGCTGGTTTCAGACGCACTTACATGGAGCAGTTAGCTTGGGTGGTGAGCTGGAGCTGCTTGTGGGGAAAGCTTCACAAATGGAGAGGTGGATGGAATGCCAGACAGCCCTGGGACAGAAGGAAATGTTTATATTGACTTATTCTGACATTTTGAACTGTTATGTCCTCGTAATAAACCACGCCCCAGGCGTGGGTGTTACTTGGATTGTCCTGACACGAGATAGCAAGAAAGCCAAGAAGGGGAAACTGAGGCAGGGCACAGACCTGACACCCAGCTGCATAAGCTCCTTTTGTGGCCCTTCATCAGGGCTGTTTTCACCCATTGTGTACTCACATAGTTAAGAGGATCTAGGAAGCTGCGATTGCTTTGCTTTCCAAAGCCTTTACTCAGGAAAAGACTAATTAAGTGGCTGTGTTATTACAGCAGGTCCTGGAGTCTCGGAACACAACCAGCGGCGATTAAGCAGGCGTCAGCTACTGGGCGGGATTTCCCACTGCCCAGCTGTGTAATTATCGCCGCAGCTCAGCCAAAATCCTCCGACAAAGAGAACCAGCTGCAGGCTGCGGGGCTGGGAGATAGCACATGTCCAGTGGAGGGAGAAAGAATAACCTCTTCTCTGTATTTTTCCAAAAGAAAGACCAGTGAAGACAAGCCCACACATTCCTGCGGAGGAGCAGATGGCAATAATGATTTTTGGGGAGCTCCTGGAATGAGAGTCAAGGGTGCAGCGCAGCTTGCTGCACTTTTTTGGGGGACCTGAATATTCACTGCCTTCCTCATTTAGGGGCATGGAGGTGGCAGATGAGAGCTACTAAGGAGGGAGGATCTGTTGCACTGCTTTGAAATGTGGACCCCATGCTGCAGCACCATCCCTGCAGAGAGGGGCTGAGGGCTGTCTTTAATAACCCCAATAAAGCACTGAAGTGCACTTTGAGCAGCGGAGAAGCTTTGGGTTATTTCTAGAAAAGATTAGATTTCTGTTGTCTGTGACCCTGATGAACCTCCTGCCTCAGTGTCCCCATCTCTAAGGTGAAGGTGTCTGTGTTAGGTACCCCACGGGCTGTCTCAGCCACATCCCATGATGCCTTCAAACAAACTGGGCAGAACCCAAACCACCACTCAGGAGCTTTCTTCTGTCTGCTGCTGCCGCCACCAGCTGCACCTTCAAGAGAGGTCTTCCTTGTCTGTGGTCACAAGGCTTTGTCAAAAGCCAAGGCACAAAAACATTCATTTCCATTGATGTGTGGTAGCTCCCTTCCCAATTTCATATCATCATTGAAAGCTTTCTTTTCACTCGCATCTGAATTTATTTGGAGCAGTTCACTCCCTTCCTACAAACAGCCTGACAGGACCTTTTCAGCAGGTCCCTCACAAACACTGTTTGCTTGGTGGAGCCTGCAAGCAGGGATAGATCTCACCTGATCTGCTGCATGAAGAATATATATAAGAATATAATAATGCTGCATCTCATCATAAATGTCCCAGCCCCAGCCTCCCACTACATTCTCAGTGTCTGTGCAAATCTGCCAACCATTGCCACATCCCTTCTCAGAGGGCTCTTCAACCCACAAATCCATTCACAGTGAAATTGCCTGACACATGGCCTGGATGTGTAACAGAGAGTGTGACCTTCCAGCGATCAAGCATTGCTAATATCTCAACTATTTCAAGTGTTTAATAACCAAATTTAATGCAGTGAGAACAATTTGATTGAATGCACAATATCTGTAGCAGCTAATTAACCACAGTAGCCCAGAGAGGTCTTGGACTTGATACAACCTTTCAATATAATTACAAATTTTTAACAGCAAAATGAATTTAAATCCAGTCTGACACAGCAATCCATCTTCATCTCCAGATAAAAGGTAGCACATGCGGTATTAACATTTAAACAAGAGCCATGGGCAGTGGAGAGAGACAGGGAGCATTAGCAGATGTGCTGAATTAATTACTAACAGCACCACAGGAGGGGGAGAGGGGGGTGAATACTTCGCATTTTACAGGTCAGACTTACAACACAGCCTCTCATTCTGCTGGCTTTGCCTGCAAAAATTAGACTTCGTGTCAAATGCAAGGCCACTTAGGTCTACCTGTGTCTCCTCCACAGCTCCAGGTGTGTGATTCTTGACTCATCCTCCTCTTCCATGTGCTGCAGAGCTCACAGCAGCAAGCACAGATCATCACATCCCTGATTTTATTAGAGCTTTTATTATAGAGATTTTATTTCTGTTCCCCAGAAAAGTGGGTCTGAACACAACCCCCATTCCTCTGTGCCTGGGTAAGCAGAAAAAAAGTCCAAATTGTCTTCTTGCTCCTGTCTTGCAGGGGAACATTCAAGGGAACAATTTACTCTCCTGTGAGCCATGCCTGGAGCTTCTCCTGAAGATTTCCTCCTGTCCCCTCTTCCTGGACATGTTCTATGGCTTGCAGGGACGTGAGGATTTGGGTACAGACCTTGCAGGGTCAAAGTTTGAATTCACTTGTTAAATTCATTATGGCAATTAAACTGGATTTTAGGACAGTAGGTGGGATTCATGATCCCCTAATGGATCATGCCAGGTAGTCTGGGGGATTTGGGGTTTGTGTTCCTCTCCATTGGATGTAAAATATTTCAGATGTGATACAGAACAGGAGAGGGTTTGGTCCATTCCACAAGCAGAACATCTTGGAGACCAAAACTGTTGCTGGCATTAGTGGATGCAACAGGCATGGGGTAACTTCCATGCAAAGCCCTGATATTCAGCAGTGTCTGACCTGAAAGCTCCACAACCATGAGACACCTTCCCAGCCAGCCTGCAGGCAACAATAACAAGAGGGGAAGAATACAACATTTGCTCTTTTAGTTTGCTTTCTTGGTTTGGGACTTCTGCATTCAGAGAGCCTCTCCTAAAAGCCAGGAAGGCAGGAACCAGTTTTTAAGTGAAAGGTGAGATCTCCACTTCAACAAGCAACCACCTGCCCTCAGCTGCTTGGATGAGGCATTTTTAGCCTTTCTGGAGCCTGTACTACTGTAAAGCCAGCACAGTCAATTTTTGTGAAAGTGCTCCCAGATTACACTGGTGTAAATAACATCAACATTAGACTCACAGTAAAGCAGACAAAAAACCTGATGAGAAAAAAACAGAGACATCCTCCAGTCATGGTAGTGAGCAGCACTGGTGAATATTAGTAGTTCTGAATAAATAGTAAGACATGAAGGAGCTTTTTGTTCATACTGTTGGGAACCTTTTAGATTCCTACTTGGCTTGTATCTGTCAGAGACATTTTTCCCCCAAGAGCTTGTGAAGCATTACCATAAAATGTAGATTTTTAATTGATGAGTTCAAAACCCGGATGACTCTGCCAAATGTGATAGCATCAGCTGGTGGCATCATTTGTCATTGTTACAGGCAAATAAACCAGTGAGTTAATCAAAGGGGATGAAAAATGAGGTGGTTTCAATTTTTGGAGTCCTGAATCCAAGTCCTTCTCCTTTCTTCTCATCAGTCTAGACCAAAATGCCAACAACACCAGCTGCCCAGTAGGCACTCATTCAAAAATCCAGTGTAGACAACACTTAGGCACATTTTCAGTTGTTAAAATCAAGGACAAACAGAAGGAGATGTTCCTAAGCAGGAGACAAAGAAGGGGGGGAAAAAAGAGTTCTCTGGAGAGTGCAGCTGAAGGAGATGAGCAGAGAGGCAGCCACTGCTGCTCAGCAAAAGGCTCCTCAGTATCAAACATGACATGAGGTCTCTCTGGAAGGACAGAGAGGTGAAATATGTTCATCCAATGAGCCCTTGGACTACTGCATAAAAAGAAGCAGAGATCAAAATCTGAGTTTGTGAATCCTGCTTGTCAGCAGTATGTTGCCTCGGTTCTGGGCTTTTGCTAATCCTATCAGGATCCCAACCATCAGGTGTTGTTCCACCCCACAATCACTGCCCTTTGCTTGCAGACAGGAAGAGCTGCTTTCAAATCTTTGCTCTTAGTATGCCAGCAGAGCCAAAGTAGATGAGAAGATCATGTATTTGGTCCAAAGGCATCCTGCTTATCTCTCTTAGATCCCTTTGGTGGAAAGACAGGAATTATTTCCCAGATGAAGACCTAGTGTATTTCATGTGGCACCTCAATCTGCTAGAACAGGCTCTCTAATGCACAAGAGGTTCTGTCAAAGGGTCTCTTATCTTGTACAGACTCTGGCTTCTCTGAGCCACTGTGAAGAAATGAGGCAGCCAGCATGTCCAAGTCCATGGAGGTGTACAGGTACTCCCAAACAAATCTCCACAGTGATCATAGAATCATAGAATATCCTGAGCTTGAAGAAACCCATAAAGACCAATGAAGTCCAGCTCCTGGCCCTGCACGGGACAGCCCCAAGAATGCCAGAAGGTGCCTGAGAGCATTGTCCAAACACTCCTTGAGCTCTGGCTGGCTGGTGCTGTGACCACTGCCCTGGGGAGCCTGTTCAGTGCCCAGCCCTTCTCTGGGAAGAACCTTTTCCTAAGCTTGTGTGTAACTGCAAAGCTAATGTATGAGCTGAAACCTTTGCATGGTGTCTTGTGGTTGACCTCAGAACAAACCCAAGGTCTTCCAAGCCCATGACCAACATCAGCAAGAGCATCGCTCCTCACTCTGAATATTTTGAAGGCATCTTCTCATAATTTTCCCCCCCCAAGTCCATCCCCCACTACTTCTCCTAGCAAATTTCACTACAAATCCAGTCACAATAGTCCTGAATTTACATGTATTTATAGGGAAGTGAAAGACTGAGAGTAAAACAGCATCTCCTGCAAAGCTCTGTCCTCGTCCTCCACCCAACTGCCCTTACTCCAGCCACAAAAGCCCAGAAATCTGTAACAGTTCTTATTCCTCCCACATTTTTCACTTTCTTAATTTCCCCTCTCTTTAACAGGAAAATCACACTTTACTTTCACTGTCCCTTGACATGAAATTTGTTTATGCAGGATCAGAACAGATAATGAGGGAGGATTAGACACTTCTCCACAGCCAGCTGTGACTCCTTTAAACTCCATATTCCTAGTATCCTCACATTCAGAGATGAGCAAGTCTGGTCTGGGGGTTCAGATGGAGCCAGGTGAACTGCTCAGCTTTGCACTTTGAGATACTGGAAGAAAAAAGCTGGTTTTTTTCAATATATGTGAAATATCTTCCTTAATAGATGTGGAATAAATGGAGAGCACAGTGATATTCTCTTAGCTCAGTGCTTCCACAGTTTTAGGACTTTAGAGCTTGCTGCAGAAAAATAAGTGAAGACTTACCCCAGAGCCCAACAGCATCTGTGAAAAAGAACACAAAATGGTAATTCAAAGAAAAACAAAGTCATCTCTTCCAGGACTTGATCTTATGTTCTCTGAATTTGACCTCCTCTCCACTAATGTGTATGAAAATACCCTCGACAATGAAACATTTCTTCAGAGGCAATTATCTTAATTTTTATTACACAGGAATTCCTTTTCCTGTCAGACAGGGTTTGGGTGAGCTGAGCACTGCACATGGCATCTCTAGTTCCTCCCAGCAGATATCACAGTGGATTATCTCACAGAATGTGCATTTCCTCTCTACAAAATTTCATCATGGGACCACCTCCCTACAGATTTCCTATAGCCTAGAAGGAGGTTGCACCTGATTTGTCCCTCCATCTCAGTGAGAGCAGTGGCTGGACTTGCTGCAAGCTTTTAGGAAGCAATGGTTGAGCCAGGAGGGAGAAATGCTGTCATAATAAACAAGTGGAAAGCAAACATATGCTGGAAAGAAGAAATAAACTGCAAGAAAGAAGCAGCATGAAGGAAATGTGGTATCATAGCTGGTAGAGCAGCAAGGTTTTGTAGTTAGTAGGTATGAGCAAGATGTTTTCTCTTTTTCTAAAATGCAGCGACCAGCTGTGGCTTAGTGCATCCAGTAGCAATTGGCCTCAGAGATCAAATCATCCTACAAGCCTCAAGGTCACCTCCTTTGCCACTGAATATCTTGAGCTGGTGTCTGTTAAGGGCTGTCTTTGTATCCCCAGGTCTGGCATTGCAGAGCACTGGTCATGGTCTCAGACCCCAAGTGTCCTGTGCCAATGGCTCAGCACATGAGCATGTTCCCATTCTCAAAGCAGAGACCAAACCAAAACCATGTGTCATCTTGCCAAAACTCACAACTCCACCCTAAGTCTCATGACCTTTGGAACCTCAGATCCTAGCAGCAAGTCTTTTACCTCTACCTGGAAGGAATTCCTTGGTGGAGAGCACCCTGTCCCATATGCCCATGCAAAAAAGGAAATAGGGCATGTTTTCATACCAATGAGCTCTCAGCCCCACTGAAGAAAGCCATTGTGGAGTGGCTGCATTATAAAAGTTGTTAAGACCTCTTCCAGACCATAAAATATGCAGCAAAACAGAGTGCCAAATACCAGTCCTCTCCATGGCCCGAGACAAAGAGCTGCCCTGCAAAGCATTAATCCCTGCAGCTGCCTTGAACTATTCATGTCTCTTGGCTTTACGTAAGGAGCCATTCCTTTCTAGCTACCAGTCTGTCCAAAACAGAGATTTGCAGAGCCTTTAACACAATTAAAGGTCATTCTGTCAACAGAAAACCCAAAGATTTGAATGGGAGGCTGTGACTTAGCAGAGAAGGCCAGACTATTTATCTTCAGTGGGGAGTAAGTTTACCCAAAAATGCAGTTATGATTGTTTCTCCCTTACACACATCAACACCCCTTTCTTTCATCCAGCAGCTTCATGGGTAGTACATTCACTTGGGCTATGAGGGACCTTGCATCCATTTCCTCCTCTTCCTGGGGCCATCTGAAATTCTCCCATCTTCCTGCCTCAAACCACGAGACCACAGGACAGAGCTTCACAATTAAGCATTTCCAAAGCCCCGTGGGTTGAGTTATTGAGGTCAGCACTGCAGGGGCAGCGTGCTGCCCCCTGAACCAGCCACACACCACCTCCTGCTGCTGGGGATGACAGGACCCAGCTTCAACTGCCCCCAGGGGAAGGTGAGCTGTAGGAGACACAAAAGCAGCTGCAGAAATGTGGGAAGCATCATGGTTTGCTGAGATCTGTACAAAATATACTCCCAGTCTAGATACAGGCTGCAATGTGCCATCTGAGTCACCCTGTTAAGGGCCTCTGGTGGGATTTTTCATTTTCTCTTACTGACACTATTAAACCTTTCATACAGCAACATGAATATGCCATGGACAGGGTGTCCCTTTCCATGGCATCCTTTTTGGTGGCAGGGAAGTTGGAACTACGTGATCTTTAAGGTTCCTTCCAACCCAAACCATTCTATGATTCTATGGATATTGGGAAAGTTAATCTACAGGCTGGGGAGAAAGCCATGGGCTCTCCTTCTGTGGCAGAAAAGATTTTTAGGGTTTCATCATACAAAGCTCTAAGAAGTAGATTTGAAAAACATCCTCTCCCTGAAGATAAAACATTTTTCTTTAAACCAAAGGAACATTTTGTCTTGACACAAGAATGTTTTTTTTTATATCTTGGGTTATTGAAATAAAGCTACAAATTTTAAGCTTGGCCAGTGGAAGACCTACATTTTTTACAAATGTTGGCTTCTGTAGCTAAGGCACAAAAACAAACAAACAAACAAACAAATATCTGTTTCTCACAGCTCAGCTTCTCATCCCAATTATATATCTTTCTCCAAACAAGTAGTTTTTAGTGGGTATGAGATGCCACCTTTGGTATTTGCTTATTTGAAGGCCAGAGGACCTCTGCTTAAAAACAACAAGAAGAAATTTGCCCTAGTGACAAGAAGCCCATGTTTCTGGCACAAAAAGCAAAAGCAACAGGTGCATAATTGCACCTTCAGTTGGCAGCTTGTGACAAGATTTGTAATAGTGAAAGTCATTGCACCAGCATCCAGCCCTCATCTCACTTATTTTAAGTCAAAAGGAGGCAAAATGGGAGGCTGTGATGCTGTACTTCAGCTGCAGCAGGTTACATGAAAGGGCCTAATAGGCAAAAGATTCTCTGGAAGAGAAATCCCCAGCTTCCACCCAGCATGGTCCCTCTAACTTGCCCAAACCGTTCCCCAGGATGCCCAGCTCACACCTCTGGATGGGCATTGAAGACTCCTAGGACAAACAACAAAACAAAACAAAACAAAAAACAAAACAAAACAAAACACCAAAAGCCACTAAGGGCTGGCAAGATTTAGCTAATTTGTCCTTCCCTGTGAGTCATTGAAGTATTTTTAAATGAACTTTGAATAATAGAGCCCTCTTCTCTTGTTATTCCCCTGTGTTAGATGAGAGCTTGTGGCCCCAGGCAATGTCTTATGGGCATCATTCTGAACAGGAAGCAAAAATAAAGTTGCTCCATTGGCAAAGAGACTTGTTTTCCCCACCACTATGGTCCAATCTGTCCCAAAGCCCCTAATGGCTCTGGTGCCCTTGCTTGCAAATGCTCTGATGAAATACTATCAAATCCTAGCTCCCAAGCCCATCCCACACCAGTTTTATGTGGCAGCAAATCCTCACTTTAGAGGCTCCCAGAAGTTTAATGTGCAGTGACTGAAATAACCTGTCTGTTTGGTGACCCAAAATGGCTTGGACAATTACATATCCACTGGGATTCTCAGAGCTGTGGGGTGCATGGAAGCCAGTCTACACTGAGCCATCAGCTGTGAAAGCATTTTCACTCCTAAATATGTGAATGAACCAGGGGGGAAAAAAAATTAGGTCAGTGTTTTTCCAATTACTATGGCATTTTCAATTCAGTTTTTGGGTACGTTACTGACAGCAGCTGGACACAGCACTAAAATTTCAGTCATTTGGTGCAGGCTCATTTTTCCTGTGTGCCAGCTCCAGTGGGGTTAGAGATGATGTCACTTCAAAGACCCCAAAACAGGGGTTACTGACTGGAAAATGCTTTATACTGTCTTGTGTCAGCACAACCAAGTGTAACAGGATATTATGTAACCTGGTCTTAGAGAGGACCAGGTTACACATTTAGGGTTATACATCAGCAATTTGAGAAAAGCACCTTTTGGAGTCCTTCCCTACAAGGCCAAAGGACTATTGGAAAGAGGATGTAAAAAAGCAAAACAACCACCCAGAGAGAAATCTTCTAAAATGTACTGCAACAATGGATTTTGAACTGCACAGAATAAAAAAAAAAAAAAAATGGAGTAGCAGGCCTAATGCAACCTATTTTCCTAATGAAACCTATTTTTCGAAGACTTTTCCCCTACAGCTTTTCCCCTCTTTCCCAGGACAGGAAAGATGTGACCAGCAGTACACTTTGCACTGTCCAGCAGTGGAGGAGGTTGTGGTCTCATTCTGGGGACCAAGTCACTGCTCTCCCCACCAGCAGTTTGCACAAATCCATTAAAAACCCAAACTATTTATGAGACCACCTTGCCTTTGCCAAATTTTGTTGACCAAGTGACTCAGGTGAAAGCAATGACTGGATGGCAGAGTGTTTGCTGAGGAAAGAGAAAGGACCAAAGGTGGAATGAAACATACCCAAAATACTTGGAAAGACCCTTGGTCTTTGATCTGGCTACCAGTGAAAGACCACAGGCAATGTGACTTGTGCAACAGGCTGCTTATGAGAGCAAACAGCACTGAAATCCATGGGCAGGGACACATTTCAGTAATGTTTCACTGATGTGCAACCCTCCAGCCTGTTCTATCCAAACTTACAGGGATGCAGGACTGAACTGCGCTCGGCTACAAGCCCAAACCCAAATTCTGTTAGCAAAGGCACAGCAAATCAGGACCAGATTTTGAAATTCTGGGTAGCATAGGCTTCAGTTAGGCAACTCACGTGATGGGTAGAGATGTTGCGCATCTGCTCCTATCTCCTGGCTAATTTTCTGGTTACTCCAGAAATGCATCAACCAAAGGCACTTTTTAAGCCTCTGTGGCAGAGAGTGAATCTCAATCCTCCACAGCCCAGCTCCCCTGGGGTTTGGGTTTTTTGTGTTTTGGGGTTTGCTGCTGAACACCTGTAAAAAAAACCCTACTGTGGGGAAAGCAGTACTTGAACTACCCCTGGAAATACAAATGCTGATTCTTGCTGGAAGAGAGCAAGGATGTAATCCCCATGGATTTTCCACCTGATCCAACCAATTCCAAGACAAAGTTCAACCACCAAATCTCAGAGCTGGAAACATTTCAGCCAATCAGATCTCTTGGGATCAAGGGCTGTGTTTGCCTTTCCTTGGCTTTACCTCCTCGCTGCCCTCCTTGTTCTTGCTACCCCTCCTTGTGTTCCCCTTCCCCAGCCCAGTCTCTTTCCCAACTCTCATGTTTGCATCAAAACAAGGACTGCATCCAAAGAAGTGTGACCAGCAGGACAAGGGAGGGGATTCTGCCCCTCTGCTCTGCTTTTGTGACACCCCACTGGAGTGCTGCGTTCAGCATAAGACCCCCAGCATAAGAAGGATGTGGACCTGTTGGAGCAAATCCAGAGGAAGTCACAGAGATGCCCAGGGGGTGGGAGCATCTACCCTATGGAGACAGGCTGAGACACATGAGCTTGTTCAGCCTGGAGAAGCCTCTGGGGAGACTTTCTAGAACCTACCAGTACCTAAAGGGGCTACAGGAGGGCTGGAGAGGGACTTTTGATGAGGGCATGTAGTAACAGAACAAGGGAGAATGGCTTCAAACTGAAAGAGAGCAGGTTAAGATTGGATATTAGGAAAAAATTCTTTACTGTGAGAGTGGTGAGACCCTGTCACAGATTGCCCAGAGAAGTCATGGNCCCAGAGAAGTCGTGGATTCTCTGTCCCTGGAAGTGTTCAAAGCCAGGCTGGAGGGGGCTTGGAGCAACCTGGTCTAGTGGGTGGAATCCCTGCCCATGGCAGGGGCTTGGAACTACACAATCTTTAAGGTCCCTTCCAACCCAAACTGGTTTATGATTCTGTGATGTTTATCTCTCACCTGGGTCCTTTTCACAGCCTTTCTTGACCTGGAAGAGAAACTAAATCTTTCAATCCAGTCTCTGGGCTCATTCCTGCATGGGAGACAGCAGCAGTTCCCCCAAAATGGGCTGCTCTCCTCTCCAAAATCACAGCTCAGCCTCCTTTTCAGTAGAGGACGACATCCGTTCTCAGGGTGCTCAGCCCAGCCTCACGCTGCGGGGTTGATGTGAGCATCGCTGGCAAGCTCCCGACCCAGTGTCACTCTGTTATTAAAACGTGCCTCACGCTCAGCCAGAAAAGTCCTGGGTTCTTTTGGGTTCCACAGTCATTGCTGCTGCTGCTGCTGAGCATTTTGCAAATATCTGATGACACGGCCCCTCTCCTACAGGCACGACAATATAATTAGTCAAAAACGTGATGGAAGCAAAGATAAAGAGAAAACATGGGTAGATCTGGCACAGAGCCTGCTGCTCTCTTCCTTTGTTTATAATATGTGCAAGGGAGAAAAAGCAGAGGAGAAGGAAGGATTTTGTGTATTTGTGGTGCACGCAGGTCTCACAGCATTATTGAAGGCTAATTTGATTATCTGTAGTTTTACATTCTGTTCTTCCCGAGATCTGTGAAAAAGTACATGGGATAGGCAAAAAACGCAGTGCAAGGGGACTCTAAATCTCTCTCCAAAGACAATTAACTGCTCTGATCATTCAGTAATAATGAGTTCATGTTTGCAAACTAGCCCGACCACAGAATGTGCTGAACACGTTATCATCAGCGCCGAGCTCCCTGAAACCCGATCGTGCTTCAAAACACGCCGCGTTCCTCCTTGTGAGGAGCGCCGCTTGCTTTTTTATCCTCTGCCTCCAAATTTTCAGTATTATTTTAAAACTATAATTGAATTTCAATCCTCTGTGTGTGTGTGTGTGTGAAGAAAGGAAACACTTCTCCCAAGATTTACTGCATGTCTGTTACTGTGTGGGCTGTTTTGACTCTGCAGCGTAGCACAGACCATGCAAACCGCGCACTATTGGAAGCGGTTCAAACTTTTACAGTCCTTCAAATTGGGGCTGGAGCCGGAGAGGAAATACTAAAATCCTGTATATACAACTTCTGTCTGTGAGGGGGAGAGAAATTCCATGAAAATTAAGAACTCAATGATGTATAAATTTATATTCTGTTTAAAGGGTGGGTTGAGTTTTTTCTTTTTTTCTTTTCTCTTTTGAGTATTTCTTTTTTTTTTTCTGTTGAAAAAACAATTGAACTCTTATAAAAGGAAATCCAGGATCTTTAAATAACACTGGGTCCTGTGAGCTGGTGGCAGAATAGGGGCTCAATCTTTTTAAGCCAAGCCATCTAATTAGCATGTGAGCCAAGTTTTATGAAGGTGAGTCAGTTCAGATGTGTTGCTCCTGAGAAAACCGAGCCAATTTCTCTTAATGGCATGTGCTATGAGTAATTAAACCGGATTCTGCAATCAGCATATTGTCCTTCCTGGCTGCAAACAGCTGCCAGCAGGCTACAGTCAACAGGCACATCCACAGCAGTCCTGCCTGGCAGGGACTGGGATAGCCCATGGCCAGGATGGGAGGAGGAGAGAGTTCAGGATGCTTTTATCACCCTCTGATGGCCTTGCCCTAAAGAGCATTTCAGTACAAAACCCAATTCAAATGTAATAACCTCATCTCGGGCTTTCCTCCCCCACCAGTGCAGTGCCCAGTGCCTGGTATCCAAATAGCTCCACTCCACCCATACAGTCCTAGCACAGCGCTGATTTTGGAAACAAGGACACAATGACCTGCCCTTGTTGGCTTTCCAAAGGGACCTCACAGCCTCCCCAGCTACTGCACGTGGCTCTCATCCACAAGGAAGCTGCTCTAACCGGGACTGTTCCCATATTGTTTCCATTAGCTTTTTATCACTGTCATGTGGACAGGGGAAAAGGGGAGGCGGGAGGAGACAAATAAGAGGGAAAGAGAAGCAGGATGTCAAGTTCTGCCTTTGAGGAGGGAGCTGACAAAAGTGCAACAATCAACTCCCTCTAGCACATATTTGCAGACACTGAAAATCTGAGTGAGCACAGGCAGCCCCACAATGGGAAAGACCCAGCGCTTCCCTCAAATGCCATTTTACAGCCTCCCCTTGCAAGCAGGCAGGTTGTAACCTCCGTCCCCCTTCATTTTTTCACTTTTTTTGTTTTGTCCCGGGCAATTTGGTCTTAATCACACAGGTCAGGAGAAAGTAAGCACAACAGATTGATAAATTGTTTTCTGCCTGGAAACCCTGAAGTGGCTGCAGCAGGACGTGGCGCTCAGCCTGCCCCAGCCACTGCCACATCCTTCTGCCCCAGCAGTGACACACACGGCCCCGTGGGTCACAGCACCACAATGGGCACCTCACAGCAGTCCCTGGCACTGTGGGTGTTTGTAGCTCACATCCTCATGCACCCCCTTGCATGGCCCCAGACCCTCACAGGCCAAACCATCTTGTTCTCCATCCCTGTGACAAACATCTGACCCTGCTGAGTGCTGTTCAGAAAATAGGATTGTTTTATTTCATTTTGAGTGGCTCCCACTGTGCTAATGTGTTAAAGTGCTGCAGCTTCTCCTCATGTTGATGCCACTAGACTGGAGAAGAAGAGCTCATCTGTCCTACCCCATTTGGGTGTCCACACCACCAGGCTTTGGCTCTGCTGTACTGATCTCCAACAATCCCTGTTCTCCATCCACATGTTAAAATGTTTCTGAAGTTCATCCTTCTGCCAAAGGAGACTAAAATAAATCTCACAAAATTGGTCAGTGAACAAAAGTTTGTTAACTTGGTCAGGGCAAGAAAGGCAGAACTGAAGAGTTCTGATCTGGTTGAGAATCGTGTGGTGATATCAGACTGGCTGTCAAAGGAAGATATGAGACACAGATGAAACAGGGAAATCATCTTCTCCAAGTACTAGTCCTAGCAAAAACTCTGCACTGGTGAAAGCTTTTTCTATAGCTGGTCTTTACTGTGATATTTCTTAGAGCTGTGTGTGAGAACCTCACCTAGTTCAGGTATTCAATATATCCTGAAATAAAGCCTGTAGAGTCACTGCCCTTGTATTAGGGCACAGACAAATTTCAAAGTAACACACCACATGCAAAGTGATTGCATCCAATACTCCTACAACATGGCAGCAAACATTGGATGCACATAACTGGGGAGGATTTTCTCATCCATGTATGGTAACATTTCCATTGATGTTTTAATCTTCACTCAAAATAAATAATTTTTATAATGGAAATTTTTTTGACCACAGGAAAACCATCAGACCTAAAATGCACATTGCAGCGCTTTATGGGAGCTTCAGTTTCCTCCTGGGGTTTCCATTTTCTGCAGGGGAAAGAGGTGCAGTCAGACTGCACTGGAAGAACAGCTTGAGACCAAAAAGGAGACAGCAGGATAGGCAACAAGGTGGCTGAAACAAGCTGGATCAGGAAAAGCAAATTACTGCTGTTACCCTCTGCTGCAGCAGATTCAGTTCCATTTTAACAGACCCGAGAAGATTTCTGTTTTCATCAAAAGTGTCTGCAAAAGAAAAATCACTTTCAGGCAAGGACTCATTGTTTCCTTCCTTTCTGCTGAGTGATGACAGATCTCACAGAAGCCCTAAGCATAGGTGCAGTAGGAGAACCACATAAATATGAGCTGAAATGCAGCTCTGCTTCCTTCCCGTGGAATACCATCAGCCCTTGTAAATTCTGCAGTGTGAGCAGCTGGTTCAGAGGCAGAGGGGAACAATAAACAACGCAGGAAGCGACTGCTGGCATTGCTGGAGAAGGTCATAGGAAGCCCAAAAGCAGGGTCCCTGTGGTGCTGTGGGCTGTATGCTGAGTGTATGCAGTCCCCAGGGGGGGATACAGGCCAAAGGTGTGATGAGAAAGCAATGAGAGGTGCAATAGCTGTCACAGGGTCACCTAATGCATCAGTGGCAAAGCCATGCTCTCCATCTTTCACACCGTGTCTGGAGAGCTGTGTGTAGACACCAGAATAAGCAAAAGATGGGCAGAAACATCTTGTTCCCACAGTCTGTGCCTCTTTTTCCACCCACATGTCCCACCAAGACTGTAGAGAGTGGGACAGGCTGCAGCACATTCTTTTAAAAGCCATCTGGAGATAGAGAGTGCACCACCTCTCCAGCTGAGTGACATGGCGGGAAGAGGCATCTCTGAACAGAAATATCAGTTTAGTCTCATGCTTGCAGCACTTCTTAAACTTCTTAGAGAACAGGTAAAACAGTTGGCTTTGGGGACTCTCACCAATGGGTTATGCATGGTTCCTGAAGCACCAGCACAGCTTCTTCCTCAGTTGTTAGCAACAGCTTTTGGGCACAGCAGTGCGACTCCAGCACTGGACGTGCCAGCAGGGACATCAGCTGCTCAGGTTGCCCTGCAGCTCTTTGTTGGGTCTGCTCCTGCCACACTCAGCTCACTCTGCCCTGACACCCTGGGGCTGCCATGGGTGCCAGGCACTGTCAGGCCAGCTGAGATGTGTCTACACATCTCTGCTCCCTAGGTAGTCATCTGCCAAAAAACTCATTTAGGCCACAGAACGAAAGCTGAGAGGAGACACGGTTGCTGTCTATAAATACATTGGGGCAAGCATCAGAGAGGCAGCTGAGCTATTGAAGCTAAAAGACAATGTTGGCACAGGAACAAACGGGTATGAAGAGGCCAGGAATAAATTAAGGAAAAAATTAGAGAGAGAAAACAACCCTCTGAGAAGCTCTTGCCTGGAATAGGCTTCCAATAGGGACTACATGACAAAAAGTGGTTTTCAGTCAGATGGATCTGACTAAATTAATGAAGACCTGGGGTGGGCTTGGGGGCTGTACATCACTGGTGTTTGAAACACCAAAGGTCACAGCATGCATCCAAGTGATCCTTTCTACTCCTACATCCCACATTCTTGTATGAATGCAGAGGTGTCAATATGCTGGACACACAGGCAAATACAGAGACATAGATACACATGTTAGATTTGACCTAAGATGTCCCAATGTCATCACAGAATCACTGAATGGTTTGGGTTGGAAGGAGACCTTGAAGATCATCTCATTCCAAACCCCCTGTCATGGGCAGGAACACGACACCTTCCACTAGACCAGGTTGCTCAGAGCCCCATCCAGCCTAGCCATGAACACTTCAGGGATGGGGTACACTGTTCCCGTGCCCCTGAGCAGCCTGTTCCAGTGTTTTCTGACCCTCACAGCAAAGAATTTCTTCCTAATATCTAATCTAAACCTGCTCTCTTTCAGTTTGAAGCCCCTTGTTCTGTAACTATATGCCCTTGTCAAAAGTCTTGTCCCATCCTTCCTGTAAGTTCCCTTCAGGTCCTGAAGCCTCTCTTTTCCAGGCTGGACAATCCCAATTCTCTCAGACTTTCCTCCTTGGAGAGCTGCTTTATCCCTCTGATCACCTTGGTGCCTCCTCTGGATTCACTCCAGCAGCTCCACATCCTTCCTGTGCTGGGCCCAGAGCTGGACACAGCTCTGCAGGTGGGGTCTCACCTGAGCTGGGCAGAGGGGCAGAATCCCCTCCCTCATCCTGCCCACGCTGCTTTGGATGCAGCCCAGGACATGGGTGGTTTCTGGCTGCCTGTGCACATGGACAGCTCATGTCCAGTTTTCCATCCACCACCACCCCCACGGCCTTCTTGGCAAGGCTGGTTCTGGTCTGTTTGTCTCCCAGTCTGGATTGCTACCAGGAATTGCCCTGGCTCAGGTGTAACACCAGCACTTGGCCTTGTTAAACTGTATGAGATTCCCATGGGCTGTGTGCTGAGTGTGTGCAGTCCCCAGGGCCTGGGAAGGTCCCTTTGGATGGCATCCCATCTTTTAGGTGTGTCAACAGCACGACGCTGAGGTCCCATCACAGTGTCCATGTCTGGAAATGTAGATGAGGATAAAAAGCCCACTATACATTTTTCCATGAGTTTGGCCATTTTTGTAACCAATTTTGTGCTCATGCCCACCAGGACTCTGTTGCAAAGAGATTGCAGAGGTAGATTTGTGCTTGTACATGGTGCATAAACGAATATGAAATACAGGTTCCCTGACATCCCTGAGATACCTAAACCATACTGAGGTTAACTCAGGTGCTGTAACTCCAATTCATGCTGTAAACACTTCTAGGCTACATTATCTTTCACATCTACTCCAGCTGTATTATCCCAGTCATCCTAAATGAAAGCAAATAAACCATCCCACCCCTATCATGTTTTTCCATACTTTTAGGTTCAATCTTGGGGATGCTGTTACAAGCATAGCACTCATTACATGTATTTTTTCAATAAAAATCCATGGCTGTTCTCACAAGCACAGAATCATTTTACACAAAACCCCATCAGCTCTTTTTCCACTCCATGATCTACAAGTATTTTTAGGATCTTTTTGACCATTGGAGACTGGAAATGTGAGGAATTATATCAGATTTAAGAGAAGGTGAATGTGGAACCATCAGAGAGAAACTGTTTTGTTTAATTCTCCTGATTCCAAAAGAGACACAAAAAGCTCCACCACATCTACAAATGCATCTAGAGGAAAATAACTGAATTTTATTCACTTTGACAACATAGAGAAATGCACTCTTGCAGCTGTGCAATAATCCACCATGCAACAGCCCATGTCTGACTAGCTCAATATTTATTCCAAAAACACTTTCACCTCAGATGTACTCAGTTTACAGACTTCAGGAACGTGCTCCCACTCCTCTCAAGAAAGATGAAGGCATGGAATATTTGAAAGTCCTCTCCCTTCTGGGTTGCCCAAAGACATTCTCCTCCTCGTCGTGTGCCCTGGAGAAAACAATGTGTGAGGCCAGGAGCTAACCCCACACTTGTGAATTGAGACAATTTTCCCATTCCAGCACATGGCTCTTGCACATTTTGTTTCAAAATGAAATGGTGTTAAGGAGACCTTTGGGAAAGGAAATAAAAATGGCATTTTATTTCCTTTTTTGGTTTTCTTTTTTTTGTTGTTGTTTTTTGCCCTATCCATCAATTCTTCTCAAGACCTCAAGTCCCAGGACATCCTGTCTGACACAATCCAGAGCTGGCCCCTTCAGGCTCTAAATAAAGTCACAGCTTTGGGGTTTCCAGGCAGAAAGTTCACTGGAAGGGCCATAGGAGGGATTTTGTCCTTTCTAAGGAGGATGAGAAATTGTAAGAGAAACCTGGATGATGGTTGCAAAGGTAGGAACTAAACTCTTTGAGGAGCAGGAAAAACCCATGAATTTTTTTCTTTTTGTGCCTGTGTTGATGGTGTTTTAACAAAACATAATTTAATTTGAGAGTGTTCACAGCAGCTCACAATAGTGACAAGAATAAATGAGCCATGACATTTCATTCCAAGAACTGTAGATGGGGAATTCATAGATGGGATATCGTGAAAATTATGAGTTCCCTACAGGCCCCTCCTCTCTTCATATTCATCTGAAACACTCATTTTTCAGCTCCCTGTTCTAACACAGGAACTGCCTCCCCTGACTCACCAGGGAGCCACAAGAACATGAGATCCTCAAATATTCCTGCATGGGAACATTTCCTATGCACCCAAAGGACATCCCTTTCTCCATACCCTCCCAGAGAGGATAACAAGTCCGAAATCTGCCCAAGGAACTGTCTCAAGGAGGAGGAAGGAAGGTGATCCCTCCATGCTTTTCGTATTCCATAGGTAAAGGAGCACGGGAGAAGAGAAATTTGCTTCTATTTCTGGAGATATTTCTCCACTTTATGATCATGTGTCACGTTGCTGTCGCTGTGCAGGCACCTCAGTAGTTAGAACTGCCGTGTCTTCAAGCACAACTCTTTAAATCCATCTGATGACCCAAAAGTCCCTCAAATTTAAAGTCAATTTCTTTGTTCTGCTTGTCTTTCAGATGCAGTGGAAAGAGGGATCCACCTTGGAGCCCAATGACAGCAAATTGGCCCGTTTCATCCCCACTCACAGCAGGCAGGAACATGCAATCTGGAAATCATTGTCACCTTATAAAAGTGGCCACTTATTTTGAGGACCCAGTAAGTCAGAGCCTGCTTCATACGTGGAGCTTGGCACAGCTTTCCTCCCAACTTTCCTATATGAAATTTTAGGCTTAACACCTTTTTTTCTGCAAAATTTGCTTTTGAGTGTTGAACTATTTTCCTGCTAAAGTTTGCCTCATGCTGAGATCTAAAAAACAGAGCTTTTTGGCTAAAAATGAATCACTGAGGTCAGAAAGTTTCTACAGACCTCATAAACTCCATGGTCCTAAGTGATTTAAGGCTACAGCCCGGGGATTGCTTTTGGGACAGTCTTTGACTGAAGCAGTAATTTGGTCAGTTCCCTGTGGAGACTGTCACTTTAGGAGGTATTTTAAAATTTGAGGTGTATTTCAAGATGGTGGCTCTGACAGAAGCATCTGCTGTGTTGTATGGACTTTAGAGACAAAGGTGACTGCAGCAGTGCAAGAAGGGAGGAGGGATTCCTTCCTGGGCCTCTCTCCTCCATCTCTGGCCCTCAGCATCCTAAGTTACTGACTTCCCAAGCCATGCTCATATTGCTCCTCAACAGAGCACTGCAAGTTCATTTTTACAAATCTTCCACCATTTGCCTCTAAATCCCCCTCCTCTCCCGGCTGGAAGGTGACTTCCTCACCTCCCACATCAGGATCCACCCATCCCAGCGCAGCCACCTGGGAGCCAGCAGCCACTCAGGATGCTAGGGCTGTGGTTTCCAGCACAACAAAAATAACATCAGGGCTATCAACCTATTTCAGGACCCTTCCCTCATGCAGGGCTACCCAGCCAAACTATTCCAGGCTGCTACTGTACAGGCTGCTGGGCTCTGCCTGCGTGTGCCCTGCATACTGTACATTCCCTTGTAAGGGCTTGCCCCATTCCCTGCTCTGCTCTGAGGTGTCATCTGGCCTTTTGCCCCACACCTGCTGGCAGAAAGGTCCCCACAACACCCACTCTTGAAATCCCGCTCCCAAGGCTTTCCTGGGAGCTCCCTAGCAGGATGCAATGGTTTTGAACAAAGAAGGTGCTCCCAGGGCAGAGCTGAGATGCTGGGCTGTGGTCCTGTGGTGCAGGGTGTGGTTCTCTGGTCATGCAGAAGCCATGCTTCTCTATAGAATACTGTTTTAAAACCCACTTTTCTTTACTAAGTCCTCTGCAGTGAGCCAGGGTCTGGAGCCAGGGTGAGGGAGGAGGGAGGGTGACATGAGAGCCAGGTTCAGCACAGGTCCCCAGCTCAGCTGTCCATCAGAGATCCTAGAGCTGGAGCTTCGCTCAGGGTTTATCATCATTGGTGTCAGCAATCCACAACAGCAAACCCAAACCTTTACAAGATTCACAGGGGCACTTTGATCATCGCTGAGGAACAGGATGGCCACAAGCTGTGTTGGTGTAACTCCCTGTGAGATGGGATTCTGGGCCTCACCAAGGCCTGCAGGGATAAGCATTATTAATGATGTAGTCTGGAAAGAGAAATGGGCAAGAATGATAAATAGTAGGCTTTACAAGTGTCAAGAGTGCTGAGGACTGGGGACTGGAGTCATCCTATCCCTCTGTATTTTTAGTAAGATGTCTCACTGTTCTGTGTTTTCTTTACAGCCTGTGGCAACAATTCAAACCTTAGGTCTAGAGCAACTCATCACTATTGACTTAGAGGGAACTCAGATGCTGCTTCAAAGTTAAGGACCTGATTTAGTGGGTGAACCTAAGCTGAAACCTTCAGTTTAGCACCAAAGAGCTCCTGCATGAACAGCCCTGTAACACAAAGATGTCTGATAGTGCTGACCTGTGGAAAACACCTCGAGACCAGGGAGCAGCTGCAACCTCCACAGAGAACCTGTTGCAGGTCATTTCTGTTGAATGAGGGGGTCATATCCAAAATTACTGCCATGGTAGTATCATAGAATATGCTGAGCTGGAAGGAACCCATGAGGATCATTGGGTCCAGTGCCTGGCCCTGCACAGGACACAAGAGTCACACCATGTGCTTGAGAGCACTGACCAAACACTTCTTGAACTCTGTCAGGCTGGTGCTGTGACCACTTCCCTGTTGAAACCTGTTCCAGTGCCCAACCACCCTCTGGGTGAAGAGCTTTTTTTCTAATATCCAGCCTGAACTTCTCCTAACACAACTTCAGACCATTCCCTCAGTCCTGTCTCCGTCACCAGAGAGCAGAGATCAGTGTCTGTCCCTCCTCTTCCCCTCACGAGGAATTTGTAACTGCACTGAGGTCTCCCCTCAGTCTCCTCCAGGCTGAACAGACCAAGTGCCCTCAGCCTCTCCTCACACGGCTTCCCCTCAAGGCCCTTCACCATCTCTCCCAGATGAGCTTTCCAAGGGAACATCTTCTCCCACAGCCTGCATCCACCAAAGACACTGAGCACCTGATAGACACACATCAGGAGCTTTCAGTGCTTAATTCAAAATTCACATCCCTCAAATCCACCCAGCTGCTGTTTACTCCTGGAAATACCTGAGATTTGTACAGACATGGCTCCCACCAGCAAGGTGCCTTCCTGCCTGTTAGTGGGCAGTGTCTTTCTCTGAATCACTGTTTTTTTACTTCCCTTTTACTCCTGCTTTAATGGAATAAAATATTTAAATATCCAATCTAAAAATGAGCATGGTTCTCACCATGTGAGGCACATCAAGAGCAGCATGAGCAGAAAGAAAAGCACACTAGAAACGTCTGGTTTGCCTATTCACAGCCACAGTCCTTGCAAAAGACTCAAGACACATTTTCACATTGTTCATTTTGGCATTGCTCATTTCTCACACTGCACTCAAAAGAAAGTCATGGTGCTGGAAAGTGCTTGGGTTTTGTTCTGGAAACAGATCCCTCATCCATGGCACAGCAGCCATGACAATACTCATCACAGGAGGCACTAAACACCTGCCAAGAGCAACAGGAACAGATGGGGCAGTGTGCAGGGCAACCTTGCAGCAGGAGATGCTTCCTGCTGCTCCAGCCAGGCACCTCAGTCAGCACTCACATCTGAGGAGCTGACTGTGTGACTAACCAACACTGGAGCATGAGATTTTGTATCTGAGAAGCACCATTTGCTGCAGAACCTCCTTCCCATTTTCAGTGGAATCATAGGTTGGCTTGAGTCAGAGGGGACCTTAAAGATCACCAGGTGCAACACCCCTGCCATGGACAGGGATGACACCCACCAGGCCAGGCTGCTCCAAGCCCCATCCAGCTTGGCCTTTGACACTTCCACGGCTGGGGCATCCACAACTTCTTTGGACAACCAGTCCCAGTGCCTCACCAACCCCATCCATGGGGGTAAACCAATGAGGGTAATTCAGGTTTCAAACAGAAGCTCTGCAGATTTTAAGCAGTAATGTGTCTCTGCTGTCTCTGCAATGCTCCTTCCAGACAGGCACAATTTTCAGTCAAAAGCAGTGCTCAACACTGGGCACCTTCAAAAGCTCACACAGCAATCCCAAGCCAACTCACTGCCCCACTGCCTCACACTGAGAGGAACCACTTTGCGAAATCTCAAAGCTGTTCCCTTGACCCATCAGATAAGGCTGCTGCAGGATCCAATTTCTCAGCAACACTCCTGGCCAGCAACTAAAGCAATTCCTGCAGTAGCCCAGCCTGATAAAACTGCTGCTAGATTCCTCCCTTTTTGGCTGAAGATTTAATTTGAGATCTAGTATCCCACTGTGCGCTCCCCCAGACTTCCAAAATGTTCTTCTCTAAACAGCCTTCCCGTCTCACACTGCCAGGCTTTGCACATCTGGACTCCAGACCTCACTGTCACTGACCCAGGACTCACCATAGTTCTCCTCCTCCAGCTCAAAATTAAACACATACAGTCACCCTGATCTGAGCACAGCCCTTCTGCCAGGTGGTGTCAGCATCCCACAGGGCCAGCTCCAAGAGCTCACGTTTTAAAACAAAACAGCTCTGGCTGAAGGTGTCCACACTGAATTCTTGGGAACGCTGTAAAACATCAGCTGTGTCCTCAGTAATTCATACAGCCTCTCCACCCACATCAGTCTGAGGATGAAATCAGGGAAAATCTGTTATTTGGCTCCTTGTTTCTGCTGAGGATGGAAAACCCAGCAGAGAGCCCATGGAAATGGTCTGAAATTGCACCCCCCTCAGAAGCACCAGCAGTCACCAGGTAAGTCCCCACCAGTGGGAAGCCTCTGCAGGTGAACACACTGATGAGTGTAATTTCTGTTCAATGCACCACTTTGGAGTACAGAGCAATCAGGATCAGGCCACAGGGGCCAGGCTGTCCTCAGCCCTGCAGGAAGCACCAGCATCACCCTCTCCTCCCCTCTGCTTTATGTATTTCAGAGAAAGGTACCCAGCTCTATACCTGCTGTGTGCAGGGTGTCTTCTGCCTGTATGTCACCCTGCCCAGAGCCATCACACTGCCATCTTGGAGCTGTAAGCCCCTAGGATGACACAGGACCACAGGAAGAAAAGAAAGATCCATGTCATACAGCGGCTTTGCTCTGAAATAATAACCTACCCTTGCTCCATACGGTTCCCTGCAGCCAGTTGTGAATTTGTGTGAAGCTTCTGGTGACTTTCAGGGTGTTGCTGGAAAGATTCCATGCAATAAACTTCTGGCAATAAAACACTTTCTTTTGTCTCACCAAGATGAATCCCTTTGCTTATGGAGCTTGGCCCCTTCCAGACATCCAGCTCATTCCAGCAAAGAAACTCTCCAGGTGCAGTTTGTCCTGCTCCTGTTTGAGGAGAACATCCTCATCTTCTCCATCTTCTGCTCTGAATTATCAGGTGTAAATCAGCAGTAATGATTCCCACCTGGGAAGAGTCTGGGGGAAACACAGACTGGACAGATGTTCTGCTTTCAGAAGACAGCAAGTGATATATCTGTAAGAGCAACAGGCACAGTGAGAGAAGTGAGGCTGCTATTAGCAACCCTTGGAGGGAAGGGTCAGGACCAGCTACTGTCAATTTGATGCTATCAAGCAACAGGGAGAAGCACAGGGAGATCTGAACCCCTCCTTCAAAATTTCCTTCCTCTGGTATCACCTAACCTGACCCTTGCTGTATTAAAAATGTAATTTTTGCTCAGTTCTTGAATTCCAAGGTCCCATCCATCGCTGAACACTGTGATGGGTGCCAGGACCATGTCCTGCACATGTGTCTCTCCTCTTTAGCAAACATACAGAGTATCTCAGTGCATCTGGTGTTGACAAGATGGGCTTTAACTTTGGAGAGCTCTTGGGTGCCAGAATGACAGCACTGAAGAATGAGATCTTCTGCTGCTGGAACAGGCGTGTGTTCAACAATGACTCAGGACAGGAAAATGCCACTTACTGAAACTCCAGTACTTGTTTCTCAACCAGCCAAAGCTCTTGGAGGTCTCCCATCTGAATGCTAACCAGGCCTGGAGCTGCATGTCTTTTGAGACCTCACAAGAGCAGCTGCAGTATAAGGCGGACACTGTCCTATTCAGGGCAAACTGGGAGACAGTCAATTTGTAGAAAGACCCTCCTGAAATTTTAATACGTTAATATTGAACATTTTATTTCAGCTCTCCTGCTTCAAATTTCAGTGATCAGTGGGTTGCTAGGCAAAACACACAGGTTTTGTTGGTGCATATTGATGCCTGAGTGCAATGCTTTGAGGCACAGAGTCTGTGACCAGGGAATCTAAAGGGAGGAGGAGGTGGCTAGTCAAAGAAAAAAAAATGCTATTCCATTTTTGCATATGGTAGAGTGGCAGTTTTCTCCTGGCATCATCTTCCAAGGTCTCAGTCTGCAATCTGCTTTCAGTGTACAATCTGCTCTCAGTGTTCAGGCAAAAATCTATGGTCAGAATATGGGATTTCATCTGTGTTCTCCCTCAGCCCACACTGAAACACTGATTCAAAATAAATTATGCCAAAAAGATAAATCCTCCTTAAGAATTGTGCAAGGATTAGCATCGTGCAGGGATCTCTTTAAACCCTTCCTCCCTCCCGACACCCCATCCTAGCAAAGACCCGCACCAAGCTCAGGTTTTACGGGCTGGAGCCGCCGGCGCTGCCGCCAGCTGGGGAAACGGGAGACGGAGCCCGGACCGCGCCAGCCCGGCCGCCTCCAGCCGCGCACGGGGCTTGTGCTCCGGCTTAACTGGCCCGGGATCCCGCCTAGAGAGCCCAGGAGAAGCGCTTGGCGTAGGCTGTGCATCCATCCATCCATCCTCCCAGCCATCCGTCTGTCCGTCCGTCTGTCTGGCACTGCCCTCTGCCGGGGATCGCCGCGGCCCCCGCGGGTCCGGCGCGGCCGCGCAGAGCCGAGACTGAGCGGCGTCAGTGTCGGGCTGGGCGCTGGGGGTGCACAGGGGGGATGCGAACCTGCTGCTGCTGCTCTGGGGCGGGCTTTAGCTCCCTCCCGCAGCACGCAGAGATGCTGAAACCCGAGCCGGAGCAGCGAGCGATGCCGAAGTACCCACACACAAAAGCCTGCTCGGATGATGCAGGTACCCATAAATTATAAACACACTGGGCAGCGTAAAACTAGTAATAACTTCTCTTGAACTATAAGCTTACTTAAACAGCACAGCAAGCAAGAGCATGTGGGTGTTTTCTAGCACTGATGACACAGCCAGACACAATTTCACATATATCAGTGCTGTGATTACCAAAAAGGCAGACAGAGATGATGTAGGTGCACTTAGGAGGCACCCTACTAACAAATGTTGCCAGAGGGAAGCCAAGATAAACACAAGGGTCTGCAAAAAGGCAGAGCATCCCCTCAAAACACAAGGAAGATGGCTGGTAAAACAAAAAAAATTAGGTAAATGGTATTAGGAGCAGAGGAACACACCACCATCATCACCCTTCCTCTTTATGAGACTGGGCAGTAGCAAATCAGGCATAAATTGGAAAATAGAAGAAAAAAGAGAATGAGCAGATTGGTTCTGACTTGCTCCCTCAAGCCTGGCCACCTTGACCAAGCCTTGACTTGGTGACTGGGAGCCACCAAGCCTGCAGCCACCAGCACTGACTGCACAGCCCTCGCCAGCTGTGTATTTTACCCTGATGTGTGTGGGATTGCTGGAGACTGACCATTGGATGGATGGGTGGATGGAAGGATGGATGGATGGATGGATGGATGGATGGATGGATGGATGGATGGATGGATGGGCTGATTCATATGCAACACAAGGCTCTGCTGGGGAAGGACTACAATCTCTTGAATGTGAGGGCCTCCTCCTAAACTCTAAGCACAAGAGAGCAGCTAAGGGCTGAAAGCACTGTTCAGATCTGCTCCAAAAGCTGCTAGCATAATCCCTTATGGGTCTGAACTAGTGTTGTGATCCATACAAATATCTGACCTCCCTTTGAATTTTGCTAAGTGCCTGGATTCAGCAATACTCCTCAGCAACACGTTCCAGAAAATGATTGCGCTTTCCATGAGAAAACTCTGTGCAGATGCCCCTTGAATGAGGTGTGTGACATAAAAAAACCCCAATACAATCACATAAAACAGTGGGAGATCCTCACTTTGGAGAGCAGAGCAACAGCTCATCTCAGAAAGGAAATCCTTGATGCTAGGGCCAGGTCCTCAGCCTGGATTTTTCCTAAGCTCTGCACTTCTCTAACCACATAGCCTGGGAAGCACTGTAATTGATAAAAAAAGTGAAACCCACTGCTTTTTACCTCCTCACTCCTCCTTTCATCTAGAAGGAGGCTATTTCAGAGCTGAGCTCCAGGATCTAGAGACCACAAATTTGGGCAGCGATCAATAGAAAGTCTATCTGAGGGTGTGAAGGAAAAGAAATGCATTCACACAGGGAAATCTGGCATCAGTAGAAGCAGCAAATGAGACAGAGAAAAAGGTTTCCTCTCTCTTGAGGGAAAAAGAACCAGAGCTATCCCAGCAAATTTTATGGACTATAGTCCTGTAGCCAAACCTGGAATCTCCTGGCTGCTGCAAAGGACTTTCTGATATTCCCCCAATACACATAGTGAAGTAGCCTGTTTCACACTCCACTTGTCCCTTTTGATTTATGTCCACCAAGCTGTGTCTGTTGGAAGGAAAAAAGAGCCAATGGCAAGTGAGGTTCTCCAAGGAGAGTGCAACTGTCCACAGGATTTCCCTTCAGGAAGAGCTTTGGAGGAGAAGCAGCACAAGCTGGATAACCACAGCAGTGAGAGCATTCGTGAGCATACAGCCACTTCTGCTGACCCTTCCATTCCTTCCAGCTCAGCCCAGAGATGAGGCTGGGCTGTGTTTCCTGACCCTAACATGATTCCTTGCTCATTGCTACCAAAGAAGGCACCAAAACCATCAGTTCTGTCTGGTGAGGATGGAACTCTTGCCTGCAAAGACTCCCTGTTGAAACTTCAAGCATCGGATTTCCTAGCAAATTGAAAAACCCCATGGATCATTCTTCTGTAACCCTAAATTCTCCCCTAAAACTGCAAAGGCCAAAGTTAGAAGGTCTGTGAACAGCAGGATTAAGCAAGCCTGCATTCCCACCAAGTAGCACAGCTAGAGCTGGCTGGGTGAAACTGGGTGGGAAATAATTTACCTTTATTTCTTCCCTGCCCAGACAGAGATTTTTACATTGTTTATGAACTTGTAATACCTTTAACAACTCTCCCCATATGTAAAGTTTCTTTAAAAATGGCCATGAGCTAGTTGGGGGACCAGCAGGCAGAGGTCACAGTATATAATCTTTATTTCTTCAGTAAACCTAATGAAAAAAAAGAAATAAATACTTGTCATTCAACTTACCAACAACTTGTTCAAGGACAAAGTGAAAGCCAGATGCAGACTACAGGCAAAGGCAACATGCTGAGTGGCAGCCACATCTCCTCTGACCTGCCCTGCCTGCTGTGGGCATCCCTGCCTGCAGGCACATCAGCAAAATGCAAACTGCTCTCATATCAGAATTGGAACCCAGCCCAAGAGTCCCAACTCAACCTGAGTTCACAGATATCAAAAACCAAAGAAATAAACAAGCAAACCAACAACAAATAACCCCGACAACAAAAAAAAACCAAAACCAAAACCAACAACAAAAAAACAAAAACAAACACAAAAGAAACCCCACCAAAACCAGAAACAAGCAAAATTTGACCTGCTAAAAGATCCATCAGTTTAAAACTTCCCCTCGTGTTCTTCAAAGGTTGGAGATATTCCAGCATGGTTCTCCAACAGGAATGCAGTGCTGGACCTGCAGGTCATCCAGGAGCAATGTCTGCACACATCAGCTGGATAAAGGGCCTCACCACTCAGCTGCCTCCTTGTTTCTGTATCAGAACACACTTTCTTGTCCTCCCTCTTTCCAGGGAGCTGGGAGCACAGGGGGTGACTGCAGGCTTGCAGTTTCACCTGCTGGGGTAATGTGCATATTACATCTCCCTGTGATGTTCCTATTCCTTTCTTCCACACTGCCCTTTTTTGAGATGATGAATTGAGCACCATTCAGTTCTTGCCTAACAGCGAGCACAGATGGGGGAAAAAAAAGTCAGAACAAGAATCAAATCACTCCAGGTGCATTTGCTTCATTCCTGGATTTTGCAGCCATGTTCCTAGCACCACTGGTTGAGAAATGATATGTTTTTGGCTTACATTTTCATGGCAGCTTTACACTGGGAAATATCTCTGTCAAAGGACTGAAAGCTGCACAGGAATGTATTTCATTTGGAACTCTGCATGTTGATGGTTGCCAGTTGCTGGGCCGAACATCAGGATCTCTTCACAGATACATCAGGAAGCTGTACTACCAGGTGTGATCATTTTATGGCAACTCTGTCTTTTTTTTTGGACTGCAGAGGGAATTGACAGCAAAGCTCTGATCTGGAAATGCTGTTTGGACAGTGAGCAGTGGTGTTCTCCCTGTCTGGCCCACATATGCTTAGAGTTAAAAAGGATGAGACCTCCAAGCAATGTCAGCTGGAGCGGGGGCCCAAAAGATGTCATTGCACTGCCTTAACCTTGCAGCCGTCACCAGCAGCCAGCAAACCAGTCCAGAATGGGGGAGGAGACTTCACTGTCACATGGGCTGGATCAGGGACAGGCTACATCCCCTAATAAGAGTCAGAGCAGGCTCACAAGACTAGCTAAGGGGCCAAGAACAAGTCACGCTTGCAAGTGTATCCCAAAACAAGAGCAGGAGTGGTATGCATACAATCCCTTTAGAGTCAAGGACTGGGCTGAGGGTCAGAGATAAGCAGAGCTTGGGAAAAATGCTTGAGATTTCCAGACCAGTGTCCTAACCACTTGTGTTTTACTTCTCTTTCTCTCTTCATAGATACAGTGATCAGAAAACTTGGAGAGACAAAGCAGAGGCTCTTCAAACACAGGGAAGAGATTCCCCGGGGACATCAGACATGGCAGAAGCAGCTGCAGTGGATGTTGATGGGTGAGCTCACACCCTGCTGGGGCATCAGCCAGTGCAGCTCCCAGCTGTGCAAGTTTGTGCCTGCAAAGAACCCACCCCCTCCCCTCACCTGGGTGGCTTCACCAGGTGTATGTTGTACACAGAGTGAAACACATCTCCCCTGTGCCACCCCACCCCACCTGTGTGCAGGTTTCACTGGCAGCTCCTCCCACTGCCACCACTGCTGCAGGTGCAAGGAGCAGCTGAAGCAAAATGCCAGCTGAGAGTGCAATGAGCCACGGAGCAAATCCTCCCTGGCCAGGCTGCAGGCAGGATTTCACAGGGAAGTGTTTTACAGTGTCAGGGTCGATTACATCCTTTGGCTCCAACTGGCTTCTCCAGATTTCACACATTATTTTCACAGGAGGAGAGAGAAATTCAAT
The DNA here is from genome assembly GCA_013399945.1 of Ploceus nigricollis. Taxonomy (NCBI): domain Eukaryota; kingdom Metazoa; phylum Chordata; class Aves; order Passeriformes; family Ploceidae; genus Ploceus; species Ploceus nigricollis. Next base: position 564,557 of record VXBC01000932.1, on the reverse strand, counting down.
GGAAGTGCAAGAGAACAGGTTTCCTGCAATTTTTGAGCCTTCTCTTTATTTCTGCACAATGGGGAACCTCTTTTGTCCCCAGACCTCCTCTCCTAAGCTGACATTCCCAATCACCACTCAATAAGATAGGGAAGTTCTAGCCCCAGTGCTCAAACATACCTGAAGACACATCTCCAACTAAATAACAACCTCTTCAAGCTGATAAGGTGCTTTTTCCAAGATGTTACATTTTAAATCAGTCCAGGAGATGCTCTCATTTCAGCCATGGTGGGGTTCAGCTTGCAGCTCTTTCTGAATCAAGGACTTTTATTCCCTCCCCTCTGCCCCAGCATCAGCTTTAGCTACTGGGAAGGGTCTGTCCCCAGTTCTATGACTTTTTCACAACATGTCCTATAAGGAGAGATCCAAAAATGCCTCAGGAGCAAGGGTGAGTAACCACTGCCCCAGTATCAGTGTCTAATATCATGCATTGAATCGAAAGGGCAAAAAGAGAGGCTGGAAAGAACACTCCCTTCCTCCCCCAGGGCAGCTAAATCCATCCCCTGCCCACAGTGGGATCAGCTACAGCTGAAAACGTCCTGGCTGGAGCTTATCCAGTTCAGTCTTCAAACTTTCCAGTGCTGGAAGGCCTCCCAGCACAATTCACACTAATGCTTCTCTAATCTCACGTTAGAAAAACCTCCTTATTGAGCTTAAACCTCCCAGGATGCTTTTTTTGTCTGTTACTTCTTGTCTTTTCCCCAGAATGATGCAGAGAGAAGAAGGTAATCACTGTCTCTGCTTGTGACCCTTTGCATGGCCTTCTCTGGACTAGCTGGTTTCTGCTTGTCCAAATGTCCTTGCCAGCCACGTTTTCAGAGATTTCAGGGGTTTTGTTGCCCTCCAAATTTCTCTGGTGACATAGAGGATTAAGTCAGGCTGGACAGACCTCCGTGCACCAGCCCAGCTCCCTGGGAAATGGGACGACCAGCAACTCGCATAGCAATGCTCCCTCTAGGGCTGGAGGCTGCTCCCTCCCACAGAGCTGTACGAACCACGGGACAAACGCCCTTATCTTGAGCTCCACTTGTGTGTTAGGCAAGGAAAGCGACTCATTCCCATGCCCTTCACTTCAGGCTTACATTCCAGCACCAGCCTACGTGTGTTGCGTTTGTTTTTCGGGATTTTCCCCGTTTTGATGGCTGGAATCGGTGCGGTCGCGGCCGGGGGAGCGCGGGCAGCGCCTGGAGCGGCGCTAGATGGGGCTGCGCGCCCGCTCCTCGCTCCGGCCCCGCTGCAGTCGGGAAATGCCTCCCAGAACCTCAGCTGGGAGCAGAGCCCAGGCTGCATTTGCTAACCTAGGGGAGCCCTCCTTGGCGCTACTTTCATGGGCGTTTCACCTCATCTGCTTTTATACCACCGCGTAAAAGTCAGCATCTCTTATCTGCGAGCCCCCAGGTCTGCTATCAGGCACGGGGGGCAGCTTTTTGGTACCCAGGTGTTTAAAATAATTGCAATTTCTAATGCAGCCTGAGCTCTTGGAAGCAGTGGCTGGGGATATCCCGTTGCAGCAGGAGGTTACAGCTGCAGAGCTACAAACTCACATTCAGCTCCTTTCATTTGTGTAGGCATGAACATAGCAAAACCTGTATCTAATAATAGTCCTAAATTCCCCTTCTCCTGAAACAAAGTCTCCCTTGATGGTCTGAGAGACGGACCAAGGTACCTGAGAGCTGCTGAGGTGTCCAACTGCACCTGTGTGCCTTGCCTAGCACAAATCAGTCTAAATCAGGTTTCCAAGAAGAGCTGAGAGCACAGGTTAGGTGCTAGAAGGGTCACAGAGTAGGCTTAGAAACTAAGCCTGATAAAACCAGGCAGCAGAAATGGTGACAAGGTTCAGACTCTCATGACCATGCAGAGGAAAACTCCTTGGGGTTTTGAGCTAAGCCATGACCTGACCCAATTATCTGCTTCTATAAATAGGAAAGGGCTTGCTTAAAAATAACCCCAGACCACTCTACCCAGCCATAAAACTGAAAATGCTCATGGTAATCTTGTTACTCAATGATAGAACAAACCAGCCCTTCTTTCTTTGTGAAGATTTTGCATTAAAAAGGCACAATATGAACAACTGTGGTAACCTGTACACTTCCTTCTTGGACAGAGCAGTACAGTGGGGTCATAAAACTGCCCAGGACATATATCCTGATCTTTTCCTACAGGCACAATAACACCAAGCCCTGAAAAGCCACACCAGCTGCTTTTCATGAGCTTCTGCTCTCCTCAGTGGAAAGGAAAAGTTGGTCAGAAGTTTTTGTTGAGCTGTTTTGTGGTCATTCATGTTACAGCAGCATGAGAGGCCCAGTGACACAGAGGGTTGATCCTGGCAGGTACAGAACTGCTGCAAACATTCCTAAGGCTGCACTCAGGCGGTCAGATGAGATGTGTGTATATTCCTGCCTCTCCACACCTGCTTATCCCAAACCTCCTCCCCACTGTATCCCTTGTCCCCCCAAGTCCTTTTCTCAGGTTTCTCTGCTGCAGCCATTTAATCCAGCAGCCAATGCCTTCACACCACTTGGATACGAAACTCCATTGCAGCTTCTCTATCTGCTCCACCAGGTCCTCATATCTCCTCATCCCTCACTCAGCCTAAGGTGGTGGGAAAGTAATTCCAGCTTCTGCAAAATGGTTTTGTTTGGTGTTTTATAAACTCAGATCAGGTAGAAAAAGGCTAGGAAAAGGGGGAAATTTGCAAATAGCAGTGTTTCTGCTTCCCTCCATACTGGCTTATATGCTGAAGGCCCAAGCTAGGGCTCAATACATCCTTGAGCTACAGAATAATTATTTTAGCTACACAGCAGGAACACAAAGATCACTGAGAAGGAAGTGTCTGATGCTCAGCACTGCCACAGCTGCTTGGATTTCCAATTTTCCTTTTTCAGAGAGATGACTCCAGTTTGCGGAAAATGACTCCAGTTTCTGCAACTTGCCCACCACATTCTATCTGAGCCTTGGCAGCCCCTTCCAAGGAGCAGCTCCAGTGCCTGACCACTGCCAAAGCCATCCCCTGCAACTGGAAATGCCTCCTTGCAAAGGGCAGGGCTCCTCGCTGCCCATGAGGAGGGAGCAGGGGTGGTTGCACTGAACAAGAAGCCTTTGTTCTCCTCTATGGCATATGCAGGAACTTGGGAAGAAGTTGGTTTTGGCCTGAGCACAGGAGAGGGAGGCTGTGAAAACAAATGATCAGGCAGATGACCCCAAAGGGAGGTAAACTACGGATGTTCAGCCCTGCTCAACTCTCCAAGCATGAGCAGCTTTAATTCCAGTTCACAGAACAGAAAACACAAGTGTTGACAGGCATCAGAATTTCAGTCTAGATTCAGTCACAGGTGTGTTTGGGTTTTTTGTTAAACCACAAAGAGATGATGCACAAGTGCTTGGACAAGAAGAAAAGGGTAAATCTGCTGGAACGAGCACTCCCCCACTTGAAAACCCAGTGCTGGCAATTCCTGGCTTTTCACATCCACATAAACCACAGGAGCAGTCACTGCACAGTTGATTTAACTCCTTCCTCCTACCTTGACCATCAGAGCAGCCACTGATGCTGTCATGTCCTTGAGAAAGTCAAACACGTGGTAGACTGCAGCTTGTGAGGAACACATACTAGGCCTCCCCCACAAAAGATCCCACCAGCACAGAGCTATGGGCCACTGCAATTCCTTCCCAGGGAATGGTGGGGAGGATTATACATCTATAAAATGTAGGAAGTTTTGCAGCACCCCCCCTCCATTTTGGCTGAGGACATGCTGAAGTGCAACACTCAATACCCATTTGTAATTCACATCACCTGTGGGACATGGGCAGGTGCTTCAGTCCCTGCTCACAGGGTTGTTTTAGGAAAAATACAATGGTCACAGAGGCAGAGAAAGGAGGGGACTGTTTGTGACAAGAACAGCACCATTTGTGTAGCTCAAAAGGACAATTAGAGACATAAGGCATTAGGGGCATTAGGGACTCTAGGGGTGGGTTGTTTATCTTCCAGCACCTCAGGAGATGTGGGACAACGCTGATGCCAAATGACTCAAACCTCTTTTGACCAGGAGGTACACACATTTCATAGAATCACAGAACAAGCTGAGTTGGAAGGGACCCACAGGGATTATCTAGTCCAGCTCCTGGCCCTGCACAGCACCATCCCCAAGAGTCACCCTGTGCCCGAGAGCATTGTCCAAACACTCCTGAGCTCTGCCAGGCTGGTGCTGTGACCACTGCCCTGGGGAGCCTATTCAGTGCCCAGCCACCCTCTGGGGGAAGAACCTTTTCCAAAGATGGTTAAATCCAGCATTTGTACAAAACCTTGCTGCTGGTGGGCTGGAGGAAGGAAGGCACAGCATCACATCTGAGCTGGTCCTAACAGAGGTGCCCTTCCTTCATCAGCCCTTGCACAGGCAAGAGGATCAGACTCATGCTACACAGCTGCCTCCTCTGGTGCCCTCCCATTCCCTGCAGGAATTCCAACTGCAGCACAAGAAGAGCTGGAGCTACCAACACACATCCATGCACTGGACAGGCTGAACTCTCTTCAGTTCTTTATCAGCATCTCAGTCCCCATGAGTTTAGTACCCAGTTCTGATGCCAACCCACCACAGACTGCAGTCACCCTTTTTGGCACTTCCCCACTCCAGAGTCAGGCAGCTCTTCATGTCTCCTTGTGCAACTTCCTGCACAGGAACCATGAAAAAATTCAGCACCAGACTAGATAAGGCATATCCCTGGTTATGATAGCTCCTACAAAGAGTTACAAAGAGGAATTCAATGCAGAACGTAATGGCTTTACCACAGCTCCCAAACTCTTTGGTGACTTTTTAACCAAACACTATTAAGGCCTATTTACAAAGGATGCAGATTCTTTGCAAAGCATAAATCTGTGAAACAGTAACAGAACACACAGAGCTTTGTTCTTATCTCACTTCCAGCAAGGCTGAGGCACAGATCAGAAGCTGCAGTGTTTACACCATTGTAGGAAACACACCCTTGACTTTAAGGCCAATGCTATAACCCAGTCCAAAATATTCTCATCCACATTAACTTCAAAATCTTGGAAGCCCACAATTTGGTCAGTGTTGAGAGGGTTTCTCTCTTCCAAACACCAGACAGAATTTCAGTGACAGGCATTAAAAAGGCATAAACAAACAGAGAAAAAGTTACCAGCTACCATGTCCCCTGTTTTGGGGTATGTGGGATTGCATCAAGACTTTCAACTGGATCAGCAAGATATGCAAAATCCTCAATAAAGGAGGGAGAACAAATGGCAAACTGAGCGACAAATACATAAATAGAAAGTGGTTTCATCAGTTTATTGCTTTTTGCTGCCATTTCACGGAGTGTCGAGACTGCACAGACTACCACGGAGAACAAGGTTTTATCACAAGCCATAAAACAGGTAGGAAATCTAATCCTACATCCACACAATTTGCAAATTTGACAGTAAATACAGCATCTCCAAAAAGCTATTGGCATTTACATTAATCAACAGATTATTTTTAAGTTGCTGAACAAAACAAAGTGGTGAGGGACCACATGCTCAGAAATACAGACTTCTGGTGTATTCAAGACATCCTCCCAACACACACATTCTGAAATCTTGCAAAATTTCATTAATACCAAATGAAATTAACATATTCTGCTTCCAGTTTAAATACCAGGAGAAAATATTTACCACATTTTAATATATTAACTAAAGGACTATTTGTATAAAACTCTTCACACATGAAATATTTTTAAATTAAATAATATAATATACTTACAAAAAATACTAGAAATTTATTGCTAATATAAAAATTAATGCTTTTCATGGAAGAGGAGGCTAGATTAATATTATTGCTATGAACACAGAGTGCCAGAAACAAGAATTCCTGATTTTCAAATTTGTTCAGCCCCCACAACTGACTTTAAAGGACCTGTAGACATGTGGGACTTAGGAAAGATGAGGTCCACAACTTTCTTCAGTTATGCTTTATGATCTGATGTCCTTTTATTCCCTCTCAGTATAACAGTGAGCAGTAGTCTGCTGCTTCTGCATTCTAACATTATTATTTATTAGATCATCTTCCCATGGAATAAAAACCCAAAACACAACCACCCTAATTTTGCGTTTCCACATGAGCATTTTTAAAATTTGGAACTACAACTTCATTCATATCTTTGTCCATAACAAAGAAAAGTGGGAACATTCACCATGTGAAGAGTCCATGACTAAAAATAATATTTCTAGGCCAACCTTTGATTGATTTGCTGACAAGCTTCCACTGCCAAAGGAAGCTTTTTTCTCATACTGTAGATTGAGTAACACCACTCCTCAGTGCAGCCATACCTGATACTCTACTAATAACAAAAATATAAACATAAAAACTTGCTTACAGATCAGCACAGCCCAGTGCCTTTGCAGTGCATTGACTTCCACTCCCAAGAACATATATCTATAGCTTTCTTTTCTCTTTTTGTTTTTTAAATTTGCTGTTTTCAGCAGTTATCTACCTTGTTACTAGATTATGCTACTTTCTGAAAGTGATTTTCTTCTTAGCTTATACACTCACCCAATTACTGACTTGGGGAAAACCAACAACTACCTCTCCAATTAAATAGTCAATACTGGACTTCACAAGGGTTATCAGCATTGCAAACTATTAACGTGACAATATCTATAATTAATTACTTAAGGATCATAAAATTAACCCGTGGAAATTGTAACCTAGTCATACATTTTAGAATTGCTAAATGATTGATACAAACTAGTGTTTTATAGAACCAGCAATTCTCAAGTCACTCAAAAAAAAAATTTTAAAAAAGGGGCAGATTTTGTATTAATGCCACTTCTTTAATTGGGGTAGCTGAACTCTGCTGCAAATCATCTCGTTAGAAACATTTAGGCAGGTCTTCAGGAATGGAAATGACAAATGACCTGGTTTGGGTTAAAGCCTCCTCCTGGCTAAATCCTCTTCTAGAGTGCCCTGGGCCCAAGTGTGCTTCACAAAGCAGGATTCTAACCCAAAACATTAATACAGCAATGGTTTTAATATCAATCATGAACATCAAAGTACTTACTAAGTTGTTGCCACAACAACTCCTTTTCCTTCAACTCCACTCCTATGTTTGTCCTTCACCCCCCAAAAAATGTATTAGCAAAAGAATACAAATATTTGAGGAGTAAATGCAATGCTCAAGTTCAAGACATGTAAGACTTGAGAAGCATATGCCTTTCTTTTCATGGCATGCATGAAAAGGAGTCAAGATACCAAGAACTGGATCAACAAAGACAACAGATCAGGGAAAAATAACTCTTGCACACTCTGTTAGACAATTCAGGCCAGCCATGTGTGTTCCATATACATTTGAAAACAAAAAATCTGCTTTTATTCAGACAACTTAAAATATTAAATACTTTAAATTGATGTCTTTCAACACTGAGTTGAATTTACGAGATATTTACATAGCTATTCACAGAAATGTGCAAAGTAAAGTCTCACAGGAAAATTAATTTAAAAGTCCAACAACTTGAATGCGACATTAAAAAAGGCAGCAGGGAGTCCACGTCCATTTCATGTACACTTTAAAGAACTAAAGAGAGGGAAAGGGTTGATCCAGCTGAACCTCTGGAAATGTAACAAATCCTATCCATGCTGCAAGTCGGTCACTAGCTGTCTTTGCTGCAGAATTCACAGTGTATCCCTCCCGTGAGGTCTTTGACAATTTTTTCTTTGATCAGTTTTTGCAGGAATTTTGTTTCACTTGTCACATTGTGCATAGTTTGTTCTTTCATGGCAGCCATGCAGAGGTTGTTGTAATAGTGCAAAGGTGTGCTGGGCTGATCCAGGTCATATCCAAATCCTGCTAAACTCACTTCATCACATAAATGTGTGGCCAGGACAACTGCTGTGACCCCAATTGTAGGTACATTCTAAAAAGGGAGAAAAGCAAAATTTGCTCAGTTCAAACATATTGTCCTTTACCAGGTTTATAAACATTTTACACAATTTAATTACTTTGTCTATTCCCTCTCCTCATTTAAAACTGAAATCAATTAAAACTATAACTAAAAATCAATTCAATGATCAATTAAAACTAAAAACTCCAAGGCAAAATACCAATACAATTTAAGTATTTGGCTTTTGGCTGTCAACACTAATTTTTTTTCCTGTGAAGGCAAGATGCCCTATCACTGTCTAGTTAAACTGCAAGTGAACCTTCATTTCAAACAATAAAACAGCCCCTGACAGAGAGCTAAACTTAACATTTCTTGATGTACACTTATTTAAGTCTTGAGCAACAACAGGCTCTCTAACAGTATTCTTCACAATATGACTTTTCACTGAACAACCTGTGAAAGAGGCAAATATACTACAGTACCATTAAGATACTCAGCTTGGTATATTATGTTATTTTGAGAAATAAATTTGAGAAGATCCTTCAAATATTTGTGCAATAATCTTAAGTGCTTTTACATTTTGGTAAAAAGATGGTGGTTAGTCAGTATTTTTTGTAGTTCAAGAGAACTAGTGATATCCAATTTCTCAAACATGCAATTAAAGTAACAAAAATTCAGTGTATAATTAAGCCAGGCAATTCATCACTGTGTACCATTGCTAGAGTAAAGGACATGGAGGGAGGAAATGCCCATCAGCTGCTACTGAGCATTCTCTGGCATACACAGCAATTCCAGCAGCAGGAAGGCTGCTTTACACTGGCCTGGTTTCCAGGCTCTCTGCTTTCCCTGCAGCTGGAGACATCTGGCTACAGCTGATGGCTGGTTTAGCTTAACAGAGCTGTTTTTAACAGGCTTAACATACATCAAATGCATGTTTTTAAACACTGGAATGAGTTTATGTCTCACTGCATCTGAATGCCATTTCATGTCAGCATACCCAGGCAAAATACCTCACCTAAAAAGGTGAGCTGAAATCTTACTTTGATTTTGCACAAGAAAATACAAGTCTTTTGAAAGCACATTAATTTCCCTGTTACCTGAGACCAGCTCTGAAACTGCATAGAGAAAGTAAAAACTTTTTTCAGTTTCTTATTTTATTTACCTTGTACTTTACTGTCTCCTTTTGTTGAAAGGAAACTTCTTACCTTATCCCAACCCCAGAATTTTGATCGAGGCTCAGGGAACTGTAAGATGTCCAAAGCTGTCTCTTTGATAATGACTGGATTCAGAATCCGAAACTGCTTTGGTGTGAAAGGAACTTTCTCAGCAACCTGCTTCCAAAAGAACAGTCGCACCCACAGAGGCTAAGAGAAATAAAAAATACAGTTCAGAGTGAAACTGAGACAAACACAGCACACAAGTTACAGAATTCACCAGTGACCCTGAAAAATTTAGCAAACAGTTTATAGCTAAGGTGGTTTGGAAATATCAGTGTACAGATCAAATGACTGACCCAGAAGAGGAAAAACCTTCAAAGTATCTGGAATTGAAGAGAGGACAGCAGAGGGAATAGCTGTTTATTCTGCATATTTGACTGCACCTTGTTTTTATCAGTCAACATATTCACTAGCACCCATGGGTTCTTCAGGCTACCCCAGCACAGCTGAGCAGGCAACAGTATTTAAAGAAATGGGGAAGGAAAGCACAGTTTCCCACAAACATTAACCAGGCATTCTGAAGCAAGCACCAGATGTAAAACAATTGTGCTCAAGCTCTGAAGTGAAGAGCTGTTGTTTGACAGCATCCACCTAGTGATAAATGCAACCCTTCAGAAGAGGATTTACACAGGACTCAAACCCAGACTCTGATCTCATGCCACTGCAGTCAGTTAGATGCCTGCTAATGGAATAAGAAATACTACATCACACTAATTCTACAAGCTTTTCCATGAAATGGGCAACATTAAGCAATTGATAAAACTGAAACAGCTCCAACACAGACCTGTATTTTTTTAAATAGGCTTTAAGGAACAGCAGCTTGAACTGATCAAATACAGGTTGCAGTGCTCCAATTTTCCCAACTATGCTTTGGATCAGTTTACTTCAGCACCAGTGCCTGAACAGAGAGCTGAGCCAACTGACAGCTGAGTATTTGAAAGTAGGGTTGCAGTTCACAGAATCACAGAGCCACTGAAGTTAGACAGGGCCTCTGGAGATCACAAGGTCCAACTCCCCTGGCTCAAGCAGACACCTCAAGCCAGATGCTCAGGACCATGTCTAGATGATTTTAAGAAAGATGTCCATGGACATTCAACTTGACAAGTTCCCTCTTGTCCTATCACTGGGCACCACCAAAAACGCCCTGGCTCCATCCTCTTTGCACCCTCCCCTCAGATATTTACGTACATTAATAAGATCCCCCCAAGCCTTTTCTTCTCCAGGCTAAACACTCCCAGCTCTATCAGTCTTTCTTCATGGTAGAGATGCTTCAGTCCCTTAAGCATCTTCCTGACTCTTCAGTGTAGTAGTAGACAGTCATGGTCAAGATTAAACAGAACTTCTCATATTGTAAAATTCACAGAATTAAGAAAGGAATTTGGAGTACCTAAACTAGCAGAGATCAAACTGTTAAAAGACTTGACAGGCTGCCTTCTAAATCTCTCTCAGTAATTTTTACTTGCTGAAATTATCTGCCTGCAGATTAAAAGAGGTGGAAGCCACCAATTCACATTAATTTGGAAACATCAAACCCTTAGGAATCTCGGCACTAAGGAATCTCAGTTCCTTAGGAATGCCAGCATACTAAATGTTTAGTAAAAAATAAGCAACCTCATAATTTAGGAACCTCAGACAAATGTTCATTACAATGTATGCCCATTGTAGCAGTACAGACCTTAGCTGCTAAAAAAAATGGACTAGCATTCAGAAACCTCATTTCTATTTTGGGCTCTGCAGATTTGTTCACATCACTTAAACCAAATCACTCAGTGTGTCACGTAGCCTGGTGCAAACCACCAATATCACCACAAAAAAGAAGTGTTACTGTCAGCATGGGGCTTCAACACAAATGCTGGTCCAACTGTAACTAGGAGACGGAGCAAAAAAAAAACCCCACAAGGTTATATAACAGATCCTCAGCATTATAAGCCAGGAAGCAACAGATCAATCAACTTCTTTAACCATTAGAAAACAAAACAAACAAAAATAGAGGTACGTGAGACTGTCACATTACATACCAAGGTTTCATTTTTTACCATGGCTTGAAGCCAGTTGAAATCAACTCCTTTAAACAGAACAGCCACAAACAAGCTTGCAGGAGGATACTCGTGCTCAGAAAGGGGGGCTCCTTCAGGGTAAGTCATCCGTATCGTTGTTTTGTTACCAACATGATCCGTGTAGCCTTGAACTGGTGCATCATTTAACCTGGGGGAAAAGAAACCCACAATGGAGAGGTATTAAATAAACAGGTTACAATCTCATTGAAATATCAGACACTATGCAAAAACTTGTTATTTGGCCCACAGATTTTGAACAGAACAGACCACGGTGTTTTCTCACAACCCCCATGTTCCTGCCTCATGCACTCTTCCAGCCCTTTTATCTTTGGGAGGAAGCCAATTCTATTTCTAGATTAAATGGCACAAGTGCAGAACTTGGGAAAGAAAAGCTTGAAGAGTAAAGTGACTTAAGACAGCATTGCAGAACTTCATACCTCTTGCTTTGTGTCAACTCAAAGAGGCTTAAAAGTGGAAGAGGAAGAAAACACACAAAGTTGCCTGTGTTATCCTTTTCATACATATATATTTATATATACACACACACTCAGAAGTATGCTACACAAAAAATCATTCAAATTATCCCTCCAATGCAATGTAATGCATCCTGTGGGTTTATATCATTTCCAGCTCACCAAAAAACTTCAGATGCTGGCATACTGCTGACAAGAATGGCATCATCTCCCTCCATGAGTTCTGCAGAATAGCTCAAGTCCTGCAAACTTTTCTACATCAACAGAAAAAGCACCTTCATCTTGCCATCCCTAACTTCAGAGGACAGCTAATGCAAATTCTCTGCCCCTCCTTATGCTAAGAAGGTTTGTTTACCTTTGAATAACGGCTATTGATTCAATGAAATATTTCCTTAATAGGATGAGCAAGCCTCAGTTTACAAAACAAGTTGGGAAAATGCTGGTATTAATTTTATTTGTGACTTTACATGATTCAAAACAAGGTTGTTCAAACTGTAATGTTCAGAAGGCACAAATACAGAGCATGTAATTCAGATGTCAGAGATCATGGCAATCACAGAAAACAGTCAATGACCTCATAAAGATAAGGGAAGATAAGTGTGCTATAAAGTGTGTAAGCAAACTGTGTACTGAAACACCAATTAATTTTTATTGTGTTTGAAATAGGTGTCATAAAAAAATCGTTAAAATAAGCCTCCAAACTAGCCATGGGGAAAAAAAGCAGAGGTGAGTCCTTAAGTCCTGAAGGTTAAGATTTGAAAGCTTTGAAATGTGAAGGGATAAACCCAGTACTGTCTACTTGTCTAAGATGTCACTAGTTTCTATCTAGTTTCTGCCCATGTGATTTTTGTACCTGAAGTCCACAAATAACTACACTGAATTCCTTTCCTGTAAACATGACAATTTATTTTGCTCGTAAGACTTCAAATTCCAAGTCCCAAGCAAATTTATCAAAAGCACTTTCAGAAACAGTCTTATAAGTTGCATCAATGTTGGAGATATTTTCCCCTTAAAAAACAATGCTGGCTCATAAAGTAATGATGAAGTAGTTGGACTCCTTAAATGGAAAGGACATACCTTATAACAATATCAAACTGATTCAGTAAGTGACCCAGCTCTGACCCATGAAGAATTCCACCACTGCCAACAACAACACAGCGCTTACAGTGCTTTGACTTCAAATCTTCTGGTAAATAATGCTCAGGTAAGAGTTCAAGGAGATCTTTAAGTTTGTCAGAGAACTTGTGAAATCCAAATGGAGGTTCATATTTAAATAAAGCTTCATCTTCATTCATATTTTTCCTTACAAAGGGAGATACGTCCATGCTGTATTTCTCTGCAAACAGCTTCCTCATCTCCTTCTTTGCATAAGAAGGTCGGCACTGCTCCTGCAGTGCGGCGCTGGTGAATTGCTGTGCCCTCTGAAACAAAACACACAGGATTCAGCCAGGAAAGCCAGCTGCACAAAGTCCTCAAAACGTGGGCCACCAGATGACCACCAGCAGTTTAGCAAACACAGGGGTTATAAATAAAGCTTCAGTGTGGAAGTACAACAATTTTAAAGCATTTACTCAAATGTAGATATGAGACAGTGCATGCTGAAAACCTGCAGAGGAATTCCTCTCCACTCAATCACTTAAATCTAGACATGAGGTTTTCTAAAGAACATATTAGGCTAGTAGAAGAGCTAAGTGAAAATGAGCCATTTGTACCACCATTTGCAACACCAAAAAAAAAAACCTAGACATACTTCTACCTGTCTAATTTAGCAGCAAGTGGAATTCCACTCTGCTCAACTGCATGACCTGAGTTCTGCTCTGAGATTCCACCAGAGACGCATTCATTGGGTAAAAGTTCTGTGCAACAACAGCTGGACTCACTCATCAGAATGAAGCAACACTTTTCCATAAATATTGCTAAAGTGCTAATGACTAAAATGATTTTAAAAGAAATGCCAGGTGGGGATGTTTTGAGTCTTCTCTCAAAAACTAGTCACCAAAATAAGAGACTACAGTTCCATATTGCATAAAAATATTAAAGTGACAGACAAAACTAAACATTGATCCATATCATAATAAAAACAAAACACTATTAGTGTGCATTTTTAGAAATCTGTAGTGGCAAGCTGGTATCTGATGTAAAAAGAGAAACAGCAAAGGTTCCTCCACTGTAATTAAAAAAAACGCATGAGCAAACACAGGGGTCAGAGATACAAGATTCAAATCTACTGCTAATTCAGTTTTCCTCCACTGTTAAGGAACAACAGTGTGTATCTGAAGGAGCAGGGAGGGAAGTTCTGCTGCTGGTTTTTGGGGGGTTTTTTAACCAAAATTAACCTACAGAACTTCCTCTACTACCATTATGAAGGTTTCTGCATAAACACCACAATTGGCAAAGCATGACTGAACAACTTCACAATGTACTTTTTGAGATAGCAATAAATACAATCCATGAAGCCTTCAGGCTTGCTTGGTTTAATGTGTTTGCTCTTCAGAATCAGGAATGTTACTGAAAAAATAAATAAGTCAAATGAGAAAAAAGGGGAGGCAAAGAGGCTCAGAAAGGGAAAGACAGGCACTGAAAATGATGGCAAGTTGGGGAGGATGCACGTGCAGTAATGCTAAGATTAGACTGTCTCAAGGCAGGGTTTCTGCTAGAAGTTGCCTTTTAGCATTGAGACATTCAAAGACAGAAATGTAACAGCCCTAAGCCAGGTAAGTTCTGTTATGAAGTGCAAATAGGATAAGTAGCAAAATCTTTAATGGTGTCTGTTACACCTCTTTAAAAGCTGCATGTAAAACTGTAGCTAAAGTAAATAGCTGCTACCTTGAATGAATAAATGAAATAATAGCAGCATCCTCTTGGACATTTGCCCTGTGATTCCAAAAACATCTGAGCAACTACAAGGCAAAGCAGACTGGGAAACTGGTTTAGGTGAAAAAAAAAAAAAGACCTTTTGTTTAATATGTTACTTTTGGGTGTTTTTAATATGTTACTTTTCATTTGCATCAATCTTCTGATCACCAGTGTCATCTGCACTGACAAAATGGGATGATGACATGTCCATTTCAAATGTTAAAGCCACAGTTATCTAATTTTACCCCTAAAAACTCAGTTTCTCTATGTGCTTCTGCTGTCATTTTACAAGAACAAAAACCAGAATGTCTATGGCATGAAATGAAGCAAAATATACTTCTGCTCAATATATAATTTCAACATTTTAGTTATTTGTTGTAGAGCCCTTTAAGTCTTGTATTGTCAAGTAATAACTTATTTTTTAAGCCAAGTGAAAAAAAAAGCCAAAAAATACCAACCCTTACACGATCGAGGTCCACATACGGCATTTTTGTTCTGTCACATTCCTCAGGGTCAAGATGTAATTTGAGAATATAAAGGAAGCACCCTCCAACCACAAAAAGTGCAAGAACTCTAAAAACAATCAGGACAGTGAGGGGTAAGAGTAAGAAACAAAAAAAAAAAAAATCCTTTTTCTTATGTTTAATCAACTATTAAATCAATATTTTTAAACAAATTTAAGACAGTTGAACTTTATGTGAATACTTGCATTTGAATCAACATAAAAACCCCTTTTGCTTTGTTCACTTCAAGTGTTGTATAACTCTTCAAAGTTATCTGCACAAAAGTATGAACACATATACATAAGGAAAATGCCTGCCTCATATACTTTAAATGCATCTCTGATGAGTCAAACAGTTCTCGTCACATAATGAAACCAAGAGTGACTTTTTTCTTCTTTAAAGAACATATCTTAGAAAACATATTTCCATGCAAGCTGAAAAGAAGGCTGAAACTTAAAATTGCATAATTTTGGGCCAATGGCCACCACTGAAACAAAACTTTCATGTCCAGAATGCAGAACTCAGATGCCCAGGCTGAAAAGCCTTACACCCACAAAACATGCAGCAGAAAAAGTCCAATCAACTTTAAAATTGAAGAACATAGATTATTCATATTTTTGATCTACTAATTTCTTATTCCTAAAGAATATCACTGCTGATATCCAAAAAGTCACTTAGCTCACTTCATGTTAAAACCCATCTGTAGAATATTTACACCATTATTTGGTTAAAGTTGCGGTTCTTGCTTAAGTATGTAGTTTGAGCTTTCTTACTGATTTTCATTTCCTATTGTTTCCTAAGGATTGGACATTTGTTTAAATGTCTTTAAAAATGTACAAGTTATTAAGTGACCAATGCTTCTTGAAACTCTTTCAGATAAAGTTAACACAAATTTCCAATTTTTTTTTTAAAAGCTTGTACTATATGAACTCATAGATGCAATCCCAGCACTCAGTGTGCAGTACAGGCTGCAAACAAGGTGACCACCGGAAAAGCAGGACTGTTCTCACATCTCACTTAACTAAATTATATTTTCCACTGATAGGTGATCTAAGAGCTTCATTAGCATGCTAGGCAGCAAGCCCTGGAGATCAGCCAACAGGCAGAAAGATGGAGATTCACAGCTGACAAATGAGGCTGGTTTTCCTCCAGGAGTTTATCAAGTATCCCCAGATTCAGCTGGAGTTGCACTATTCAGGTTATATCCACCTGTGTATGTAACAGGTTGTCTTTGGGTTTTTTAGCTTTAAGACCTAAAAATTCATGCGGCATCACAGTAGTGAATGTTTTAAGTATAAAATATGGTCCTGGATCTATGTGTGCACACACCCTTTAATTCTAATTTGATGTCAAGCTATAAACAATGGAGTAAGGTTTTTGATGTAGCATTCCAGAAGTCTTCATAACAAAATAACTATAAGAAAATATCTCCCCAGGATACCCACTCAACATCCACTGGCCTTCCATTCCCTCAGTTACAGAAGTCTCAGCATTGTTATTTATCTGCATACAAAAAAGATTGGAAATACTTGTGAGTGAAGTACTAGGATCTCACTTTGGCTTGGGAATACAGGTACTACAACAAATTATCCTGGGCTCCACAAAGTGTTTTCAGTGTCCCACAGAAAACTGTGTGCTTAACCCTCCATTCACAGCCTGTGGTAATCCCATGCCTTGATTTCTGCATCCATTTTGTCATTGCCCAGTCTGGGGGTAGAACAACTGTCCTCTGTGTAGCTGTGACAATGACACTTACTTGCGAGTACCTTTTAAAAACCAGCTTGGTCTTCTCATCTTCATGTGCAGCCACCTTACACCATTGCACAGGAGGTGAATGATCACTTTTCAGCTTCACAGAGTTATTGTCACTCAGCATTGCTGTAAAAAAGAAAGAAAAAGTGATCATTAACTTGTGCTGAATTGAAGAAAAGTTCACAGGACAGCCATGGAATGACAACTTTGTTTCCCAGAGAAAACTGTGATTCTTAGTTACGGTGCCAGGAATACTGAATTGCTCCTGAGCTCCTTGTGATCAAGAACTCACTCATTTCAGCTGCATCACCAAAACATGATTCTAAAAATGTTGCCAGGTCTTTGCATTCTTCATAAGCCTGAAGTCTAACAATTGCTGATTACGGCATTTACTGTCAAGCACTTTTGTTTGATCTGATCAAACAATCTAAACAATATGCTCAGAGTATTCAGGATCCCTGACTCAAAATCAAACCCCTGTGCTATGTCCCCCACTAGGCTTCAAGGATGCTCTCAGCATACAAAACCCATACAAGCCATCCTCAAAACAGGAGCCCATGTTTCAAATCATCTCCCTGGTTTCCCCAAGGCCAAGCAAACGTATCTCATCATCACTGCTCTGAATCTACCCTGACCTCTTCAGCAGCTCCAACAACAAGGCCAGCAACTTCAACAGCAGGCACCAGACAGGGTGTGGAGGGAATTTCTTCCTGGCCCACTGCAGGACCAGGAGGCTGCCAGCACCAGGGAAGCAGAGCACAGCTCCCAGCACAGAACATGGGAGAACCCAGCAGAACAGCACAGTGCTCCCTCACAAATGGGCAGGGCACTGATCCTTAGCTGACAAGAAGCAATCTTGCTGCTCCCACAGTTTTTGTCAGCATGCTCCAATATCCATTTTGGGAAGAAAAACGCAGGCTGGCACATCATTTTCTCCCAGGCTGCTGCCAGTAACCAAAGATGTGAGAATGGAATCCCCATGAAGAGCCCACCTGTATGAGCCTGCTGGTTTTCCCAGGGATAAGGAACACAGGTAAGGGGTTTTCCTGTCCTCCCCACCCAAAGCAGCACTCCTTTTGATCAGCCAGCCATGGAAAGGTGCAGCCTGCTCCTCCACAGGGGAGGATTTCAGCCCTGCTCCTTCCTTTGATCTCAGTGCTTGACCCTTTCTGCTCTCCACTGCAAAGGTGTTCACCTCTTCTGCTCTCCTGCCAAGAGTTCTGTCACAAGAACTTCCTAAGAAGAGCAAGACTAAGGGAAGGCTTTTCTCTAGGGATGATCTTCCTCATTCTCTTTTCCACCTCTTTTTATTGCTTATGGTGATATGACCCATTTGAACCAGCCTGTACAGCCACTTGAAAACATTGCTTCATTGGACAAACAACTGATGTTCTTAAACACCAGGATGAAAGAGCTGAGGAGACAGAAGTATCCCCTCCAGATATCAAATCCAGACCACTGCAATTTCAAGGATATCTAATTCAGAAGATGACTCAAACTCAGTCTCTTTGCACAGAGAGAAATTATTACTGATAATCACAGTAGAAGGTCAAATGCCAAAAAACCCTGTGAAGGTGGGACAAAGAGAGATAAAGATCAACAATAGCATCTGAAGCCCTTTGAAGAGCAGGCAACAGTCAAGTCATGCTTTCAAGGTCACATGCAAATGATTACAACCCACAAAACAGAGCAAGGCAGGAAAACCCTAATGGTTTTTCCCAGCAGAAAACTTGACCACTTACCTCAAACACAACTTGGTTATTATGGCATCACTAAGAACCTCAAATTCCCCGCCTGACTAATTGCATAGACTCTGAGCTGTCACACCCATTTGCAGACCTTTGTTACAGCCCCTTTGAGATCTGAAAGCACTATAAAATCTGAAGTCAGTACCATCATGAAAAGGGTAAACTTGTCTTGAAAAAGGGTAAACTGAAATTTAAGGGGTAAGTTACATCCCCCAGTCCCCCAGAATTCTAGCAGTTAAGCTGGAAATCAAATCCAGCTCTCATCTACCACACAAACTGTCAGGACACAAGAAAAAGCAACAGGTCACAGGGAACCTATGAAGCCTTAATAGCTCCTCATTTTCTCAGAGCAACACCTCATCTTTACTGGCTGCATCTATACCACTGAATAAAACCAGCACTGAGGTGCAAAACTGGGTGTTGACACCACCACCCAGTCATCCACATCACCTTGCTCTCAGCTAGTATTGGCAGCAAATCATTCAAGTTCACATGGGTAAAGATGTCAAAAAACTTGTTACAAGGACCATATCCCAGGGCCAGTTATGAATCACCAACCTGAACTGCTCTACCTTGAGACACTCAGTGCCAACCCAGCAGGACTAGTACTGTCACCTTTACAACACACATCCTTCCTGCCACACTACACAGAGAAGTCAGCTCAGCAGCTCTCATCCAGTACCTGGACACTAACACAGCTCAGAGGTGACAGCTATCCACAGAGACACTGTCAGGATGCACAGGGAGCAGCCCCAGTTCACGGAGCACACACCAGCACACAACAGGAGCTGTGACCAGAGGATGCTGCAGAGAGTGAACACAGCCTGCAGACCATGTGGAAGCTCCAGGACTGCTCCACATAGAACAGAGAGGACATTCCACCAGATCACCTCAGAGGAGACTGCCTCACACCAGCACAAACAAGAAGCACTCAGCACTGTTTGGGAAAGGGATGGGATCACTCATCAACACCAGTGGCGCACAGCAGGGACGTGACTACTGAAAGCTGCTACAGCACAAAACAAGGCAGCAATTACATCTGTCAGCCCCACAGATCTCCACAAACACAGCTGGGGAGAAGCACAGAATGGGACCTTTTCAAAAATGAAAAAGCAGGAAACAAGCTTCACCTACTTTCACTAGAGAACAATGCAGGTATTAATTCTTTCTCATGTAAACATAAAGAGGTAACTTGATCACAATCCATAGGAACCTAGGTCAGAATGGATTTTGCACAAAAGAATCAGTCAAACTTGGTACCAGCCTGCAAGAGATCTGAAAGATAAAGGAACTGAAGAGGTGGAGGGTAATGAACACAGAAGTGAATCAAACAGGAATGCAAGAGTGCAATAAGCTAGTGCTATCAGAAAATGATCCCTGCCTCTGAGCAAAATACAGAGTTCCCTGCTTCACTCATCCTGGATGTGCAAAAAGAAACAATGAAACAGAGAATTTAATTAATCACCTCAACACATCCTTTCCAAGTCCAACTCTTAGTATGCACAATGATTTTTTTTTTTGTTATATAAACAAGTAAGTGACATAATGTCAGTTTTCATTTCCCTTGCAACAGTTTACTTCAGTTTGACTTTTGTCAGTTATGATCATGAGAGATTATTCCCCTCTCAAACAAGTCAATATATATAGACCAACACATAAGTCAAAATGCATCTGTCCAGCACAGCATTTTTTTTAATTACTCAGGGTTGGATCCTGCACTCTTATTCAAGAGAATGAGCCCTTTCACTGGCTGGAAGGCGATGGAAGGGTCTGGAAGCCCTTTCACTGGTGCAAGAGTGCTCAAAAGAGCAAGGTGGAAGTAACAAGCACCTCAGAGTGCACCCTTCCCACAGTCTTCCCGAGTTAAAATCTCCGAGTTGCAGAGAGAACCAGAGCAGCCAAGATCCTAGGAGGACCAAAGAGATGTTGCATACAAAGACCATTACATTCTTTCAGGAAGGGGCCCTGCTACAGTTGTTTTGAGAGCCATAAATGCAGATGTCTCAATTTGTGTACAAAACACAGCTCAGTAGTGTTGTGGTATTACGACCACATTTTGCATTGACATTTCTATAGTTACCCATTGTGGTGTAATTAGTGAGGACTCAAGGGATTTAAATTTGTTTCATCTACTCAAGTGATCTGTGCAAAGCTGCTACTAAGGCTAAATTGTCTATTAACACAATCTACTCCAAAGCTTTTTGTGGTGTTATTCTTTTCACTATGATTTACTTTTGTCTCATTGTTATTCTTATGTAGACAACATTTCCACACTTGGAGTATTTCAGAAGCAATTCATTTAAGCCTTCAGGAAGTCTTTTCAAGCGGGAATGCTAAAAGCTAAAAAGCAGCATGTATCAAGTTGTACATAACCACTGCCACACCCTGGAAAATGCATTTCAGCACCTGGGTTTACCCAAAGAGAAAGCCAAGGTCTCCCAGCAGGCACAGGGACAGGAGCAGACAGCCTGCACATGGGTGCAGGATGATGCACACACCTGCATCCTCACCACGCTCCCATCAAGCCCCCAAAACCACAACCACACAAAGGTGATGCCTCCACTTAAACTTTCCCCTCTCACAGTACCACCAGAAGCAGTGGGAACACCCAGCTTTACAAGGCACTCAATAGCAAGGTCTTGCTGCACAAAGCAGCCTTTGAAGTTCATGTAACAAGATGAAGAAGCTTGCAGGGCAAAGCCCCCAGAAAATAAAACCCAGAAGTCACACTTAGGTAAAGGAATTACAAGTCATGAATGGTGGGGCTCCTGCAGGCATTGAAACAGAAGCTAAAATTAGTGCAAAAATACCCAAAAGCCACGTGCTCCCTTCATGCCTCTTCCCCTAAATCAGAGACACATAAATTACTTGAACATATTTCTAAACTCAGTAAAGGATAAGACGAAAGCTACTTGGTTTTGAGCAACACTTGTTTCAAAAGAGGATCACAAAACTGAAAAGCAGAGAAGGTGTTTTTACACAAAAAACTTGAGCAAGGCACTTTTTATTGAGATGTGGTTATTATTCAGTAATGAATTCTGTATGAATTTCCTGTTCTGTGGCTTTTAAACAAGACAAAAAAAATCCCACAGATATACCACAAAACTTGATGCAAGAAGTTAGAAGAGAATAACTAAGAAAACTTTAACTACACATTGGTTTTGGACACATTTGGAGAAAACAGATGGCAAAAAACTGACAACTACAACATTAATGTCTGTGACTACTTGCAAGAGTTGGGCCCATGAAAAGATTATACATTTCAACCTATCCTCATTATTGACCATATAGACAAGTTATTAATTTTAATCAAGGTTCTCAAAACTGATACAATATTTTAAGGGAATGTTATTAATTTATGTCAAAACATGAAAAACAGTTTGGTGACATTTACAATTAGGATTGATTTTGTGTGCTTCTGCAGGACTGAAATCCACAGCAATCAAAAGGTAAGGGCTGAGACATTAAAAAAGGGAATTAAAGGAATGACTAATTAGGTGGCAGTTTCTCGGCTTATGCTTCAAAGCCAGTCACTGAGCAGAGACTCTCAGATGATACCTAAGAACATGAAAAATTTTAAATTCTTCATCTTCTGGTCTACTTTAAGACCACCATTACAAAATTGGTTCAAAAATCAGCATAAAATTCTCCCAATTCCTTCCTACATCCATCCCACAATCTGTTCAATTCTCTTTAATGGGCAAACCAGTCTTGATTCAGGGAATTTTGAAGTAATGGGATTTTTGTCAATGAATACAACTGCTAATCATCAATTCTAATATTGGAAAGAACAAAATAACTTAACTGTCTCTTACCAGCTTACCTACTGTGGCATAGGAGACCCACAAATCCCCCACGGTGTCCCTACTGAGGGACTCTCCCTCCCAAGTCTCCTTATCAAAACATGATACCTTCAGATCCTTCCCATGCTTTCAAACACCACCATCTCTTCATTGGAAACAATAAACCATAAACAAGAAATTTTGCAAATAAGCTCTGTTTACATAAAACATGATAGACAAATCTTCTTAAGCCAACAGCAGATCAAGCCTCATCCCAATGACAATTAAGTGGGAAAATGGTATTGCAAAGAAAAAAATGCTGAAGCTAAGGAGAGTTACTTGTGCACCCCATTGTACACAAAGGACTCCACAGCTACAAGTGTTGTACACTTGTGTTTTAACTGCTGCCTTACAAGTGCAATCCAAGGTATTTTTATCCATCCAAAACAGAGTATTTCTTAATACAAAAACAATCTGGAAATGTATTCTCTCGTGACTTGTTATTACAAAACAACCAATCTGGAAAATAAAAGAACATCCTCTAGCAAGAGGCGCTCCAGAAACTGCAGTGTAGTAAAGGACTGCCTGGCTTTCATGGAATCACAGGATCACCCAGTTCCAACCCCCTGCCATGGGCAGGGACCCTTTCCACTATTCCAGGCTGCTCCAAGCCCCTTCCAACCTGGCCTTGGACACTTCCAGGGATAGGGCAGCCACAGCTTCTCTGGGAAACCCGTGCGAGAGCCTCACCACCCTCACAGTGTTAATACTTCTTCCTAATATCCAGTCTAAACCTGCCCTCTGTCGGTTTGAAGTCATTCCCACTTGCCCTGTGACTCTGTGCCCTTGTCAAAAGACCAGGTCATGTCCAGCCTCTCATCCACCAGCATCCCCAAGTCCTTCTCCTCAGGGCTAATCCCAATCCATTCTCTGCTCAGCCTGGATTTGTGCTTGGGATTGTCCTGGCACAGGTGCAGGACCTCAATGGACTTAATGAGATTAACTGTCCAATGACTTCTGCAGAAATGAATCCAAAATTTTCAGCTGAATTTTAAGCACAGGTTTAACAGATCAGGAAAGCTAACAACCTGCCCACATGTTAAAATTGGATTTAAAATCTATACAAAGAAAGTAAAAAGCCTTTCATCTGGATGGCCTAATTTGCCCATATTGACAAAATACTCAGGAAAAGTGGGGAAAGAAGAACAACAGACAAGTTATCCCAAAGGAATTGTGTCTGATTGGAAAACCTCCTTCTGTGACATAATGAATGCTGAAATACCTTCTTAAAGGATTTTTTGTTCAATGGAGCATGACGAAAATCCTTTAAAATCACAAGCATGAGGAAAAATTCCAGCGATATTAATGATCCAAGGGAGACTTACTAGGAACATGCTAAAGCATGAGAGACTTTTGTGTTATGATTTGTAGCAATATATTCACTTTTGGATGTTTATCTTCAGATAATTTCCTGATCACCATCCTACCACAAGACACAATCAGACAGCATCCAGGGAGCTGTGGCAGAGGAGGGACTGGAATCTTCTCACCACAGGAAAAACGTGAAGCTAAATTTAAAAATTACAGACTTACTGCCAATTATTTCTTCATCTACCACTATATAAATCCCCCAGTAAAGTTGGCACTTTGACTTATTTAGACACTTGAGAAACTTTCTTTGAATATTATCTGCTTAGTGCCTATTACTATTGAATGAAAGAAGCATTTGACATCTGTTTTAATGAACAGAGTCAGTTGTTTTGGTTAATTGAAGAATACATCTGTGACAGCAGAAAAAAGTTTAGCCCATAATATGGTTATAAGCATCTACAACACGCATCTTACAAAATGAGCTTTGGCCAGAAAGGCCTTTTTATCAGACAATAAAAACTTAAAACAATGCTGTCTGTATGATCTCCAGTTCATTTGGTCAAGATCTGTCTCCTCAGAAAATGAGAACTTACTACTGAACCCTATTTGTGTGGACACAATTAGTAAAAAGTGAAACAAGGAGCAAATACGAATTTCAGAGCAGTTGACAGAAACTCTCAAAGGCACCAACAGCATGACGGGTGAAAATTATTTTTCCTGGAGCCAGGAATACCCCAAAGCAACATTAGTGTCCTAGAGGCATGATGATTTTTCTATCCTTGCCTTGTGACACTCGTGTTTTCCTCTAATTGTTTAATGGGTCACTCCTACATCCTCTTTGCAACATCAACCAGCAACTCAAAGTTATTAACAACCTTACATAATTGTGTCTACTTGAGCACTCTCTTCCTTTAGGAAGGATACACATAGCTAGGCTACAATTTGCTGTTAACCTTGGGTCATCCAGATAGAACATCAAAATAAATGGTTTCAGCTTAAATATAGTCCAATTATCAGCTCAACTAGAAATATTCAGAGTATAACACCATTACTTCCTCTCAGAATCATTCACAGGAAGCTTTTTGGACATCAGCAGTCCAAAATAATCAAAACAGTCCTGCTGAAATAATATTACAGGGAAAGAACTCTTACTGAGATTCTAAATGACAGTTCAATGTTCAAAACAGGGATATTCTCTTAATTTCACATCTATCTTAGCACCCTCTTCTCTAGTCAAACTTTGCAGGCTCTTCTGTGAAACCTCTTTCAGGTGCTCTCAAGTGAGTAGCAGCAAAAAACCAAATAAAACAAACACAAGAAACATCAACAAGATGTGCTTCAACACTTAAGCAGGCTGCTGATGCTTTGTGACAGAAAAAAGCAGCATCTGAAGATGGAATTTTTCTGATTCACAGATGAACCACAGAAAGTCAATGTCCCAGCCAAGCAGGAAGAAAAGGGTAACTTAAAGCGTTGCTGTTGTGAACAGTGTGCTATTAAAAAGTTAAGTTTATTTCTACAAGGGAAGCTTTTAGACCCTCTTGTCCCTTTTCCTTTTGGAGCAAATCCCAGTTTTCCCTTCCATGCTACTGCTGTAAGAAACAGTGGCCTGCCTGCTCTGGATGCTCAGAGCCTGATGTCAGCCACTCCTCAGCATCTGCTGAAGCCCACAGACATGCACAGTGAATGAGCTGCAGCCTAACAGCAGGCAGCTGCTACCCAAAATCCCCCCTCTGCACATCTTCCCTTTCTCATCCTCCTCCCCAGGCCCACAGATGCACACTTGAGGAAGCACTGAACCACTCCAGCACTCAGAGGAAGAGCCACACCAGCCAGGAAGGGAGGAAGAAAGCACAGTGCACCAGGACAGCACGTGGTGCGAGCTCATCTTGCACAAGTGGAAGAGATTTCTGAGCCCCTGCAAGGAAGCCAAAATAAATTAGGTCTTTCCCCTTACATGGGAAGTTTGAGGGAAAAAACCTTCCCTAAAAGAAACAGTCTGAAAAGGCAGGGCATAGCATTAATCTTTACTGGGCTAAGGAAACAGCAGACTAACACAGCCAAGATGTTTCATATGACATCTTAATTATGCAGCAGAATAGCACCAAACAACTTGGTAATTATGGAACAATGTCAATAGTACAGCAGCATTTTTACCACACTATCATCTAACATTCCAAGACATGATGGTAAAATCACACTTGAGCCTACAGAAGCTAGAGAGGAGATGTCAAGAGCCTCCCATAAAAAAAAGGCAAAAAATAAAATTGCAATACAGCAAAAAACATTGCTGTAAACAATTTTAATGCTTAAGTTCTGAACCTAAGACTTCAGGACCTAACAGGCTGCAGAGAGTGCTGATGGGATGGGTAAAGGAAGAGCCTCTCCCAAGGAGAACAGAGAGCTTGGCTTGTCCAGCTTTGCAAAACAATTGAGAGTTTGTCCTTAGATATACCAAACATGTAAACACCAAAGCCAAAACCAAACCTTCCAAACAAAAGCATAATGTTAGCACACAAGAAAAAGTGGACATAAACAAAGAGGGACTATGGGCAAAAGATTCCTGAGCAGCAAAGGAATAACCTTGCCATAAGAGTAATGGAAAATAACAGACTACACAAGTTTTAAGGAAGTCTTTAATAATTTATGAATGACATTATCAGTGAGAGCTGCTTGTGACAGGGAAGACTCCTCCATGATCCTGAAGTCCTATGTCGAGTTGGTTTTGAAGCACTGGGTGTGCCTGCTGGGGATGTTTTAACCTGTACTGTTAGAGCAAGTTTCATTCAGACTCACACGGAATTTGAAAATTACACCAATGACAAGTTTGAATCATTGTCTGAGTCTATTTCAGCTATTTAGCCTTTACTATAACTCAGGAACTACTGAAGTCTTCCAGGGTCTCTTAATCTAAACAAACAACCTGCCCACCAAATGCTCCAACTCTGCAGCAGTCTTGGCATGTTTCGCATCTGATGTACGCAAAGCAAACAAAATTGAACATTTTTAGCCCATTAGAATTAGAATTTTTAGCTCATTCTCCTCAGTAAAAGGAAGTTTCTCCTACCACACTTTGTCTTCCTACATCCTGCTCCTAACTGCCTGTCAATCATTTGGCCAATCTGCTGGAACTCTACAGAAGGAAGGATGCTAAACCTCAAAAAGTTGCAGGAAACCAGAGGAGGGATGAGCTCATTTCTCATGGACCCCACGGAAGCAGACAATGCACCAAAATGCTTTCGTGCCCTAACTCTCCAGCTGCATTTTGACCTCTTAAAAGAAATCTCCTGAGTTTGGCTAGCAGAGCACCTGGGAGATAGCTCAAGGTTTCCTGCTGCATGATCCAAAAGGGAGACAGTAACCTCACTGCAGCAGAACAGATGGAATAACACAGTCTGCATGGAACACCCCCTCTAAACTGAATCTGCACAGTCCCATTGTAAGCTGCAGTTTAAAAAGACATATCCAGTTTAGAAGCATAAAAGAGCACTTATATCAATGAGTTTTCTTTAGAGAAATAATGAATATACATCTTTATCTACCCTTTTCCCCAGAAGGAGACAAAGCCAGTCACTTTCCACCGCACAGCTGTTTACATCCAGTAATTTAATGAACATTTCCTAATCATTTCCCTAACTATAGAGAGCTGCAAAATAAACATCCCTCCTCCAGCAGCCTTATAGTTTGATCTTACCTACTGAAATAGAAAAAATATATACAAAACAAATCCCAGCAAAAAGGGGAGAAAATAGGAAACTCTTTTTAGTGAGTAGCGCCGAAGCAAATAGCAAGGTTTTGGCAGTAACAGCAGAAGCCGTATCTGGTTTGCATTCACATCACTCCAAGCATGAAAAGACAGAATCCCTCACAAAACGCCTACCGGAACCCGCAGAGAAGCAGAAGCCTATAAATTTTATTCCAGAGGAACAATTCGAGACAGACGCAGCTAAGACATCCTCTCCCTCCAGCCCAAGGCAAATACGACTTCCATCGCCCATCTCCTCCAGAACTCGCAGCCCCCACCTCCCCATTCCCTCTGTTCCCTGCCTGGAAGGGAGGGAGAGACCTGGAAGCTCCGGCGCTGGCGGTGGGGCACATCCTGCCGACTGCTCCAGCCCAAGCCCGCAGGCCCCGCGCCGCCGCATCGGCCTCGGCCGGCNCCCCGCCCCGCCCCGCTGCTTCTGTGCGGTGGCGGTCTTACAAATAAGCGCTTTCTTCACCTTTTTTCCCCCCGCAATAAGTCGTGGGTTTGGGGATTTTCCCACACGCACGCACAGTCTGTAGCCAAGAGACCCGCGCCCGCCGCCCCCTCCTCATGTCCGCCGCGTCATCTCGCTGCCGGAGCCTTCACTCGCCCTGTGTGGAAAAACGAGTCGATCCCCTCAAGTTACAGCGTTTGAGCTGTTTTTATTGTGCCTTATACTCCCAGGAGCTTTGGTGCGTTGGGGCTTTCAGGCCTCTCTGCAGCTGTTTTAGGGAATCATCACTTTTGTGACCCGACACGCCACAGAATGTGTAAAAAAGAAAAAAAAGTCTGATTTAGTTGTAGACTCGTGTAAGCGGCTGCTTGACTTGCAAGGGAGGGGAAATGACCTTGCAAACCCATCTGACCATGGCCTTAGAAGTCACAAGTTGCGCCACCAAATAAAGAGCTGGAAAACCACTGGAGCGAGGAAGCTGTGGGCACCGGATGAGGGAAAGCTGATGAAGCAGGAAAATGGATTAAGTCATTACAGTCTGTCTGATGCTAGGATATTTTTTTTTTTTTTAAATATCTGACTTATTGCTATGGTATCTACAAATGGTTCCCTAACCTAGATCGATGCAAAACAATCAGCGATTCCAGGCACAGCAGCTGTTAATTATTAGTGCTGGTAGTACAGTGCATAACACACTGCAGAGGCCATGTCAGGAGAGACAGGGGAAAAGCTTGCCCTTAAGGAAGGTGGGATAAAACTGTCTCTGAGGTGCCATTCTCAATTAAAAATGAGTGAAATGGTTCAGTGAGAAGAACTGCTGCACAAGGAGATCTGAAAACAACCACCATTTTCTGACCGGTTATATAAATGTTCCCTCACTCTAAGGGATAGATGAGCACATGCCCTGAAGCAGGATAGTTTAGATGCTTTCAAATTTTATACAAGATAAGCACAGATATGTTTCCTATCCTTATAATGGTCGTTTCTTCACGGTTCCTGTTAAACTACACCTCTTGTTTTTTACAGTGGATGAAATATTGCTTCTGTGTTCTGTCAGCTGTTTGATGGTTTGAGCACTTCTGGTATGATTCAAGAGAAAACATATACAAGTCAGAAACAAAATATTCCCTGCTCTGTTATTTCAGCTGTTGGCACAATTGAATATTAGCTCTTACCTTTAGTCCTCCTCCATAATTGCAAGCAACTGTTCATTAGTTTGGACTCTCAGATGAAGCCAGATGTAAATAAAGACCCTGACTTTACAGCCAGGCATGAACAAGGATGTCACAGGGTCTATCACATTGGGCTTTTCCCAGGAGACAATCAGGCTTTGCAAGCAGCTGCAGCAAAGATGCATCAAAGATATGCACTATGTCCATATTTTGAAATCTGATAGGAAAAGTGAACAATCAGTTTTGATACATGTCGTATTTTTGAGGCAGGACGAAGCATGAGAATGGATGAGTGATGCTGTATTTTAAAGAAAGCTTAGAGGATTCTCCAATTAGCAGTTAATTCTGTCAATAAATAAGGTCTCAGTGGATTGAAGTCCCAGAAATAAATAGCAAAAATGCAGTACTAGGAGTGCATCACCAGTCCAGCTAACAAGGCAGGGAGATCAGAGCCTGAGAGGCAGAAAACACAATCATAAGTGACTTCAATAACTCAAATTAAGTTGGATAAATGTCACAGAAGGGAGAAAGGCTGGAGCTAACATTTCAGGAAGTGTCTGTGACTGCTTATTGGGAAGCCAGAAGAGGAAAAGCAATCCCTGGTCCTAAAGAGTGTCATATTATTGACAAAGACCCACACTGTAGCAGGAGCTGTAGCATCCTTGGTTTCAACACCCTTGTAGCAACATGACAAAGAAAATCAGCAGTGTTCTGCTTTCTTTTCAAAAACAGAGGAGCAATATAAAACAAGACACACATTTCATTAAAAGGGTGTAAAAGAAAGGACTTGTAACCTCTATTACAAGTCTATTAATAATTGTACAAAGCCTTAAGTTCAAAATTATGAGAAGGATACAGAAGGAAGTTTCAGGGTCAGCTTGCAAAAGTTATAAGAAATAATGGCAAGTCTTTCTAGAACAAATCACGGAGCCTGCTGGAGTTTGAAAGCTCTGTAAGGCAAATAGAGTGTTTCATACACAGAAGAAACATCTGGAGAAGATATAGCCAGGCAAAAAAGGCTGAATTTATTTTTGCATTTGTGAATAGGATAGATGAGCATGGGTAAACTCCAATAATGGGAAGCTTCTTTAAGGGGAATAATTAGGAAAACATGTCTTGGATTACAGTGCAAGTATAAAAGATGAAAGAACACATTAACAAGCAACTGCGAACTGCTGAGACCAGATGGTGTTCAACCACGAGTTGTCAAGCAGCTCAAAGTGGTTCAGGTACTAACTGCTGTCTCTGACTTCTCACTTAAAGTTACCTCGGCATCAGAGGGTCTGGAGAGTTGCTCATGTGACTCCAGATTTCTTAAAGGATTTCGGAGAAGATTGTGGAAGCTGTAGACCTGGAAGCCCAATCTCCTTGACAGACAAATAAGTAGAAATTATCTTGAAGAACAGAAAAAACTTAGTGGCCACATAGAAAAGATGACACATTAGGGAAAGCCATTATGGCTTTTTTAAAGCAAAGTAGTGTCTCAGGAAAGCTTTCTTTGAAGAAGTCAAGAAGCTCACGGACCATGAAGATTCAATTAACTGTCTATGATGGTTTCCAAAAGCAATCAGTAAGATTCCTCCCCAAGGGAAGTAAAAAACAAGGCTGCTAATGGATATGAAACTTGGACAAATAACTGATAGAAGTGGAGGCCAGTAGTGATTTACAAAATATGTTGCTGATAATGAGCTATTCAGGGTAGGGCTAACTGAGAAAAACTGAATGACTTTATGCTACCAACAGAGTTGGTGGCAAAATGGCAGATGAAATGAAATCTGATAAATATGAAAGGCTGACATATGAGAAAAAAAACCAATCCTGAATTTCACATATATACTGAGGAACTTTGGGTTGATTTTTACCAGTGAGAAAAAAGGTCTTGAAGCTGTGAAAGCTGGTTCTGTGAGATCATCAACTCAGGGCTCAGTAGTGATCAAAATGGAAACTGAGAATTGTTACGATTATTGTTAAAATTTATTAAGACACAAATAGAGATAAAAAGTGTCATTGTATCAATCCCTGTTTGCACCTGCATCTTTAATTACCTGTGCAGTTCTAGTTCAAAAATAGTATGGTAGAACTGGAATAGATTAAATAAAAATCAATACAATTATCAGAAATAATAGGAGGGCTTCGAAAGGGATCATGGTTGACTCAGCTGGGTTTCTTCAGTCTCCATGGAAGGGGAGATAATATCAAAGTCTATGTAAAATCTTCAGAGATCCAAATAAGAACCAGGAATCCAGACTGTTCACTGACTTATCAGACACAAGAACTGAGCTACAGCAAATGAAATGAGAACTTGGAAGGTTCAAAACAAACAAGAAGAGATAGTACTTCATTCAGTCTATAGTTAAGCCAGAAATCTTTGCTTCAGGATATAGTGGGTACCAAAACTTTGCATGAGCTTAAAAAGCAACTGGAAAATCATCAAAGGCTCTTGATCTAACTCAGCAAGTTCTTGACTTGTAAGTTGCTGGAGCTGGAAATACATTTTGGGGACATACAGAACATGTTTTCCCAGTTCTTTCTGTCTTCCTACTCACATCTGTCTGAAACTGCTGGGCTGGGTGGAGCTTTCAGCCAACCCAATATCAGTTTTTATAGATTTAGGATTATTTTTACCTCCCAACCCCAGATCATCCAGCTGTCATAATCTCCCCAAACTATTTCTGGTCATTAAGTAATTGCATAGGGTTTTTGCACTACCTTTTTGTTTTGCCTTTCACTGTATTCATTGCTTTTAGTACTATATTTAAGCCCACGTGGATTTTTTTGGCACTGCCTACTATTTTGAGAAAAAAAATCTCATTAAAATCCTTACTGTGTTCTTCCCAGAAGCGTTAAAAACAAATTATCATGTGTAGGTGCAGTGCCTTCCTCATTTCTGGGAGAATGCAAGTTGTCAGCGCAATCCTAAATACCACCTGCATGGGAGGAGTGATGTTATAGGTAGTGTGCTGCTCTGGAGAAAAACAATACATTCTGTGGTGGAGAAGTCAGTGGTCTAAAGGGATGGATGCAAAGCAGGTTGTTATTCTTCAACCATCTAAGTTGGCTTTGTGAATTAATGTGTAACAGAATAGAAATACTATTCATACTTCCCATTTCAACTGGTGCAGACAGTGGCTTAGGACTGTTGGTGTAGAAGTATCAATATAAATATTTAATTTATAATGATGGTAGACCAGGTATGATTTGTGTCCCTTTGAGTTTCTTTTTCCTAGCAGAAAATATTTTCATGCAGTTCAGTGTTTTAAGTCTCTTAATAATCGTACAAAGCCTTAACAGCAGAGATTGTAATGTATGTATTAATAATGCATTTGCAGAGAAAAATATATTAATGCTTTTCTAAATGCTCACTTAAGCAATTACCTAATGCCACAAAGCATTAGTAACAAAGAGCAAGTATAATCTTAAATTGTTTTATGATACTGTAGATGTCTAAGAGTTTTTCTAAGAAATCTAAGAGAGGAGCACATGGAGTGAAGCAGGCTTTGAGGAGAGAAGCATCCAGCCCACTGTGACAAACAGCTTTGAGAGGTTGTCACAGCTCCTCCTTTGTGGCTTAGCTGGCCAGGGAGTGAACCACAGGCACAAGACTACCTGTGGTCTGCCACTTCCAGAAATATTAAATATGATCATAGCAGCCTGAGCAAAAAAGAGTTTTCTAGCTTCTTTCTTCTCCTTCTTTCTCCCTTGCTCCAGCCCTTCCTGGAAATGTCCACATTAAAAAAGAAACTGAATAAATCTAAAACGTCAAGTAAAAAGAACTGTAGATTTGTTTAGCAAGCTTTCTTTTGTATTTAAGAGAATTTTAGCTTTCTTGTTCTAGAACATTACTAATTTCTGTGCAGTTTCTGCAGCAGTTATCTTTAAAATGCAATAAAAATCACTGATAGTTTGTCAGTTTGTTCCTGAATTTGGTTTAGGCAAATCAGTAGATTTCTTCAGAGTAAAGTGTAAGGACTTATCGCCTGCTGGTTTAAATTTCAACACTGTGATTTTGACCATCCTGTTTGCTTAGTACATCCTCTGTAACCTTTGGTACATATGATGCAGGGACCTAAAAAAAGAATAATTGAATAGGAAGTATGTACACATTACAGACCACACTCTGTTTTGTGCCATTCTTTATCAGTTAAGCAAACTTTCAAGGCACATTGTTTACCATTTTGTAGATAAGCTACTCTGCAGAGAAATGAGGCACATTAGATACATATGGTAATTTGGATTGGAATGGATTTCGGAGGTCTCTTCTCCAGTCTTCCTAAAGCAGGGTTGGCTCTGAGGTCAGATGAAGTTACTCAAGATCTTATCCAGCTGGGACTTGAAAAAATCCAAGGATGGAGTTTGCACAACCTCCCTGGGCAAGCTGCCCCACTGCTTGACTGTTCTCACAGTAAAAAAGCTTTTCCTTGTATCTGGTCAGAATCTCTTATGTTCCAACTGATGCCCATTGTTTCTTCATCCTCCCACCATGGACCCCAAGAACAGCCTCGTTCTTATCAATGACCTCCTCACAGGAGGGCTGCAATCAGATCTCTCAAGCAATCTAAAAAAGTCACCTTCATCCTTTCCTTTCCTGTGTACATTTAAATGACATAGGTTAGTATCTTGCAGCTAAGTCGTGGCAAGCCTGTGTTCATCCATGCCCATGCTCAGACACACAAAACACAGTCAATCTGGGGTACCAACTTCACAGAGCAGAACCATTGTCTTCACTGATTGAACCTGCTGTGAACGGCTGAAAAGCCCTGGTGTGAAAACCATCACTCTAATCTTCACAGCAGCTTTGCTTGAGGTAAACCAGATCTGCAGTGATCGGAACAGTGAGGAGCCTAACGAGGCTGTGATTGAAGGAAACCTCCTGTCCCTTCCTCTTGGCTGCCTCCAAGAGCACTGCTGCTGCCTGAGCTGGGTTCCGGATGAGCCAGAGGCAAAAGATACTTCCTTGGTGTGAGGAGCAGAATGGCAACTTGCTGTGAGTACGGCTGAGCTGCCACAGATAGTGAGTGGATAAAATAGAGAACTGCACTGGGGCTACAGCTGCCCTGCACAAACACTGGCATGCTGATGTGGACGTAAAGCTGTTGTAGAAGAGGAAGGTGCTTTATTAGCTCTGCTTCAGGGCTGGAAGGGCTTCTTTTCGGGCAGTGGTAAGATCTGGAAAACCGAGCAGATGTGCAAGCTGTTGATTGCATTAGTGTATGCTCTCTCAAAAGTGTTTTTACCTAATATAAAGTCTAAGTTAACTCTGTCTGGGTATAACTTATGCATAACTGGGCAGCAATGTTGCAACTGGATAACTGCAGGTGCATCTGCAGGGCAGGTCCCTGGAGATGTCCTGCGATCAAAGTCTGTGTCTTTGCTTTGGGAAAAAGGGGTTTTTTGCTTATGTGAGGCACTGAAGGGTGACCATTGACTTCCAACCAACCGAACACACCCAAACATGTCTGTTTCTGTTGACATGTGTTGCATTTTCTCTGCTTTCTGTAAGCCCAAAGGAGTAATGAGGAGGAGGAAAGAGCTGATTTAGCATTGCCTGACAGATGCAAGAGCAGTTACCAGAACCCATCAAGGCTTTTCTCAGCTGCAGAAAGCGTGAAGAGCGTATTTTGACAATGTGCCACAGGCAGACAGGGTCCTGCTTTGTGTTACGTTGTGCATAAATAGTGCCTGGCCGTGTCAAGAGTTTATGCGGGGTTTTCAGGATCTGCTGAGGATCTGTTATTGAAGAGTTTCTTTTACTTCTCTGAACTGCATAACAAATTAAATATAGCATGCTCTGCACAGCAAACAATTTTACTGTCCCATAATAGGAATCAGAGCAGGACAAAACAATTAAAAGGCTTGAAAAAGAACAGGCAAAATGGAGACTGTGTGAGGGACAAATCAGAACAGTCCTGTTCATACTGTGGAGATGTGAGGCTGCTCTCTGGTGTCCAGAGGGGAAGGACACAAGCTCTGAGAGCATGGGGTTATTGGTGCAGCACGGGGCACTTCTCATACACCAGCCATAGAAATCCCATAAGTGATCCCTCTTCTCCAGAAAGAAGACTATTATCTCAAAGACTTGCCCCAGCAAAAGTCTCCATTCCCCCACCTGTGCCAAGCCCAGCAAGGGCAGCAAAGTCTGGGACCTACCTGTCTGCCATCATGGTCAGATGTGTAGCTCATGCATGATGAGATCATCTTCTGCTCAGGTCCAAACCATCTTCTTTGTTATTTCTTTCTTTTCCTCATTCTCAGGCTCAGGTTTGCTTTTGAGCAGTATTTATCAAGACAGGCCACTCCAAGTCATTGTTAAATCAGATTATTTTGATTCAACATCTCTGGGGAAAAGAATGTCCGTCCACTTCTTCTCTGTAAATCTGGGGAGATGTTATAGCAAGGACCAGTGGGTGCCAATGTCTTGCCCTAAAAATACAGAGGTAGGAGGCAAGGTGTGCATTTAGAGTTGGGGGCTCAGCTGTGCTTCTAGGATCCCTCTTTGGAGGGTGGACTCACCCGCCATCCTCTCCACTGCAATAAGACAACCAACACTTCCTTCGTGTGGAAGATATCTTATCCTGAGAGCAGAAATGAAACTGCTCTTCCTAGAAATGTACAAATGTTAAATCATGCTCGCTAGCTAAAAGCACTGAAGTTGTGCCAGAGTTGTGCCTGCGCCAGGATAAATCAGCACTGAAAAGATGAGAGGAGCGTTGTTTGCCAGCTAGGCTGGTGAGCCAGTTCAAAACCAAGTGCCTTGAGCCAACACATGCCAGTTTACCCATCCCACTGCTGCCAAATGACTTGCTTAAGATGTGGCATTTCAGATGGAGAAGCAGACTTATGTGGTTTTGATGCTGTAATAGATTTATGAAGAATTCTTCCTGCAAAAGTATGTAACCTGAAAACCCAGCTGCAGGATTGCTTGGAGGCATCTGTGGACCTTCTCCATGCTTTGGATGTTCCATCTGTTTGTTTTTACTTTGACTTAAATTTGCATTGTCTATTCTTTCTATTTTTGTTTCCCTTTTGTTTTTATTCCTGTTTAAAAAAAAGCATCTTTGGAATGTGTGTTGTTTTTGAACACTCTCTGCTGCAAGGTTTGTTGCTGAGAGATTGTGGCTAAAGGCTGTGAGGTCCTGGATGTTTAGATGCTGCCTCAGTGAAGCAGCAATGCAAATACAGCCCTGTGGCCAAGAGAAGAGACCAAGAGAACCAAGAGAAAATACTGCAGGCCAAGAGAAAATACTGCAGGTTTAGTCTTTGTTTTCAAGGGTGGGCTGAGTGAGAAACCATCAAAATAATTTGTGGGAAGCATGCTGTGTTTTAAAACACAAGCAGAAACAGTTTTGTTGTTTTTGCATTATTTGTTATCAGAAAAAAGCTGTCATTCATGTCTCTTGAATATTATTTTTAAGCCTTGCGTAGTAGCACATGTGATCTCCATGAGCTAACAACTACAGGACACAGGTCTACAGGAACATGGGGAATACTTAGGATGGACTGACGTACTCTGGAGCAGGTGAATGTGGCAGCAGTTCACATTGCCTTGCTTTGCTGAGAGCTCTCTGCCTTGCAGATACAGAGGGATGTCACAGAGTCTCTTGTAAGGTACCCCAAGGGCTGCCCATCTCTGCCCTGCATCACAGCACCAAGTGTGACAGAGGGACCAGGGCTTTTCCTGACTTTACCTTTCCCCCCAGCAGTGCTGCAGTATCATCCCCTCCACCAGTACTGCTGTTTCCCTGCTATATTCCCTTTTTGCCCATTACCCCTTCTATCCAAACAGCAATTCCCATCTCTCCAACAGTGCCTGCAGCGCTTCCTTCCGTGGCACTCTGAGCTGAGCCAAGAAATTTCCTTCTCTGGGATGCAACCCGAGGTCAACCCAAGACCTTTTTATTTTGAGCTGAGACTTTAACTGGCCAGGAATCTGTTTGCTGAGAATGGTACCAGAAGGAGAAGTCTTTCCAAAATGTGTGGGAAATATTAATGTGGAAGAGATACTGGTTGCTAAAATGGCCTTTTACAGATTTTTTCGTTCCTCTGATTGGAGACCAGTGAGCCCTTTCTTAGCCCTAAAATTAGTTTTTATGAAAAATTCCTTTTGTAGGCCTAGGGTGGTGTTTAACACTTCAAGCAGAGCAGAGCTAAGCCATGGCAGCATCGCTGTGGTGGTGCCAGTACCGCAGCACAACAGGCGCCGGAGCAGCTGAATGACACTGCGGTTGTGCCTCTGAAAGAGCTTCCAGTTCACTTGTCAGGAGGTTTTCTGGCGCAGCTGAAAGCAAGGCAACAGGCAGCAAGCTTTATCAGTAGGACTTTAGGGATGTCAGCCTGGCCTTTGGTGTTATAATCCCTTGTAAAGATTATTACTGCTTTAATTAGGGGTATGAACTTTTCTGTTTGCAGGAGGTTTTCTTTCGCAGAGGCATCCTACCAGGAAAGCCACAAATATTTTAGTATAAACATCCTGACATCATTATAGTTTATTTCCCTCCCCAAATGGAAGTGCACTTATGTCACTATTAAAAACTTGCTGTTCTGAAGTTTACTAGTTTAAAAGCATTAGAGAGAAAGCAATGCATTAACAAGCACAAGGGTGAAGTGGCTTCAGGGGAAATCCAGAATTACTTTTTATCCAAATTTTCTGTTCCCTAATGAACAGCAAGCACTAAAGACATTCACCACCACTGTAGCCATAGGGGCCAGGTTCAGTCTTTAAATGAAAGGATGTTTTCTGTGAATTACTTTGAGTGAAATATTGGTGGGACACACCCCCAAAGCATTTGCTGTCCCTCCACAGACTGCACTTGCTGTGATTATGTTGACAAACATGTCTACCATAGCCAGTAATGAAAAGACATTATAAAATTCATTGCAAATGTCCCCCTTGATTTTAGGAGACGTTTGATGCAACACATATGACCCTGATAATAGTGTGGAATCTTATCACCCTGCTGCAGACCTTGCTACATGAAGGAGAGTCAATCCCACCTTAAACATGCCTATTTCTCTTGGCTGCTGCCAAAGGAAGCCCCGAATGCCTGGCTCAAATATCCACATCACTGTGGGAGGCCTGGAGGGTGGGTCAGATAAACCTCAAGAGAAACCAGCATCAAATTTCAGATAAACAAGGTCAGACAAGCAGATACACAGACCTTGTCTTAAGCCTTGAGCAAGGTTGAACAGTATTAAAAGACTAGAATGGAAAACTGGGAAAAAAAAATGCTCATTTAACTAGTCATTACAGGAAAAGGGATCTGCAGAACTGGAGATGAAAAATGTCATGTTTCAGATGGCTTATGCATGAGTGTGATAGTGAGTCACCTTATCACAGCTTTTCTTCAGCAGCAGCAGCAAGCGGAGATGTAAAAATTAATCTGAGTTCATAGGGAGTCACCAGTTTGCAAACCACACAGAAGAGCCATAGAATAAGACTATTTAAATCAGATTAGATTTATAAAAGTCACTGATAAAATATTTGTATTCTCTAGTAATTATATTCATATCTATATACTGTTGATAACTTACCCTGTGTTGGGGAAGGTGTTCCTTTTTTTGGTGAAAGATATGAAGAGTAAAGTGGGTAAGTCTCTTGAAAAATGAGGTATTTGGCTTTCTTTCAATCAATATTGCTACTATTTAATTAGTGGTAAGAAGACAGAGCTCATTTTACTTACCAGCCACCTTTACTCATCCCTACTAAAAAAAAAACTGGAGTTTTAATACAGCAGCAACTCTTAGAAAAGATCTGGTGAAGATAAAATCTAATTCAGTGTAAGCACCCTTGGTGCTTCCTGACTTTGCAAATAACACGGTTTGATATTGCTTGTGTCATCCCATTCTTCACTGCAGATGAAGCTGGGACAAAGAGAACTTCCATTAAAGTTCCAGAAGTCTCAAACCGTGAAAACTTCTCAGCACCAGCTTCATAACCCCCCAGAAGGGCTGGGTAAAGACGATGGCTGTTGGTATAGGTCTTGTTTTAGCAGCTGAGAGCAGCAACTCCATTTTCTTTTTAACTTCTAATGAGTACAATTTGTTTTGCAGTAAATCTGCCATTGGTTTTCATTAGACAGAGATCATCTAAGAAAAAAAAAAATAAAGCTTAAAAATTTTATGACCCTTTATCATCAGTAACACACTAAAAATGGTATTGCGCATGTCCCTTTAAGTGACATTTCTCCAGCCATCCTGTAGCAAATTGAGACAAACCAGTGCCTCGCTCCTCTGGCTGCCTGCTTAAAATGACACCACCAAAAACATCTGCAATAAGACTTAGCTGGGAGACCAGTTTGTCATCTAATACAACAATCATGTCATTGTTTTACACTTGCTTTTACCTGATGCTCTGCATACAGGTGGCCAGAGCCTTCTCTGTTCCCCATTTTGAGGGCGTGTTGTGGCATCCCTAGGCATCAGTGGTGGTCCTTGTGAAATACAGTTGTTCCCCAACAGTTTTTGTGGCTTCTATGGTAATAAAAATAATTCAGAAATAAGCCTTATCTTTAAGGATAGAGTTTACTTTGTTCAGAGCTGCCAGGTAGGGCACATGCAGTTCTCTGATGTTCAATTTTGACTCATCTACGGCTACTTTTTGTCTCTGCGGGCACTGGAAGAATGTATGAGGAGATTTCAGTATACAACTGGAACAAAAATCTCACCTTCCTGACGTGATTTACTTTCTCCTCACAGCTTGGCAGCATCCCTCTGGTATGTCTGCCATGTGAGTGTCTCCTACATTAATCATGCTGCTTCCCAGCCTGCACTGTGCACCCAGCTCTGCTCAGACCACCATGCACACCTGGCCGCGCTTCCAGCATCTTTCTGGACATGCCTTCTGTTGGCCTTCAGCCTGCTTGGTGTGTCACGCTGTACAATGGATGCAGCACACAGGTGAAGCAGAAAGTGTTTACTTTCTCCTTCCACACTGTGGCTACCAGCCAGGTGTGTTGAGCAACCAGACTTACAGTGAACACCTTGTTCCTTAAATCCCCCTTTCCCAGGCACCATTCCTAGAACTATCACAGCAACTACTTACTGCCACCTTCTTGTCCCTCAGTTCTCTTTGTTCATGAACAAAAAATCTTCACCAGGACCTGCTTTCTCTGTAGCAGGACCTTGTTCAGCTGACTGCACAGTGACCTGGCACTGCTTCTGATAACAGCACAAACAGACACATAACCTCATCTCCCTAACAATGCTGGGTCTGTAAAAGGCTCTGCTTCCTCTTATCCTCCCTTAATGGTGTCTCCCAGGTGACCTTTTCCCACATGGTTTCACAAGGATAAAGTTTCCTCTCTGCACCTGGAGATGCTCTGCCTGCCATGCCACTGGTTCATCACCACGGGCGTGATCTGCAGCTTGTGCTGGCTGTGGTTTCTGCCCAGGTGCTTCCCTGCCCAGAGCAGCAGCAGATACTTGTCTGTTTGGTGTCCATATGGAGTGGCCCAGTGGCTGTTCCCGTCTCCTCCTCACTCATTGCCTGTTTCTCTTTCTCCTGGGGCTTTATCTCCACATGCTTGGCTTCTTAGTAAATTCTTGCTTATTTTTCTACTTCTCCCTCTCATTTGGGTTTATGTTTAGCTTCCTGATTTCTGGAAGAGAGAGTTGATACTTGGCTGGAAGGAGGCCAGGAGGGAACTGGAGGTGGTGCCTTTATGGACCAGTTGGAGAAGAATTCAGTTCATCAAAGGAACGAGGAGGCAATGAGTGATGGAGTTGCCACTTCCAGAGGGTCGAGCAACACAACAAGGACTTCCCCATCCCTTCAACCTAATCTTCTGTAAGTCACATCATCCCTCAGCAAATACTTATTAAACCCTAATTAATGATGTCTTGGTGGTTTGGAGGGCACTCTCCCACCTAGCCCACTCACTGCCATGTAATGATAATTTTGACTTTACTGATTATCTTTAACAACACCAATTACTAGTCAGGGATGGCAACATTGCTTAAAATGATAAAAAAGTTGACGTACCTTCACTCCTTCTCTCCTTTCAGGGAGAAGAGAAAAGCAAGCCCTTCATTAAAGTGCTAAAGACCACTTTAATGGTAAAGAAACAGCAGCAGAAGAAATGGGGTGAGCTGAATCTGGACTAACTCAGATGGGAAGCTCAGGTGATATTTGCAGCTATAGCTATGGGTAGTCTGCACCAGTGTGTTCTCCATTCCTCTGAGGTCTTCAGTGTCCTTGCACTACAAGGGTTCTTAACCTGTCCCAACTCCTTCTTGATTTGTTTTAGCTTCTGCCTGCAAATTACTGAATTCTAGTGTAATTGATTTAAGGAAGGGTTAAATTGAGTTAAGTACATCTCCATTATGTGCTCTTACTGGTTTAATTAGGTCAATTTAAAATCAATTTAGAAAAGTTGCACTGACTGGTTTAGTTAATGTAGATTAGAGTCCAGATAGGATGAAAGAGCAAAATAATTCATTCAGTCATCAATTCATCATTTTTTATGGCCAGATATCCGATGGTCTAAATTTATGGTTTTGTAAGCTCAGCTGTGCTGGAGCATACATATGTGCTGGGAATTTAATGAGCTGAATTTGAAACAGCTTTGAAACACCATGCTGCCTTAGACTACAGCCTGGCTGGGTTTGGTCTCCTTGTTTCTGAGGGGAAGCTTGCTGGAGGTGTTGCCAGCAGCCACAGAGTCAGCAGCCTTAGCACCAGCCCGTAACTCTGCACAGCCCTCACCTGGCTCCATTGGGACACTTGTAGAAGCCAGAACCACCCTGCCTTGTACACTGCCAACAGCCTGATGGCACAGTTACTTGGTGAGGGTCAGACCTGAAGCCTAAAGCAGCCTTATGGCCTTTGAGAAAGGGATGTAGAGGAAAGCAATTCCAGAATGACCTGCACTGCACTGGATGCTGGTGGATCCAGAGGCAGGGAGGACAATCACATAGTGCTTACTCTAAATTTAGCTCTCCACTGCGAGGGATAACCCAGCACCCCAACTATGAAACCTAAATAGGAAGGATAATAGTTCAGACTGAAGGAAAGGGAGAGACCATTTGTTCCACCTCCTGCCTCAAGCCAGGACTAACTATGGCAATGGCATTTCTGAGTAGCTAAACCTGCCAGGGAGGAGATGAAGGTGATGGAAAAGAGAAGCTGTGAGGACCACTGGGCAGAAACTCAGGGGCTCTTATCTTCCAACCCAGCAATCTGGACAAAGAAGTCAGTGAAGTAACAGGCTGCACTGAACCCTGGGGCAAGGCAAAATCAGAGGGGCAGGCTAAGAAAACTAGGAAGACCCCATGGCTGGCTACAGGGGTCTGTAGCATGGTCATGTTCCCCAGAAACAGAAAGGAAGACCAAGGCAGTGCATCACAGCACAGAGACATCCTTCTGAAAGCTTATCTTTCCCCACAGCTGTAGCAGTTTGGGAGCCAAAACCACTGAGCAAAGATACAGTTCCTTGTGTTTCAACACTGTCAGTGTCAATGGCCAAAGTCTAAAAAAGATAAAGAAAATATTGAAACAACCTCGTGACTTAAAAGATTTGCGGTTTTTGTGGTGGTGCAAAGCACAGGGACTGCATTTGGCTTGGTTATGGTGTGGCAGGAGCAGCTCCCTGACACCACTGTTGTGCAGATGATGTTGTGCAGTGTTATAAAATGGAAACTCTTGTTGGTGTGTATTGGGTGAAATGATATTGCCCTGAACCAGTTAATTGTGGCAGCATCAAACAATTATAAAATGCCACCATGAAATCAGCCTGATGTCTCCTCACCACAGCTTCAAACAGCCACACACAACCGGCTCAGGCACAGGGTTTCATCTGGCAACCCTAGAAAAATACCTACACTGGGTCTAGTCAAAAATGTCCATAGCCAAGTATAACTTTCCAACAGCACCACCAAAAAACAGGGCAGGGAGAGGGTGATCCTTTCTCTGTTATTATTTCCCAGACCTTGGCCATAAGTGATGGAAGGATTTCCTGAAGCAGAGGCTGAGGTGACCAGGCCTGTGGGCCCCAGAGCTCCTGAGGGCCCTGCCCTCTGTGAACTGGCCTAATCTCTTCTTAAACCCCTTCAGAATTTTCATCACTGCCAGATCTTGTGGCAAGGATTTCCTTGGTTTAATGGTTGCTGGGTGTAAAATGGTTTCCTTTTATGTGGGTAAAGCTGTGTCTTGCCAACGTCCTCCAAAGGCAAAGCCTGCAGTGTCTGGGTGAGAGCCCTGTTGCTGCTGCTGGGGTGGAGGAGGTTCAAATGGCAAGGATCAAGTTCCATGTGCTCAGCAGCTGTTAAAAAATCTGTGTGGGAAAGGAATGGGAATTTGGGAAATCATTCACCTAACACTTGGGCCAAAGTAGGAATGAGCTGCAGGGGAAGTGAGAAGTTGCTGCCATGGTGCACCCATCTGCCTCGGGCTGGGCATTTCATATCAAACCTGGAATTGGGGAGGGAAGCCACAATATCCCAGGTCAAATTTTGCATGATTTTTCAGGTATGTGTTTGTCCATTGAATGCAGATGCACCAGAGAAGGAGCCTTTCCTTACAGATAGTCAATAATTAAACATTACCCCAGAACTGGCGATTTTGAATTCTCAGCCAAATAAGTGTTTGGGAAAAGTACTCCAGCTGATTTTTATCTCTCCTCTCTTGGTGGTTGAATCAACTTGTTCTCCACACCCCGCCAAACTTTCCAGCTGCAACATTTAAACCTCATCATGAATCACATTTTCCATAGCTTTCCATCACTCAGATGTGTCTTTTCCAATGCAAAGCTCTGGTTTTCCATCCTTAGCAGAGCCAGAAAAGCCACAGCATTAGACTCTCCCAGGAAATTCCTCCTTTGACTCTTAGTCAAACTGGATTTAAAGGCATCCACATGTGCAGTGCCATGAGGAAATCAGTCTGAGGTCCTTCACAACTACTCATTCCCAGACTTGCAAAGGCACCATGAATAAACTCTCTTGTTGCACACAGTGTCAAAGCAATTGAGCTGACAGGTGTTCAGGCAAATTTCAAGATTATTTGCATAGAGTTATTGCTCTGCAAAGAAATCACTGTGATTAACTTTTTCATTACTGGGAAGTCTTTTTTTTATTTGTATTTATATGCATAATTGTATGCATGCTCAGAGCTGCACAGTTTGTTTAAAGCTGGATTGCTGAGTCCAACACTTCTATTCTGATTTCCTCAGGAATATTATTTGCATCTCAATCTTTCATGAAATGTTGAAGTGATGCATCAAAAAATATGTATATTGACATACATTTATATACACACATACATACATTTAGACCATAGTTTGGAGATAACCTGTTATGCTTTTCCTAACGAAAAAGGGACC
Source organism: Ploceus nigricollis (assembly GCA_013399945.1). NCBI lineage: Eukaryota > Metazoa > Chordata > Aves > Passeriformes > Ploceidae > Ploceus > Ploceus nigricollis. The sequence continues at coordinate 520,210 of VXBC01000932.1, read as the reverse complement.
ACATTGAGAATTTTAAAAGAATTAATTTTAAAAAGAGGAAGGATCCATGAGAACACAGTGTCTCTTCTAAGAGCCATAACAAAGGGTTTGTGTCTCAGCTTAGGGGCAGGACTTTTAAAAATAGCACGGTGCAGTATGAATAGCACATCATTGTCCTCACTGTATTCCTAAGCCTGAGTGCAAACTGCCTGATGTTTCAGAGCTGGCACCTGGCAGAATCCAACCATAAAGTGTCCCTGGAGAAATTCTCAGCTGCCTCCTATCTCTCCTACCTGTTGCCTGGAGCAAAACGTGGGAGCACAGCATGATGGAGAGCAAGTAAACAGGTTGGAATGGAAGGGGAAGCAAAGTGCTAGCTCTGTGAAATTAGGGACTTCTCCTGATGAGTGAGAAGATGATCTGCTTGCTCATTTGTAATTTGTTGTCAGCTTTGCGTGCAATATTTAATTGAATGTCAGCTACTTGAATTGAATGGGCAGTGTCCCCATTGACAGGACAAGGGGTAATGGTAATTGTTTTAAACTAAAAGAGGGTCAATTTGCATTAGATATAAGGAAGAAGTTTCTTACAATGAAGGTAGTAAAACCCTGGCACAGGTTGCCAAGAAACGTGGTGGATGCCCTATCCTCAGAAACATTCAAGGCCAGGTGGGAGCAACCTGACCTAGCTGAGAATGTCCCTGCCTGTTGTGGGGTTTGGACTAGGTAACCTTTAATATATATATATATATATCAGTTATATTATAAGTATAAAGGGTAACACAGCTGCTTGTATCAGGATCCAGACCAGCAGTGAGGAAATGGGAGCAGAAAGCCCTTTCTAAAGGTACTTTCCTGCCCCTCAGCTTCCCTTTCTTCCTCCCTGCTGAGCACCACCCATGCTGTGCCCTAACTCAGCACTGGCATTTAAGCCCTGGATTAAGCCAGTATCAAATCCTCATCACATCTTTCTTCTTTTATTTTTTTTTAAATTTGATTTGTCTTCAAAAACAGCCTCTGCAAGCCCTGTCCTGTCCCCAGTCCTGGCATGTTTTAGGCCNGTTGCCTGGAGCAAAACGTGGGAGCACAGCATGATGGAGAGCAAGTAAACAGGTTGGAATGGAAGGGGAAGCAAAGTGCTAGCTCTGTGAAATTAGGGACTTCTCCTGATGAGTGAGAAGATGATCTGCTTGCTCATTTGTAATTTGTTGTCAGCTTTGCGTGCAATATTTAATTGAATGTCAGCTACTTGAATTGAATGGGCAGTGTCCCCATTGACAGGACAAGGGGTAATGGTAATTGTTTTAAACTAAAAGAGGGTCAATTTGCATTAGATATAAGGAAGAAGTTTCTTACAATGAAGGTAGTAAAACCCTGGCACAGGTTGCCAAGAAAGGTGGTGGATGCCCTATCCTCAGAAACATTCAAGGCCAGTTGGGAGCAACCTGACCTAGCTGAGAATGTCCCTGCCTGTTGTGGGGTTTGGACTAGGTAACCTTTAATGGTCCCTTCCAACCCAAATCTTTCCATCATTCTGGGACTCTTTTTCATGAGCTGTACTGGGAAGGAGTAGGTTTTATTTAAAACTGTGGAGTCCCTCTCCAAGGAAGCCTGCCACACATGGGGACATCTCACAGCCACTGTGAAGTTGTGAGCAGCACTGGGGTGCTGCTGTCCTGCACACACCTCCCCAGAGGGGAAGAGAAGAAGCAGCTCTGCTGCCCTCCTGCCCTTTGCTCTGCTCAGTTGGCACACACTGCTTGCAAAGCAAGGTGATGGGTTTGGGCTGGCTCTGATCAACCCCCTGCTCACTGCAGCTGGGTTTAGCAGGGTGAAATCCTGTGTAAGGCACAGCTGAAAGAATATTTTTGAATAATATACATATATATGTATAAATAACTTATATATATATATATATATCAGTTATATTATAAGTATAAAGGGTAACACAGCTGCTTGTATCAGGATCCAGACCAGCAGTGAGGAAATGGGAGCAGAAAGCCCTTTCTAAAGGTACTTTCCTGCCCCTCAGCTTCCCTTTCTTCCTCCCTGCTGAGCACCACCCATGCTGTGCCCTAACTCAGCACTGGCATTTAAGCCCTGGATTAAGCCAGTATCAAATCCTCATCACATCTTTCTTCTTTTATTTTTTTTTTTTAATTTGATTTGTCTTCAAAAACAGCCTCTGCAAGCCCTGTCCTGTCCCCAGTCCTGGCATGTTTTAGGCCTAGGAAGTGATTTCAGACAGCTTTGACAAAGGAGTGGAGGTTTGGGGGTTTAATTAATGAAAAGCAGTGAGGGCCAAATCAGCAGCAGGACAATCAGCTGCACATCTTTGATATCCTCAGCGTGTGTTGACTCACAGCCCAGAAATGGGAGACAGGCACCACTGAGGGTGATGCCTGAGTCATGGGTAATGTGCTGAGAGATGGTGGGAAGGATGGGGATGCAGCCAGAAATATTTCAAGGGGGACACTAAAGAAGGTGGAGAGGCAGCAGGACTGGGGGTCATTGGGAATTCAGGATGTCTCAGCCTTTGCTGACCTCTCTCTGGCTGATGCTGTGGAGAGCTGTGTTGACTACCAGCCCTCTCTGATGTTACCAAGGTAAATTCCATGTATTGATTTATCCCAGACAGTAAAACCTCACCTCTGGGTCTCACATTTTGTTCTAGCAAGTAATAAGTAACTCTCTCACCTCGTACTGGGTACAAAGGCCTGGCCACTTTTTGAGGGCTGGGGGAGCCAGGCCAACCCAGCAAGTGCAGGGCAGTTTGGAGAGGATGGACATTGACCTTCTTCACCACAATGAGCCAGCATTTGCCATTCACATCTTTAGCAGCAGATTTTCCAAGCAGATAAAAAGTAATCCTTACCTGGGAAAGGCACCTTCCTGGCAGCTCTCACCAAGCCAGAAGAGTGGTGGACAGGGTGGGGTGGCTTAGGAAGGCAATGGGTGGCAAAACCTCTTTGTCAAAACTGTCAGCAGGAGGTTGTTGGCCACAAAAGTGGCTCAGGACACAGTCTACCTCATATACCCATGGCTACAAACCCACTTGATGGTTTGATCTTTTGTGTTTTGAAAGCCTATGGTATCTGGATTTCCATCTTTCCATTGAAAAGAGGTTTTCTGATTTGCCTATCAGAAACTCAGATCATTAATTCTTCTGCTCATTCACCTGTGTCCTTTTCAATTTTCCAAGGTCTTTACTACTAATTAAATGAAGTATTTGCTTCCTTTTATTATTAATGATCTCAGATATTCATATTCTGAGGCTACCTGATACTATAATATTTCTTAAAGGTAACATCTTTTGAGTTTACTTTGTTTTCTGACTTTAATGATCTGAGTTCTTATGGTGAAGTCCTTAATGGTAACCATCACAGTATGAAACTTCTTTCCAAAAAGAAACCCCAAATGTTTTCAAGGAATTAAAACTCTGAGAGAATTCCCCCAACACCACATGACATAAAACACTGTTACCACCACAGGAGTCATCTAAGCTGAAAAAAAATAAAGGTCAAGGGTTGCACTCAATGATCTTGGAGGTCTTTTCCAACCTAAATGATTCTATGATTCATTTTGACATTTCCTTTAAAAGAATACCCATGAATCCCAGGAGGATAAAATATTTGCCTCACATGGCTTTGTAGGACTGTGTGGAATTAAGCCCAGCCGTCAACTTAGAGTCACAGTCAGAAGGGCCCTGGGAAACACAGAGCCCAGGGCTGTAATGTTGGGATTAGCTGCAATGGATGAATCCCAGCCTGGCTTTACACTCCAAGGTCTGACTAGGTGGACGTGCCATCAGTCATTCACTCTCCATGTGGGTCTCCCTTTTCATCCCCAAAATGAATGAGCAGACCCATTCTCTTAGATAGCTTACTGTGAAAACAGTTTGGTATGACAGATGTTGGCAGGACACAGAAAAAAAGAAAAACCAAACTAATTTCAGTTCCTTGAATTTGACACAAAGGAAGGGAGGGACAGGTTTCACTGTTGATAAGAGAGGGGGAAGCTTTTGGGCAGCACAAGGGGAAGGCAGCAGTGACCCATGCCCTCCCTGGCAGCAGCACAGGGCACAATGCTCCCCCTGCCCAGAGCACCAGCCCCAGCAGCAGCTGGGACAGGCCAGCATGAATCACAGGAGTGGCAACCCTGTCATGGCCTTCTGGAAATGATTATCACCACCAAGCAAGGGCGAGGCTTTTGGGAAACTGGGCTGCCAGGAATACAGCAGGGAAATGCAGTTAAGCTGGTCATAGTTAAGTTTGACCTGGCTGAAGATTGAGCTGCAAGATCTGTTTGTGCAAGCCAAAGCCACACCTATTAAACTTCTGCAAGTGGAAGGTAATGCTGAGAGACTGTAAAAGCACTGCCTGGGGAGGACTTGGCTTCAAGGGGCCAACAGAGAGACCTGAAGCCACTTGGTGGCAAAGAGTTGGGTCAATGAGAGCCCTGTGGTGAAGGTAAAGGGGTAGATCATCCCTGTGCTCCCAACACATGCCTTGTGTCACCCAGCTGCTGCTGGCCTGTTCAGCTGGAGCACATCCATGGGCATGATCTCAGTCTCTGATGGAGGAAGATGAGTTTGTCGTGATCTGGCTGTACCAGAGATAATTGAGCAGATCTGCAGCATGGTGGGTGGAGGTGTGGAAGCATCAGCACCTTAAAAGACCTGTTTCAGCAGCTCTTTCCTCCCCAGAGCTCTGGACCAGCCCCAAAACATGAGGCAAAGCCAAAAGCTTCTGCCTGAGCTTCAGTTACTGTAAAATTACATAAATTTGTCGCCAGTGCTGGTGTCTGTGCAAAGAGGGGATGAAATGGGCCCTTCCTGCTGCTGCCCTTCTTGGTACCAGTGTGGGTCCAGCCTCAAACTCCTGCCTGAGCTTTGCAAAAGCAGTAATTCAGATTCTGCTGACTTTCCACTCCTGTAAAATCCCGTTCTGTAGCTTAACCCAAAATTAAAGATCCATTAAGTCACAGTTGATTTCTGTGGCAGGCTGAGGGCACTGCTCTGGTTTGTAGCCTTATTTACACTCAGGAGGGCTAAAATGCATCTCAAATTCTGGATCTTCCAGAAATAACCCACGCTCCCAGGCAGAACAAATACAGTATAACAGAAAGCAGAAGAACTCAAAATGTTGCACAGAGCATTAATTTTTTTTTTTTTTAAGGGACAGCCCTGGGATTTTTCTGCAGAGCTGTTGTGCTGCCAGCATACAATTTGCTCTACTTACCCTTTTGGTTTTAATGTCCCATTAATAATGCATCTCTGTATTTATTGCAGTTTGCTTTACTGTTCCACTGTTACTTCTTGATCACTCGTTATTCTGTCTGTAGTGCCAGGCAGGGCTCCAAAACCCAAACAACAGCAGCAGTGTTACTACAGACCCAGCCACCAGCCCCACCAGACCTAAAGCAGCTCCACTGAGGGGGATCATTTATCTTTCCAATGCTGGCAGGGCATGCTGCACCTAGGAAAACAGGAACAGCTCTACATCCTCTCTATCTCTGTGATCAGACCTAGAACTTTTCCAGGGCAGTTTGGACAGTCAGCTCTGTTGAGGGATCTAAGCCAGGAAACTGTAAAACATCATTAATGAGCAGCTTGCTTAATCCTGGCTGTGTGGCATCCAGTGTAACAGGAGCAGGAACAGGCTGTGGGGGTGGCTCTGGCTGACAGCTCAGCTCAGCAGTGCAGGCCTCTGTGGAGAATGCTCTAATGATGCCTCCCTGATCAATTTTGCATTCTGAAAAATGCTGCTTAGCTGCCCTTTGACCTTGCAGCCAGCAGGGCTCCGTAGGTACCTTCATTTCCCACCCTACAGCCCTCTGAGCACCCCCCTGCACCCCCGTGGATCTCCAGCTCAGCATCCAGGACTGGGTATCACAGTACTGGTGTTCAGTTCCCACTGAGAGCATCTTCAGGCCTCCTCAAACCTGTATTGCTCTGTAAATCAGAATTAATGCAGAAAGGCAATGCTGAAGGAGCTGGGGGGTTGCCTCACAGGGGAGTTACAGTACTCACAGGGCTTCAGAACTCTCTTCCCTGAGGACTTACCACCCCTGTCTTTCTCATCACAGGAAAATGCCTTATATCCTAGAAAAGACCTATTTGCAATACTGTTTTGAGGCAGGATGTCTCTCCACCCTTCTGCATGAGGCTGTACAAACACAAGGAGAAAGGTTTCTCTGGTCTTCCAAAAAAGCCCTAGCTTCCCCTCTCTTCCTCTGGGAATGGAGCTGACCTCCTTCTGCCCTTGTTCCTGTGAACAGTGTGTTATTTCCAGCAGCAGCAAGGAGTTCTGGAGCAAGAAAATGGAAATTTTCCTGTAGTGGTGGTTAGTGCACTCAGGAGCGGGGTTTGAAGCCCCTCAGGGCACTGCAGAGAGCCCAGAGCAGGGCTCCTGTGTCCTCAGTGACTGCCTGGGCTCACAGGCATGACCAGACACAGGTCACTTCCCTGGGTGTACTGTCAAAGAACTCACCTTTGCTCTCTTTTAGTTCTATTATGCACAAAACAAAGCAAAACTCAGGGGGTCTTTAGGTTGAAGCATCATCCATGCTATAAAAAACAGCAAAGCAAAGCAGGGACTGACGAGGCACAAAGTTCCTGCTGCTCCCCTCTGGCTGAGGGAGTTGGTTGCCATGCAGGAAGCTGTGGGAAGCAGAGCTCATTCCCCCCCACCCCACAGCAGTCATCTTCACACCTTCACATCCACCCCAAAGATCAAGACTGCCACTTTCAGCACCAAAACCTTCAAAGCACTTTTTGGATCTCAGCCCTCAAAGGCAGTCCTCACAAGTTTTCCCATCTGACCTAATCCCAGAGAAAGATTTTTGTTCTGGCTTCATCTGCCTGCTGCCAGCCACATCCTGGAGCACGGCCTGGTCACCACAATCTGACCTTGTGGGAAGCGTCCCTGAGCTGCCACATGCTCTCCCACTTGCCAAATTCCTCAGCAGATGAGGTTGCTTCCAGATTTCAGCACTTACTGGCAAGCATCAAGTGGTTTGTCCAGAAAGGCTCTGAGTGATTAAAGATCTCTGGGAGCTGTGTTGTGGCCACTGCCTGGTTACTGACCCACACAACCATAGCAACATGGGAACCAGTGACCTGGGAAAACAAACTTTTCTGCTCCCTGTCTTCTAATATTTAGCTTTGCTTTTTGAGATGAAAGAAGAACTAATTCCTATTTGTATCCATTCTCATTGCTCAATTTAGAATTTTTTTGATCATTTACTGAGAAAAACAAGCCTTCCATTATGATTTATTGGACTTGAACATAGTTTGCATTCCAACTCCTGAGCAAATAGAAGCTGATTCACTGTTACCAACACACTGAAAACATGTGTTATCTCTGTCTTGAAGGTAACAAATCTGCATCAGCGAGTGGGTGTGAACCACAGAATCGTTTGGGTTGGGAGGAACCTTAAAGCTCATGTCACTCCAACCCTGTGCCATGGGCAGGGACACCTTCCACTAGACCAGGTTGCTCAGAGCCCCATCCAGCCTGGCCTTGAGCATTTCCAGGGATGGGGCAGCCACAGCTTCCCTGGACAGCCTGGTCCAGTGTCTCACCACCTTCAGAGGGAATTTCTCTCTTACATTTAATGTACATCTCTTTTAGTTTTTGCCCATGTAAAACATCACTCTTCCTTATTTATATCCCCTGTTAAGTACTGGAAGGCTGCTATAAGGGCTCCCCAAAGCTACTTCCTCTACAGACCAACAGTTCCAGCTCTCTCAGCCTGTCTTCACAGGACACACAGGCACATCTGTACAAGCAGGATAGAACCCACAGCTTATGCCCTGCTTGCCAAAGCACATGGGACCAGATGAGGAACACTGCTTCCTCTTTCTGGCTGAGTAACTTCGAGTTCTCCTAATTACAGCTTTCAAAAATCCTCTTCCCCAGCTTTCATATCTTCATACAGTCACCAGCCCATCCCTGGAGTGCACATTCAGTCAAGCTTATACCCTTTAGTTTTCCAGACAGATTGACCACTATTATTAATGGACATAAAGAAAGGAGAAAATTTGCAAGTTGCTTTTTCTTCTCTCGTTCCTCCCGTGTTTTCACAGCATTGGGATATCCTGGCACCCTGAAGTGCAGCAGACAGCTAAGAGAAGGGATGGTTCCCTTCTTCCAGCCTTTCAATCATGATCTCCTCCTCTCTACAAAATCACATCTACTGCTCACTCTTTGGGGTCCTTTATGCCAAAAGTGACTCTCATTTGTTGCAAATGATCACAAAGCAGCAAGAGCCCCAGCCATTACTGCAGCCTTTTTTCCCAGTTTGGGAGTAGGTAGTTCACACTTCCTCAAAAAGACTGTACAGTGAGAGCAACGACTGCAAGGAGGAAAACAGACACTTTAAAATAAAAGATCTAGATGCAACAGAGGTTCATGGGATGTGAAAAGAAAGTAAAGTTTCCTAACCACATGAAGCAGGACTTTTTTCTAGCTGTTTTCTGCACACACATGAATTCTAAGCAAACCAAAATTCCTTTCTCAGAAAGGGCAGTTTAGATGATCTCCAAGCCAATCTGCTCACACCAGGGATTAAGAGCAACTGCTCAGCTATTTCTCCTTCACAGTATAAAATAAGCCCATTTATATGCCAAAATATGTACCTTTCTCCAGCCTTGAAGATACAGCCTCGCATCTGAGGTCGTGTTTCTCCCCTATCACTTTTGTCCATGAACAGGGACAGCCATCTACTTCCTTTTTCTATCTAAATATTGTGTTTGAGACTTTCCTACAGTGCCAATTCTTTCAGTACAATCAGAATCAGGTTTTGGATCCTGGTCTATGCCAATATTTTAAAGGCAATTCAACATTGAAAGGGAAAGTTGGATCATCCTGCCATAGCCTGAGCCCATTTTCCAAATGGCTCTAGCTAATGAATCATCAGTGTTACTGGGAGCAGCACTGAGTAACCACTTCACTTGAATGAATGAGTTATTTAGATCAAACTGTTTTGAGCACCAAGGGATGCCACATCCCCAGAGAGGAAATGTAGCATTGATGCTCTTCACTGCAGGACTGTGAACACATCTTGTGGATCCCTCAACAGTCTGTACCAGTACAGATGTAACCTGGAAGTAAAAGCCTTTTTGTACATTTATTCTTTCCCATCTGTTTATTAAACTGTACCCAACTGAGTCTCTCATGATTCTTTGCTGAATTAGGTTTTTGACAACTACAAAGCAGGTGCTAAGCCTGGAGAAAGACACAAGGGGATCTTTCACAGGGATTTCCGAAGTGAAACTGGACACCTGCTGAGTTAACACATTTGTTAAGCTTCAGTGCAATTGGCAGGACATGTGACACTGCTCTAAGGGGCTGAGGCGGAACAGAGTCAGTCAAGAGACTCCACAGAGGCTCTTTCACAATCCTAAATCAACATGTCCCAGTATCTGATCTGATCCCCTTCAGTGCAGCCCCAGTGGAAGTGGCCTTCCTCTGCTCTGGCACTCCCACTGGTGCAGAGGTACCAGTGAGAATAATCAGGCAGTGAGATCTGTTAGAAAACTTGCCTAGATGGCAGTGAGCAAACTCCAAAGAGCTTTAACTACTTGTGTGCAGTGCATCCTGATTAAAATAGAATATATAAATGAGTCTGATTTCTGAGGAGTGGCAAACAGCCATGGGTCACACGATTTTAACAGCCAACAGTGTCAAAAGTGAACTCCCCTTGGTAGCACAACCACATAATATGGCATTCAGAATATTTCTTTACAATTTCTTTTATTAAATATCCTCTTTGATACAGAATATTTAAGCAAAAATAGTTTACAATCTGTTTTGGTAATTCTTACAGGAGTCTTTCACATAGTCACTCCTACAGCAGCTCTGTTGGCATTTAAGGAATAAATCTTTAGCAAAAATCCAATCTCTCACTGTGTGAGATCTATTCTACCCAAAGAAGTTAAAAGAGCATTGGAAAATGCCTACAGAAACTGTGAAAACTCTGAATTCCACTTTTCAGCTAAAAGAAATTTAAGAACTGTGTCACAGACACATTCTTCTTAATAAATGAAGCAGCAGAATAGGAAAATGCATCCTCTGAAGTTTATACAAGTTCATGTCAGTGCACCCAAGGGCAGCAAAAGAAGAGGAAATGCCTTGAGCACAGATGCTCCAGTGCAGTGTTGAGGTTCAGCACAGCAGGGCCCAGCTACACCTGCCAGTCTGGAATGCTATTTCCAGTACTGGAAATCTGTCATGTTAATGACCACGTGGCATCTGGCACCACCCACCCTGATGAGATTCTGTCCCCACAAAAGTCAGACAGCATAAACAGATTGTGCTTTCACTTCTGCCTGCCAGAACAGCTGCACAGCCTGAGACCCAGACTGACTCCTGCATTTTATTCTTTTCTATGTAAACAAATAACCTCATTTTTTACAATGATGAATTGTAAATAAGTGTTTCTTTGGATCAAAAGATAGCTCCTATACTCATTAAATAGATAAGGCTCATTGGGTATCCAGATAAAAAAACCTATTGGCACAGGAAAGGCATCTGGATGCCCTCACTGTGTAGCTGTGGAGCACGTGCAGCTCTCATGATGAACATTTCAACCAGAACCTGAAGTTACCACCAAAACTCTACGTCAGAGGCTGCTTGAGGTCAAACAAGCCAGTCCCTCCTTTGACAACTTTTCCAACCACCAGGCAGGCCGAAGGGGATCGCAGCTCATCGTGGGCACCTGCAACAGAATTCAAACAAAATCCTGTCAGGAGGTTCCCAAAGGTTTCTCCAAGGTCAGTGCTGGAAAGAACCCATTTTGGTTTATGTGCAAGAAGCCATCTGGTTCAGCACCCCCAGGTTCAGAAAGGTTCTGCCACCTGCTGTTCACACTCAAATTGGGATTTCTGGGAGTTTAGAGGCCAGAATTCTTTTTAATCCTCCTACAGCAACTATTACCTCATCCCCATCTTTGTTCCAAGCAAATAATTAGGCAACACATTACTAAAATCTCCTGATTCCACATGGAAAGACAAAACAGTCTGAATTCTAAGAGAAGACAGATTTGACCTTCCAGTGAACACATCCTGGTGACTAAATAGGTCACTAAAAAATACATGTGAGGCAAAACCAGAAAGATTTCCTTGTCATTGCTGCCTTTTTCCTTTGTTAGCATGAATCCCTTTGATGTGTATTTTAAATCCCTCTGGCTAGATATGAAGAGAACTTTTCACTGGAGAGACATTCCATGAATTCCTCTGATTTTGTGGTTACTCACTGTAGCGAAATAGTGTCACAGAAATTTGGAAGCACTCCAGATGACATGTCTGGCTGGGATTGTTTTACTTCCACTGTTTTTGTAAGCATTCAAGCTGTTTTTCATTCATCCTAACTACAGCAAGCTGAAAGTTTATCATTAGAGCAGTAGGAAATTGGAAATAAAATTGTTAAATTTCTACTAAGTTTGGTTATTTTTCTTCCACTGAGCAAAATGTACTCAACTTTGCATCATGCAGAGGGTGGGGGCAGGAGCATAGACAGCACTGTGTATGGCATGTGCTCACTGCTCTGATCTCAGCCACAGCTGGATAATTAAATAGCTGCTCCTAAATGTGTGTCAGCTGAAGAAAAAAAAAAAGCCCTTTGTTAGATCGTTAAACAGGACAGTCGTGCTGCCCTGTTTGCTCATGTGATGTTAACAAAGAGTCATTCTCTGAGCAAACAGCCCAGGGGATCTCTCTGCTGATGCAGTTTGCTCCCTGCACAAGGAGCCCTGCTGAGCAGCCTGTGCTCCAACAGCCCTGCTCACCTCAGCTGTGCACGTCCTCACAAACCTCCTCCTCTCCTTCCTACTGCTCTGGGCATCAGCCCCAGGCACCCTCACAGTGTTTCTTGAACTGTACAATCAAGTTATCAGTTACATTAAAGCAAATTAGATCCAGGCTGCTGCAATCCCCATTATGACTGATTTCCAGCGTGGTGAAATCATTAACTCCCTCTGCTTGTAATAGTGCAGTTCCTGCCAAGCCTCCCTGCCCTCCTGTCAGCATGCACTGAACATCTTTATGAACAAAATTATCCATACATTACATTTCACTTGGCAAAAAAACTCCTCTGATTTAATTTCGAAGTCAGTATGTGATACAACAAAAACCCAGAGGGTGAAACTGAGAAACATCCTCTTGTCTTTAATTTCATCCTGGATTTACACTTTTCCTTCACAACTTTCAGATTAATTAAGTCAATCGTAACCAATGTTATTAATTAAAGCCCCAATCTTCCTTCCCAGAAAAGGTATAAAACAGCATTAGCAGAAAGGAATTCAGTGATAGAAGTATTTCTGATGTCAGTGCAAGCCAGTTGAAGACATCATGTTGAGAGCTCTCCCCATTTGTAACTGGAAGGACACAGCACAGCAACATCTGCAGAGCAAGCATCTGACAGAAACCAACTCTATTTGCAAAAGGGATATGTAATTAGTATCCAAAGGCTGGGATCATAGAAGCTTTCAAATGACAGACTTAAAACATAAGTTTTTTGATAAAAGGCCTTAAATGTAGATGGCTGGTGCTGCTCCAAATGTCCTAAATGATCCACACAGCCATGTGATCTCTACAGCTTCCAGAGAGGCAACTAGAGTGCAGAAGGATACTCTTGGGAATCTCAAATGGCACCAGAAACCTACCATTAGACAAATGAGTCTGATTCTTTGTGTTTGAGGGAAAAAAGCAAAGATAAAGTGCTAAATCAGAGTTACAGCCAGGTCTGTTCTCAATATCAGATGCTGAATAGCAAGGCTGGAAAAGATATGGAAGTTATACCATGGGCACAAAAACAAAGCAGAGAAGACAATTTTAATAGTAGAGACAGAAAAAGGCAGATTTAGTAGTCTGTTATAAAGCTTAGCTATAACAAATCTTAACAAGCTTAAGGTTTGTTGTAAAAATGCCCATCTAATTCTTAAAGAAAAAAAGTCACAGACCCCACAGATTACATGTGGGAGCTGGCTTTATTTAAGCTGACAGAATTTTACTAAAAACATCTGGTATATTTTCCTAGGCAAGGGCTGATTTAAAATTTTTGCCTCTGGCATTTTTTCTAATGCAATTATGCATTACTCCATTACTCAAAATACTGGAAAGTTATGACAGAAACCAAGCATATGTGAAATGCTGCAGCAAGAGATCTCAAACTAAACCATTTACCCATCATTGTTGCATCCTTCAAGAATTTGTAGCTGGTTTCAAACGTCATCTGTTGCAGAGGGGAGGAGTTGGACTGAATTCCAATGCGATTCAGGGGTTTATAAATTCCTTCAAAACACATGTAGTCTGCCACAAGTGAAAGGTGCCGAGGGTCTACCACAATTCCTTAAAACACAAGAAAGACCAATCATCAGAGCATTCAAGGGCTAAGTCTGTGGGGCTTTTTAAACAAATCAGGTCTAAAATAAACCCTTTGAATCCAACCAGCTTGGAGATCATCTCTATTAACATTCTTCTGGCAGTGTGTCTCTGGTTTAACTGCTCCCCTCATATATCCAAGAGAGGCAGACCTCACTCTAATACAAAACAGTATCTCTCTAAATTGAAATGAAAAGAATGGGAAACTGCAATGTCAAGAATGCTGTAAGGCAGCAGAGCTCCTCTACATAAAATCAGCAAATGTCTGCACCATCCTTGTTTCCACAGAAGGGGATCACACATCCATCCATCTGGGAGGGAAGAGCTCTTGCCTCTCACCTGGTGGCCTGGATTAGCTGGGCCCCAGAGTCAGAAAGATTATGATGCCCTCTGTGCATGACATCAGGCATTCACAGAAAACTCTGTTCTGGCTAAAAAAAAAAAAATGCACTTATTCCTAAATAACACTTGTGGACTCAGTGTAATGGGGGTCATTAACAGCTCTGTCAACATTTACTGAGCAGTTCTTGAACAACTTGAATGTCAGACCATTCTGGACTGCCAGCTGGCAAATCTGTTTGATGTAACTGCTTGCTAAAATTCCCACTGTATCAATCTTCCCTATTTTCTATAGTTTATTTCATAGCAAGACTCCACTCCAGCGAGTGAGTGCCTATGAAGTCATGTAGCCTCCCCTGCCTGGGCTCTCTGAATCATCTCTCTGAGAGAAGAACATTCAGACAATGCAGTGAAGCTATTTTAGGAAAGATATAAAAACTCAGGAGCCTAGGTTCCCATCATTAAAAAGGCAAAGTGAGGCAAGATTGGTCCTCTTCTCAGGGCCACTGCACAAGTCTAACAGTTGGCTTCCTCAGACATTAATAATTAATTGGTCTGAAACTTGCAGCTTGCAAAAAATATACCAGAACGGAAGAACTCTGTGAAAGGGGAATAAATTCAACCTCACTTATTTCCTACTGATTAAAAGAAGCCTAATAATTAACTAACAAGGTCTTCACAGAAGACTCTAAAATCATTAAAACAATGAAAACTTGCAACCTAAAAATAGGCACATAAGTGAAAAGATCATGCAAAACCATAACTGAAAGCATGGGGCTGCATTTTCCTATCTTAATGGTATTAAAGACTATAAAAATACAAAGAAATCCTACCATATACAGCAAATACATCTTTTATTTCCTTTATAATCACCCTCAGGGCTGATTCAATTCCATAATTCTTAGCCATGGCATGGATATCATTGCAATAAAGTCTGTTCAGGTCCAAAATCTGAAAGCAGAAAAAACAGAGATACAAGTTAGGACAACAGTTGCTCTGTATTTCTAAATAACTTAAGCTAAGCTAAGATAGATTTTTTCCTTCATTTTTCATGAGCTTAAGCAGCACCAACAGTTACAGAACAACTAGGCAGCAGCCTAGTTGTCAAACACAGAGAAATATGATTCTGAGGATTTGTGTTAAGCAGCATTAAATAGATGAATAGGAGCACTGGAGTCAAAATCCACCACAGGAGAAAATTAACTGAAATCACAAAAAACAAGCTAACAAAATACACCAGAAAATAAGTTAAAGTCTTCCAAACAACACAATGCAATCCCCAGTGTGTCTCAGACAGCCAGAACTTTTAGCAGAAGAGAAGATGCAGCTTAAAACAATCCTGTATTTAGAGAGCTATGGGCTAGATGGGATAACAGAACTATTCATCTCCAAGCACTGCAATTCATTGAGATGGAAGAACTCCCTCAAGTAACATTTAGAGAGACATGAGAGAGAAGAATGGTGTGAAATCATCTGTCATTAGGTCCTGGCTGCTGGACAAACACTGATTTGCAAGCTGCCCTTGAGAAAAGGCTCCACTGAATACATCTGGGGATAAAAAGGAGGAGGAAGACAGTTCAGGAGCTGAAAAGGCTACACATCACCCCTGAGAAATTGAAATGACATCCATCATCCACCGTCTCCCCCAGAACACAAAAGAGCATTGAAGTCTGGGATTAGAAATAGATTACACACATCAGAATATTTGAAGAGCTCTGCCAGGTTTATCCCTTCTGTCTGGAGAACAGATTCCTTCTCTCCCTCCTTGTTGGTAGTTTCATTCAGCAGGCAGCGTGTGATGCCCTTCACCTCGTGGATCACCGTGCTGCGCGCCAGGGACGCCAGCAGGGAGGAGAGGTCAAAGTACACCTTGGTCAGTGGCAATGCCAAGGAAACCTGATGGGAAAAAAACCAACACAGTGTAAGGGGGCTTGAACACCAGGCTCAATAACCAGCACACTTCTTTTCAGGCAAAAAGCAGACAAATGGAATTACCCTCGTAGTGTGTTAAGGAACATAAATGTCTGACTGGAATTAGAGGTGAATGATGGTAATGTGAACTCCCCATCCCAGGTTGGTTCATCCACATTGCTTTTGAGGTCTCTGAACTTACAAGGACAGCTTTTTGGGATGGCTTTTTTTTTTTTTTTTTTTTAATATGGAATGGGACAGTTATATGCTTGTTGAAGTTTTATTTGTTTTTTAAGATGTTTACACTTTTTTCAACAGTTCAGACATTGCTTTTATTCATCAAGGGCTACACAGCAGATCATCATACACTAAAATATTAAAACACAATAAACCTGTCAAAAAATTGTTTTTGGAAAAAGTTACATGAGGTGTTCTTAAAATGAGAAATTACTAAAAATGACATTAAAAAATAGATTTGTAGTGCCACTTTCTGTATTCATATGGGATTGCTGAGACAGAACAGCAGCACTGCACTGAAAAGGACCATTTGTTATAGGAGCTACATGCAACCACTGTGCAACCACCCAGAGATGTTCCACCTTACCTCACACCAAAGCTCATTTTCAGTGTCGAAGCTGTAATCCTGTATGGATGGGTGGCTCTCCACAACAGCGCTCACTCGCACTTCTGCTGACTGAAGCAACCGATCTTTCCCTTTCTTAGTCTGAGACACAAAGGGAGGATGCTGAGAATCTTCACCCTCTGCTCTGTTCTGATCTTCTTCAGCACCAGGAGTCCCTTCTTCATTTCCAGATTCAACATCTTCATCTTCTGGATTCTCATTAACGTTTTCTTCCCCATTCTCTTCTTCACTCTCATAATCAACCTGCAAAGAAATAACATTGTGTTTATCTGAGCCAGAACCTGTACAGAGACACAGCACACCATGAACACTTTAATTCTGGAATGCTCTTCACTGCTGAGTTGCAAGGATCCTGCCCCTATGGCACAAAGAAAATGCAATTTTGCTGTAAAGAAAATAATACAACAGATTCAGTTTAGTCTTTAGTTCTTCATAATCTTACCATTATTTCTCAGCACAGCTCAGGATGCTACAGGATGTTGAGACTGTAGCAGAATTTAGTTTGCTCTCCCTGAGAAAGTCCAATTTCTTCCCATAATCCAACTCTGATTCCCTCAGAATTTTCCATTACCCCACCCTCTTGCTGAAATTAAAGCACTCCATCTTTTAAGAGCTGATTATCAAGTACTGAACACAGAGAAACATGCAGGGAGACTATTTTTTAAGGACCCTAGTAAAGTTTTAAAAACAATTAATAGCATGAAATTAGCAAAAGGTAAAGTTAAGGTGAAGTTCAGCACAGGCTGATTGCCAGACATACCCACCCAAATGCCTGAAGAACAAGGCTTCAGAAAAGAGCCAAATGAAAACTCTTCAGCCCAAAGCTGACACTTCCTATCTCCTCTCAAGGGGGGTTTGATTTTTTTCAGCATTTTGTTTCACTGGAAGTTTTCCTTCCCAAGTCAAACATAGAAGAAATAGGGAATTAAGAGCAGTGCTGAGCACCTATAAAGTCATTACCTCTTCTTCCTGGTTCTTCCTCCGTTTTGTTTCTGTAGCATCACCATCCCCTTCATCAGCTTCTGCATCAACAATGTTCTCTTCTTCCTCTGCTACAGCTTCCAGACTATTCAGTGTCTAAAAATCCATGACAGACAGATCACCAGGCTGACTGCTAGTCAGTACCAATAGCATCAAAAGGCTTCAGCCAAACATCTGGAATTTCACAATGACTTGTTCAATGTTCTACCTTTACAGAAAAAATAATTTCTGTATGTTCACTACTATAAAGAAATGAACTCACACTCCTGATAACTTCAACATTTAACAAGATGAATGTCTGCAAGATGGATAAGCTGTCACTCTGCTTTGACAGTCCTTGATGGGAGAGGAGTGGCAGAAGTGACAAGCAAAAGCATTTCAATGAACAAAGGACTTCCCCAAAGTTTTGACAACCACTGCTCCGACAGGACACTGATCTGGGAGCAAGAAGAGTGATATGCTTTTGACCCAAAGAAGCTAAAATGAACAGGCATTTTCAGAGTACACAGTCTTAAGCAAATCAGGATTTAATACACAAAAACTTCAATTTTCTTGTTAATTTTATGAGAATGCAAAGACAGTTTATGTACGAAGTATTTAAGTAGTAATTTAGTATTCACACATTTTGTGTGCACTGAAACATGCTACACTTTTCCAATTCTGGTTCTCAACAACAGTGAAAGAAGTGAGGTGTTTTTCAGGTGAGGTTTTTTGTACCTTGTCTTGGTCATCATCTAAATCCTTCTGAGTTGTCTTCCGAGTGCTGACTTCATTAAAAGACGCCATCTTTGTAGTCTTCCTTTTAATTGCTTCCAGAAGAACTTTAAAGAACCTGATAGAAGAAGCAACTCAGAATGTCAAAGTTCAGCAGTGCCACAGAAAATCTGAAGTTGTCAAAAAATTTATTTATTTTGGTTAACAAGCCAGTCAATTCATAATAGGACATTATTCCCTGCTGGATACAAAAGTACTTCTAGGATAATGCAAATAATTTTTCTCAGCTCTTTCTCATTCATTTAGAAATCAAAAGGTTGGTATGAGCTCTGTTACTGCCACAGATGTAGCTGTGCATCCAAAGCATAAAATTATACACTCATCTGGATATAAAATCTGCACATCAAATTGACATTCAGAGGAGATGGTTCATTACTGGACGTGAATAATAAAATTGTCAATTTTATTCAAGACATAAAAGCAACTGTGTAAATTTTTTCTGCAACTCTGCTGGAACTGTTGCTCTAAAAGTCACACCAGCTGCAAAAATCAACCACATGCAAAGCCCACAAAAAGGCAAAAGAAGAGCAAATATTAAAGTATCTGAAAGCAAACTCACCTTGTTTCCATGAAGTGCAAGATCTGCCTGGGCTTCACACACTTCTCCTCTCGGTAATATTCATGGGGCAAGAAATGGAATTTGATTTTGTAGAGGCGATGCTTGTTCAGCTTGTGCTTCACATGCAGGGATTCCTCAATGTCCACTTTGTGCAAGACCTACAAAACATTCCCAAGTAGGAATGTTACTCCTTTAATGAAGACATTTCATTTGTTTCCTGCAGTTCTGGTTTTCACAGGAAACCAGAATTACACAAGGCTAACTGGCAAACTTATCTGGAGGCTTTGCTCCTGGGCAAAAGGACTGTACCCTACTGCACCTCTTGACTTCATCTTCCCAACAATTAACTCAGACAATACTGGAAGAACAGCCTCACCCTCCACCCAACTCCTTCACAAGAGATTACCATTCTCAGGGGGCCTACAGCTTCATTTTACTGACCATGCTAACAGAGCAGAACAGTATTCCAGCACACAGCTAAGTCTTAACGTGATCATTGCTGCTTTCAACTCACAAGAGTTGAAAAAATAGAAGGGGGAGGGCATGTAGGAGAGCACAAGGGTGCACAGCCAGGAAGAGAGGGAACACAGAACACATCCTGGTGTAGTGAATCCCCACAGAGATACATGTTCTGCTTGTATTGAGCACAGCCATCTGGATGAGGTTAGGAAAGGCTGGGGGACAGATAGAAAGGTATCTATCTGAGCTCCATGTCAATCACACCCAGATTAGCTTGTCTCCAAGACAAAACAGAATCCCTCCAATTCTACAGACAGAGGAGAATGTGCTTGAGAAAAAGCCAAAGATTATGGCATAGCAAACTAGTGATGAGCTCAACAAGGAGTTTGTTTTGCTGACTCTCAAAGGATGCACTGAAAAGGAAGCTCACCTCAGCCAAGCACACTCTTGTGAGCAGTTTCTTGAGCTGTTTCACCTTTTTGAGAGCTTTCTTGGTATTGAGCACAGGAACACTCATCATTGGTGTTTTAATGTTTGAGCTGGCCACCATCAGTATTTCTCGCAACCTTTAAACAAAGAATAATCATTCCAATTAAGCCATTAAAGCACTATGCAAATCAAGTAATTATCTAGGTTATCTCATTAGGCAGAATGCAGCAACTGGCAGTTCCACCAAAGCCATGTGCACTCAGAGCTGTGGTTATACAGCACTGCTCCTTTTCTTAGTTCTGATTCCCCACCAGGCACAGCACAACAGCAGCCCCACTGCCTCAACTGGATTATTCCCCCAGTTATGAGAAGAGATGATAATAAATTGTTCCAAAAACAGAAGGACAAATGAGGTCTGTTTCCTACAGATGCATGATGGATGCTTCCTTGTATGTTCTTCCCCTTCTCTGCTTCTCTGAAGCAACACAATGCCCTCCCACCTAAGGCATCCCACACTCCCACCATGAGGCAGGTAAGGACCCACATTATTCCAAATAAACTGATGATTTGCTGTATATCAGATTAGAGTAAGGGGCCTTCACAGATATTTAGTATCTGGAAAACGAACCAAAATAACTGGAAAATTGTAAAACATTAAAGTATTCTGAGCAGGCAAAATCTACAAGGCCACTGAAGGACTGTTCACCCTCCATATTCACACATATACCTGCTAGTGTACCTAGCACAATTATATACCTAAGTGCCTAAAATAAAGGGCCCATTGAGGACACAGCTTTCTCACCTTGGAATACCCAATGTGACATTCATTTCACCTCTGCCAGCAAAGTGAAAGGTGTTCAGAGTCATCTGTGTTGAAGGCTCCCCAATACTCTGAGCAGCAAGAAGCCCCACAGCTTCTCCTGGGTCACAAAGAGAACGCTGCCACTTCAAATACAACAGATCCTTTAATCTGGAGATAGGAAATGAGAGGTTTAGCTCAACATACAAAATAAAAAACTCAGAAAAGAATGAATCATTGCTCAGTTCAATGAAGTTACATCTTTGAGACAATTTCTCCTGGTAGCTTACAGATAAATACGCTCCGGAAACTGTAAAATTGTCTATCCCCATCTGATCTGACAAACACAGCCCATTAACACAGAACTGGGGCCTTGGCCAAACTGTATTTTAGTTCTGCTGCCAATTCCCAGAATGTCAAAAGAGAGTCCATTTACTCCCACTTGCACTTCCTAACAGCCTTGCTAACTCCAAGGTTCATCAAGAGCATACTTTGTTTTTCAAGACCACTACAAAAGTATTATTTTATATGCATGGGGACAGCAATACATTGTTGTTGTTCCAGAGGGGCTTTGCTAAAGCCCTCAGCAGCATGGAAAATTCAGGTTTGGAAGGAACAGATAGCCAGAACCTCTCCATTGCACACTAAGCACATTTGGCTTTCAAGAACCATTCTGAAACCCACTGCTTAGACTCACAAAGGCCACAACAGAAACAAGGCTTGGTAAAGACTTTTCAGTTTTAGCAAACTTGCTCCAAAAAGGTATTTTGGGTTTTGGCTCAGTGCAAAGAAGACACTCAGAGGTTTTTACCTATCAGAAGAAAGTGCTGGTTGCATGTAACTCCGGCTGTTCTCAGATTCCCATTTATTGATATAGCCTTGAACTCCATTTTCAAATGTTTCTGAAACAGATGCAAAATAAGTATCTGGACGCCAAACCCCAAGGCTTGGGTCAGGACATTTATTTGTCTTCTTCAGATACTTCCTTTGTTTCTTCTCATCAAGTTCATACCACATCTTCAACAACTGAAAACAAGAGGAGGTTTTTAAGCTGGCTGGTTTATCCACAGTAAGACCAAAAGCAATCAAGCAGCAGTGAAGGAGGAAAGGATAACCTGTGCAGAATGTCAGGGTGTACACAACACAGCAAACAGCTCAGCTACAAATATGGTGTTCTCCTTTTACTGATACTTAACACTTTTGAAGACAAAATATTTCAAGATTCTTTACATGCCTAAATATACCCCAACTTATGTAACTATTCCATAGTAACTACTCCAGAAAGCAGTGAAATACAGCCCCAAAGAATTATTTTAACTGGGAGTGAACACCCTCATACACGTAAACCTTTGCTTGTAGCTGACTCTCACCTCACCTGTCCAAAGCTGGCATAAAAAAGAAGCTTATTATCAAAAAGTGTCAAGAGCAACACAAATTCAGCACAGCTCAATAAATGAACCTCTGATTAAGAAAAACAGCTTCTGCAGACAAGCTCACAGTCATCTCTCANTTATCAAAAAGTGTCAAGAGCAACACAAATTCAGCACAGCTCAATAAATGAACCTCTGATTAGGAAAAATAGGTTTTGCAGACAAGCTCACAGAGTCATCTCTCAACACCTTCAACCTGGAGTTTCATGCTAACTGCCCAAGTTCCACTAGGATAAATTCCTGTGAAGCAGGACCTGAAGCAGGACCTCTCTGCATTTTGTGTCCATACACCATCTTCTAGGAGCCATGTCATAGAGACCAGTGCCGAGATGGACAAGAGGCTTAAGCAAGAGTATTTTTTGGAAAAACTAGGTGACACTAGCTCAGCTCTCTGATCTTTGATATTCAAACAGCCTCTCATCCAGCTAGCAGACAGCTGTCCATGCAAGAGATATTTACTTTGTGTACATGAAAAAACCAAATAACCCACCAATAAACAGAAACAACCCCCCCAAACCATTCACAAACATGACCTAACAACACATTTATCTCAGTTTTTAGCCCCTTCCCTAGCACTAGGGCCCTCAGACTTTAATACATCTCAGCTTATCACCCACATAGTTGACATGATTCCTTTAAAAGGCAACTTGTTTAGTTAGACTGTGAAACACTTTGGGATTCACAGAGCAATTAAACAAAAGATACTGAATTCTGTAACTTCCTTTGAAGGGTTTGGTCAGTTCAACTGCTTCTATGTTACCTGTAAAGTAGCAGGATCTCTTCCATTCTTTATTTCACCTCCTGGAAGCTGTGCTTTCAAACTTGCCAGTTTCTTTTGGGAAAACAACAGAAAGCCTCCTTGTCTTTGCACAGAGTTTTGGTGTCTGGCTCGCCACTTTTTGATGGCTTTGAACTGCTGGTTAGCTTGGTGAGACTCCATCCTTGCTAAAGCTTCATCCAGATGGTTTGTCTTCTGGATTACCTGTAAGAAAGTAATTTGTATGATTATTCTTCTCTCTATCCTCACTGTACCAGAAAAGGCAAAGCAAACTGAGAAGGTCATCTGCTGTCATGCTGTAAAGCAATTTTCAAATTTGGTTCTCAACCCAACTGAGACAAAATCCTTATAACTTTATGTTATTATCACCACTCTATAATAACCAGTGGTGATACTGGTAAAAGTTAATCAAACTTGACAGACTGAAAAGTGAAGTCACCTTTGCTGAATTCAAGTGCAGAGTTAGAACAGACAGTGCTTGGTGCTCTGCTGAAATTGAGACTGCTTAAATCACGCTGCAGACTTCAGATTGCTTCCATATTTTGAAAACAATGGCAAATAAAATTGTACATTAGTCTGAAAGTAACTGAGACAAACAAGTGTTGCCACTGGATCCCTGACAGATATGCCAGATGTTAACCATGTGTTTCAGTTTCCTCTTCACCCCTCATAAATACTTAAGATTTAGGTGTTCTACCTCATAGTTTTCTGCAATGAAAGGAAACTGCTCAGGTTGTAAGAACTGAGTTTTAGGGATATCAAGCCCATCTTCTCCATACAGAAACTGCACCACACTGCCATCACTGTCTCGTACAGTCAGGTCATACTGAACTACCAGTCCTTCCAAATGTTTTATGATGCACCTATTCCAGAGAGAAAAAAATGGGAAAAAAACAGAAGAAAAATGCTGTTAAGAGGCTACAAAGCAACAAGAGTGATACAACTCTAACACAAAAAACACTGTTTTCATCAACATCTTCAGTGTACTTAAGGGCTGATCAGGAATTCTGGAAGCCAAAATTCTATAGACACAACACTTATGTGAAATGCTTAATTTGTTAAGCTTTCAGCATGTTGCTCCCTCCAGCTTCCTTGGACTCATCTGACTTAAAATGAAACAGTAAATTACTCTCCATTTCTGCTGTCATGCTTTAACAGTTTTCTGACAGAAAGGGGTATCCCTCCTTTAGAACTCACTACCCTCTGACACAATTAAAAAGTTCCATTTTCTTCTATATATACTGGAGGTGTTGCTTGACTAAAGACAAGAGCCACTCAATGTGGCCAAGAAAAACTAGTGCTGCCTGGAATTTGTACACCCATCTATGTTTGCCCCAGAAGAAAAGATTTCTACAAAAGGAGAAGCTGCTGCTGTTATGTGCCAGAGGTGAGTTTGACATGATAACGTTCCAGTTGATCTAGATCTCTAGAAAATTGTACTTACAAGAAACAGCATTCAGACTATTCTGTAAAAATCAAATGCAGTGAAGTTAATCTAAGCAATACAGGCACTTAGAGTTGACAGACCTTTCTCAGAAAAAAGAGAAAAATCAACCAACCAACAAAAGGACCTTTTAAAGGCTCCAGTTCTAAACCAGGCCTCTTACCTTTGCAGGTACCCAGAACGGCTGGTTTTGACAGCTGTATCCACAAGACCTTCCCTGCCAGCCATGCAGTGAAAGAAGAATTCCTAAACACAAGCACAATACCATCAGCATTCTGCTAATAAGTGCATCAACACTGGCAATTTATGTTTTTCCTCAAAAGCTTCATATGAAACCAGGGTGAACAAAGTCCATTTATCTGTAATTGCAGATACTCTCTATTAAAATACCAAGACTTAAATAAACTTCAGTATCAACAAAAGCAGTCTTAAACTTACAGAAGGTCTGATTCCAGTGAGAAATCTGCCAGTCACAAATCCTCCTGAGCTAGGGGAAAAATCATAAGGCTGGAAACATGGCAGTGATTTGCCAGATGCCATCAGTGGAGGTCTTCGGCCTTCCAGCTCAATCTGGCCCAGCAAACAAGAAATCTAAATGCGGGCAGGAAAAAAGGAAACATCACTTTTCCATCCAACTTTTTGTTCACATAAGCTTAGTGATTTTTCTTGAAAAATACAGTAAAAAAATGTCAAATGTTCAGTAAATGTTCTGTAGCTCGATGTGGAGTTGTTAATGAAATGTTCCAGCTACTGAGGGGCAGAAAAGGCACGGAGATCTCACCTGGTTTTTTAAAGTTATTCCAGTACCCTGACTCATCCTCAACATTACCTCAATACCTCATTCTGTATACTTATTTTAACACAGAAATGTGAAACTAAAAATACTGTAGATATTTTTTAGGTCCCTACATTACCCTCACCACCTCTCAGCAGTGTACTAAAAACAGAACAAAAACCTCAACCCAAAATGCTTTCTCTTTAGCTGTGGTCATTCTCTCCATTTTAGATGGCATTTTTATAGAGTGTCTCTTGCTTGGTGTCTGTGTTGCAAATGATAAAATGAAAGTGTATCCTTCCACTCCTACCAAAACCAAAGATTATGTTGTTCCTATTCAGAAGTTGAAGAAGGAGAGGCTCAATCTCCAACAGAGGCCAGGAGAAGTTATTTCTCCTACAGTAGGTTTGTTTGTATGAACTGCAGCATTCCTTCCCAAAAGCAGTTCTGCTATTTCAATAAACCCTCATGTACTGAGGAGCAATTCAAAAATAGGTTATAATAAACACTGACTCTCTTCCATCACCCACTGAGGTCTTTATTACATTCTTCTAACATTTTTCCATGCCAAAGTCCAGAATGAAAACCTTGCTCTGGGATCAGATATCCCCTTCCCAACAGCTTATATTCTAGGACACATCACATCAGCACATGTAGCTGCTAGGCATATTCTGGTTATTGCATTACCTGCATTGTGTTTACAGTGGATCCTTTGGCTCCTGACTGTACCATCAACTGCAAATTGTTCTCTGGGAAGCTCCTGTGGAGACCAAGGGGCATGCAAACCTACAGAGTTGTGGGGGAGTGAAGGGAACAAAACCAAATGTTATTAATAAAATAACAAACCAAAGAAATTCCTGTGGAAGGCTTTAACAAAGTGAAACAATGAGCAACAACAAACATTCCTATTTATAATTTCAAAAGCATCTTGAATATTAAGCCATCTTCTCACCCAGGGAGGGCAAGGCTGAGGAGGAGAGGCAGCATGTGGAGCCCCAAGCTGGGGACAGACGGAAAGCTTCAGCCTCCAGAAGAGTCAGGCACTGTTCATCCACATTAATTAACTTAATGAGAAAGTTAAACAAGATTAGTATGCACAGATGCCTCAATGCCAACCTTGTTGACTTCATTGTTGTAATTGTTTACTTCCTCCTTGAATTTCATATCAACCATGTTAAAATCCCTCTGGTCTTTGCAGAGATGGGCATCCTGCCACTTCCCTTGGACCTCCTCACATGATGCTGTTTCTGGCAAATTAAGAGCAGCTCTAACAACCTGAAAGAAAAATATAGGAATTTTTAGGTGTTAAACAGGCATGATTGAACAAGGCAGTATTTCAAAAATTTTGCATTATGGAAGAAAAAATAAATCTGCAAAACAGACTTACTTCAATACCACTCTGCCTTGACCTTTCAATGATTTTTTTTCTTTTGTGGTCTGCTTCACGTTTGACCAAAATATCTTCAATCCCTGTTAAAGAGGAGAGACAGAACACAATGGTGTAAACTGAAAAAAAATCAAGGAAGGAACTACATTTGGTGTCAGGGATTGAGTGAAGAGCTGGGAAAGAAAGTCACAACTAAAGTTATAATGATGGTCAGACTCAGGGCCTGCAGTTTGACAAGAAGAAAAAAAATCTGAGTACCTTCTGGATAGAGAAGTTGTAAGCCATAAAAAAAAAACCCCATCAACTAAGCAGTGAGAGTGCAAAATCAACTTCCTAATTTAAGGAGTCTTAATTTCAACAGTCTCTAAAAAATCTTAGTTGGTGCACTTGAACAAACTAATGTTTTATGGATGAGCCACATCAAACTGCTTTTTTCCTTCCATCCCCATCAAACTTCCTATTAGCTGAACTTTTCACAATCTGGCATTTCTTAGCTTTTTAAAAAAAGATAAATTAAAAATACAGATCCTTGAGATGACAGGACCAGAGAACAGATTAAACACTGGAACCTGAACTCCTGCAAGCTGTTTGCGAGGAGTCCTGCCACAGACACTAAAATGGTCACTAAAATGGCTGTGTCAAAACACCAAATCCCAAAGTCCTGCTCCAGTCTCACTTCTCTTCTGATAGTTTTAACTGCCTAGTGGTCCCAGGCTTGTTATCTTTTCCCATCTAGCTTTTGCATCCTGGCTCTCAGGAGTCCTGTGAGTTAATCAGTCACCTTCCTCACTCCAAAAGATCCCCTCCCTCTTCCCTGGCTCACAGCAGTCTGTTGGTCCCTTGCTACTGCTGACAGTTGACTGTGTCTCCATAACTGTTATGTGAGTTTGAAAACCTGTAATAAAAGCTTTTCAAACTCATTTACCAAACGTTTTACCATAAAATGTGATGTGCAAGGCTTGATCACCAAGCCCTTAAAGTTTTTTCATCTTGTTTTGTCAGCTGTTCTGCTTTCTATGCAATAATTACTCTTCAGAGAAGCAAAACACAAGGTTTTGATCTAAACAAAATTTCAACACAGGACATATTAACTGTGTACACTTTGGCTAGGCAGAACAGAAAAGAGAAATTGTTGGACATACTCAAGACTATACCTTCTCTTTATGCTTAGAAGGCCAGCTATGCACCAACAACAAAAAAAAAACAAGATCAAAAAAAAGGCTGGCAGGCAGCTATCCCATTCAAGGGCAGTCTTGCAGAATTTCATTAACAGAATTAGCATGTATTATGCCCAACCATGTCTAGTTTAGACCTCAGGAGGTGCTGCACTGCTGCAGGTACCCACCCATGGTGAATCCCCTGTAGAGCTGCAGGTAAGCAGTGAAGAGGCGCCCCAGACACGTCAGCACTTTCCCACTGGTTTCACCCCCATAGATCTCATAGCAGCAGTGGACCAGCCCATAGGCAGAGCTGCCAAAGTGAGCTTTGTCCAAGACTCCACACAGTAATTCCCCATCTCTGATAATAACCTGAAAAATAAAACACAGCTTTGAATCAGGAAAACAGAAATTTTAATTGTACTATGACCTCTACAGGTTTTTCCGTGTAATCTATGTGGAAATTGGTGTAAGTTTAAAAAGCTTATGTACTGGTGAATGGTTAAATGTGGTCAGATTATCTGTACTTTCAGAATTTGTAGCAGAAATGAAACTTCTAACACCACCTGCATTTTTCCACCTATAAAGTCTGACAACGAAGACATATGGTCTAACAAAACCAGATGGAATCTACCTAAGTCAGGACCACTGAGAATTTTTCCTGACTCCCAGGCCTATCCTTCAATCACCCACTTCTGGCAGTAACTGTTGCCAAATATCTGTTTCTAACTTTGTCATCTACCTTGTTCCCTTTCCATTCCTTTACTGTACACACAATTTTAATACAACACAGCCCAGCCCAACCCCCAGAGTTGTTGCATACCTGAGATTCACACATTGAATCAAGATTCAGACATCCTTTTGCAGGTCCCTTTACCCAGGCTCTCCCACCAATTTTTGCTTTCCCAGTCAAATTCAGTGGAGCATAGTTGTCTGGAATGATGTTTATTAACAATGTGGAAACAACCTATAAAGAAGCAGGATGAGGGGCAGGAATTTTTTTTTTTGTATAATCACTTCTTAACATAAAAAAAAAATCTGGCATGAATGAGAAAAGCAATGTCCTGCATGTATTCTTTCCACTGACAGCAAAGTTTTGAAAGCTTGGAAACCTCACAAGGCAGGAATATCCTCCTGCTACTCTACCCTCTGAAGGATCAGTGAGCTGAGACACATAATTATTCAGAAATATAAAAGAGCAAAGATTTTTCCAATACTTAGATATATTAAAATTAAAAAAAAAAAAGCTGTCTGCTGGGTTTTACAGCTCAGAAACACACATCAAAACCTACATGGTGTTAATGGGATCTGGCCTTCCAAACACCCTTAGCAGCACTGGTTTTATTATTAGCATTCTGCTTACTTTAAAATCATCAGCATTCTTTAACCCAGTAAATGAAAAACTACCTGCTTTCCTGTCCATAATCTCTGTGGCTTCACAATGGCTGGAGGAAAGGTTTTAATTCTTCCTTTTTTGTCTGTCAGCCCTCGGTACACAAGCTCCATGTACTGCTCTCTGGTGAAAAAGCAGCCCCGGATTGTCATGCTGACTCCAGAAACCATGTGATCCTGGATCAAGCCAGGAAGTGGCTTCCCATCCTAAAGAGGTAACAAGAAAAAGGTGGTGGTGGGGTTAATAAGTCATGTGCCTCCAGCTCCCAAAATTATTCCCCCCCAGGTAAAAGCACTTAAGTAATTTGTAAAGAACTCATTACAGCACAACTCTGTACTCAATCTCTTCTGGACACTGACACTCAAAGGAACAAGATTGTTTGGATGTGCTGGGCCTTCTTTAGAGGAACAGAACCACAAGCGGAGAAAGAACACAGAAATAAATCTCAGAGGTAAGTACACAGACTTTTAAAAAATTATCTCATTTCTCATTGGACAAAATAAACGAAAGCTATTGCATCTAGAAGTAAATTTATCTGGCAGTTTTACTTGCCTTTGGCACCAGGTACTGTTTGTCAGTGATGGCTAAGGTGTAGGCCTCTGCCCTGCCCAGCTCGCTCTGTGGGAAATGGGCGTTCATCTCATCCCCATCGAAGTCAGCATTGTAAGCCTTGCAGTTGGCATAGTGCAGCCTCAGCACCTTCTCCCCGGGCAGGATCCGGGCGCGGTGAGCTTGGATGGAAGGTCTGTGCAGCGTGGGCTGGCGGTTCAGCAACAGCACGTCCCCGTTCTTAATGTGCCGACACACCTGCCAGAGAGATTTGGGTGCTGCCTGCAAGTGCCTCAGAAAGGACTAACTGATCTTTAAATACACACACATCCAAAACATCTTCTTTCTGGTATTCATGCTCTGTGCAAAACTCAGAGAGAATCAAGACTGCTTGCCCCTGAACGCTCTCTGCTCTCCATCAAACAACTATTCCCCCAAGCCACAGTGATCAAATCAATCAGCTCTTCATCCAAAGCCCACTGGGCTGAACTGATACCTCCCACAATATACCCAGCCCTGGACACCCTAGAGTAAGGTAGTAATATGACCCAGTAGCTGAAGCAGAGGCCAGGAATCTCTTAATTTCATCTTTGAGTACAATACAATATACCCTTATCTAGAACATAGTCTCTCAGAACAGTCTCATTTTAATTTTTCTGTTAGCAACATTCAAATATCCACTTAAGTGATTATCAACAAGAGTATGGTAAGTTGTTTGTACAATCTAAATACTGTTATGTTTAACTCTGTGACAGGTTCTGAAAGAACTGACATCACAGAAATACTCAGACTTAAATTTCCAATCTCTGCTAAGCCTTTATGAGAGACAAGGTAATACATAACAATGTGAAAACACTATTAAACACCAAAACTTTTGCCTTAGTTGCTAAATAGTGCATTTTCAACTCTTGCAAGGGACAGAGATACAGTTAAGAAGTTTCAAAGGTTGATTAAACTGTAGCACAGAGGAGAAGCAACTGACATAGAATCAATGAGGTTGGAAAAGACCTCTAAGATCAGGGAGCCCAACTGCTAAGCCAGCACTGCCAAGGCCACCACTAAGAATACTCTGCATCTTGGCCCGATGAATGCCACACACTGCGTATTAGAAGAAAGTAAAGGAAGGAAAAAGGGGTTTAAAATTTGAAAAAGTACCATGTTTTTGCTCCTACCCCCTTTAACCAGAGATGGAGGAGGGCTCTGCCCATACTCACAATCTTCAGCCCTGTCTGGGGTGCCCCTGAGGAGGGGGTGAGGAGCTGCTTGGCGATGGCCTCGCGCTGGGTCAGGCTGGTGGCGCTCAGCACCGTGCGAGACCCATCCTCGTTAATGACCATGGAGGCCCCAGGGTGCACCCTGGGGCCATTGATGACAGCCTGCCTCAGCTCCTTGACATTCCAGGGAGTGACTGGCTGAGGATAAGTCAGTTTGGTGGCAAATACCTAGACAGGAAGGAAAAGAGGAGAGAAATAACATGTTGTTCAATTTTGGCTTAAAGATCTAAAAGCCACTGCTGATAAAACAGCATCAAAAATTAAGAAGTATAATGCAAGCATAAATTACTTTAAGCTCTTGAATGCATCTCCTCCTCAGTCTACTCTAATGTCAAATACATTTCTGCTTTAAAATCCTCTACCATAAGAACAGAAACAATATCCCTTCTACAATTTTCTACTGCAGTATGAAACTCAATTAGCAATTAAAGAAAGCAATCATGGATTTAGATTCTGCAAATAAGCCAACAAATACAGAGAAAAAGCACATTATCATCAGGTTCACTATTTTCTGCAAAGACGAGATAATGAAAAACTCAAATTCAGGCTTGGTGTTATCTCTATGTAGCTAAAAATCCTTAAGGATGGATGAAGTTGGTGACATTATCACAGCCTTCTCTTAAGACTGCAATACCTCAAAAATACCTTGTAAAAACACCATAGGAGGAACAGGATCTACTTTTGAAGTCTGCACCAATTCCTAATCCCAGAAAGCAACTACAGCTTTTTCTTTTATTTTTTTTAACCCTCTTTCTCAGATGTGGTGTTCTCGTTTTGTAACAGTAAGAATTTCCTGCTCTTCAGTGTTCTCTCCTTATTAACACTGGGCAGGAAAGAGTTCAGACGAGTCAGAAACCCTCTAGATTTTAAACTGCTACCAAATTGCCAGCAGTGCAGCTCAGTCCTGACACAGGGAGACACAGTCCTTTATTTATCCTCACCATAGGGATGCCAATCTCATTGGTCCCAATGTACATGTCAGGGCAAATGACAGATCGAGCAGCAAAATCCACGCGCTTCCCCATCATGTGCTTGCGGAACAGCCCTTCCTTCTTCTCCAACAGCTTTGAAAACAGAAGGTAACAATTAAAACCTGCAGGTATGGAAAACCAGATGGATTCTTGCAATGATGAGTGGCATGAAAATGCCCATGGACTATTGTAAAAAATGCAGGCGAACCCAGGATGGGAAGAAATGATGATCTCTGACTCTAGTTCAGAAGGCTGAATGATTTCTTTATTATATCTATATTAAAATACGTTAATATACTATTTAAAAAGAGAGATACTAAAACTACATCTTACTTTTCTAACTTACTATATCTAACTACTAACTCTAACTTCACTCATGACTCTCTCCCTGAGAGAGTCCAGACACAGGTGGACGTGATTGGCCATCAGGGCCAAACAATGCTCACTAGAATCTAATGAACTAATCACCCCAGGTAAACAATCTCTAAACACATTCCACATGAGAAAACAAGGAACAGAAATAGAAATTGTTTTCTCTTTCTTCTCTCTGTGCTCCTCTATGAAAATTTCCTGAGAGAGCGAAGAATGTAGCTACTACAATGCACTAACCACAAATAGTTCACTTTTTTCCTACTCCATCAGCTTCTCTCTTTCAATTAAGACTCCACCTGCTACCCACCTGACGAATACCAGGGTATTTCTCTGTTATCAGCTTGTCCATGTCACTATCAAACACAATGTTGACATGGCTCTGGAGACGTATCCAAGCGTTGTACAGCTTATCTGCAATGCTCTGTCCTGGAATCGTTGTCAGCACAGAACGGTCCAGAGGTTCACTATCCCCTCCTGTCTCCTGCAGAAACAGAAATTAGAAACTTGGACAGAACAAAAAATATCTTCTACTTATTAGGCTGAAGTTATAGTATTAATTACAGTATTAAATATAGCAAAAGAAACATTAACCATTATTTTGCACTGGTAGTCAGTCCATGCTAAGAATCACCGTAAGTAGAAAATCCTATTCTTAGATAAAAATAATGTAAATCCAAGAGATTTTATCACTTACATCACTTTGTTTTCAGTCTAAAAGCTACTAAACCAGTCACATCCAAAACTCATTGACCTCCTGTCAAATGTTTTAAGAACAGATCTCCATCTAGCGGCTGCATTCTGAGTAACTAACAATGTTTCCAAAATGTTTTACACTGCAGATGTAAATCAAGCTCCCCTGAAACTGAGTCCAGTGTCAAAGACCCCTCAATGATACAACTGATGAACAAATACGGAATGAGGTAAGCTGACATACATTATTATTTACACTATACAACTATGTGAACTGTCAGAAGCAGACAAGTATTGTTACTACTTATATTATTTGTGAAGTTTTGTGTCCTACATACACATCAACTGTCAAAAAATAAACACAATCACAACTTGGCTCCACTAGGCTTAGAAGCTGAAGTGGCTTTTCCCCCCCTCTTTTCATGTGTTGAGATGCTGGCAAAGTTTTACTGTGAACTGTTTGTGCTGTACATATTTAATTCTCTAGAAACAGGAGCCCCTTATGTCTCACATACAAAAATCCACGGCTAAGAGAATCTGAGCAAAACATTTTTTCCTTTTGCACCATGTAGAAAAGAGCAGAGGGAAAAAACCAAACAAAGTATGGAACATCTCCATCAGCAGATGTTCCAACACCTCAGACAAAAACTGTTACAGGAACAGCTTAAACAGGAGCCTTCCTGAACTAAACCCACCCATCAAAAAAAGCAAAGAATAAGATAACTAGCAACTCTTACTGTTTGAATTTCTTCTGTAATTTTTATTGGCTGGCACTGTTCTTTGGCCATGAAAACCAAGAGCTTCCTTATCAATCGGGCATCTTTCATCACAGCCTGCAAGTTCACAGTCTGCCCATTTGTGAACAGGCGATCTCCAAGGCGATTTACAGGACGGTACCTACAGCAAATCAAAATTACTTCAGAGGACTAAAGCCACTCAAAAGCAGCATGAATAAGCTTCAAATATTCTAAGCTAAATCTTCAGTGTATGGAAAATAATCCAAACTAACAGTGGGCATTTAAAAATTCATATATTCTACTGGGACAGTCACAAAAGATGAATGATCCTTAATAAGAAATTCTATCAGTACTGTGCAGTTACAATATTTATAATCCTTTTAAATACTAATACTAAAATATATTTTTCCATAATTAGTATTTCAGTCTTCTAACGAACTCAGTTGAAGTTACAATAGAACTTATCAACTACTAGTGTGATTTTTATTATTTAAACATTCTACTGACACTTAGGCAGACCAATTCTGTACTACAGGATTTTGGATCTCCAACTCCAGCAAAGGGTGCACTAAATCCTGTGATTTCTACAAGATTTTGGGGGGATTTTACCTTGAAGGTGGAACCACAAGTAGATCTAAAAAAAACATGTCTGGACTGAATCCTGAACTCTCATGGAGATCCATCCCAGGGAAGAGATAACGCAGAAAGAAACCTAAAAAGAGAAAAGAAATATAAACTCATTCTCATTGCCATTGTTTGGGAATCCAAACACCCAGATGCACATGGTCAACCAAGTCAAAAGAATCTGCTAAGTTAACACTATTGAGCCTGATTAAAATAAAAACATTCAGACACAGTTTAGAAAGAATTGCCACTCCTTTTTTTTGGTCACATACGTGTGGTATTTTAGAAACTCTGGACAGAAATATAGATTACAACAAATGGAGAAAGCAGAATAAGAGGAAGAAAGATTCCAGCAACTGTCTGTGACTGATTCACAAAAGTGTTTTGGTTTCTCCTGGCAGCTGCAGACAGATTCAGAGTACATGTAACCCAAAAAAGAGGCTGATAAATCCATTCTCAGAGTTTAACCAGTGCAACTGTGGGGTGCAGCACCATAGGAAAATCACAGTCTCTGCAAACAACTGTTGTGATTTGTGGGGAGCCACAATTTGAGAATAAATGATCAAAGTGTTAATTGAATCCAGGTCTCTGCATTCACTGGCTGCCAGTCCCCCTGCCACAAAACCTATTTTGCAGCCAGAAGCCCTTAAGGCAAAAGGCAAAGATTTGACAAGGAGTTCATACTGTAAGATTTGTCCACTAAATGGTACAGAAAACAAAGTAATGTTGCTCTTCACAGCCATTACCTTCATTCTTCCACAGAGCCAGGATGTATTCCTTGGCAGTCATTGGTGTCAGGTATCCTCTCTTCCCTAACTGGCTTTCATCAATACCTAGAAAATAAAAAGTAAAATAAAAATAAAATATTTATTTTAAAAAATCTCAAGACATTACTCTGAAAGGTTTTTTTTTCACTTACAGTGGTGCTTCCAGCTCAGAGAAGGAATGGAAATACAAAATATACATACAAAATATACTGGCTGACATCTACATCAAAATTATAATTTAAATGGTTGCTTTGGGAATATGAAATTAAGTAAAAAAGAAACCATTTCTGTGACTAGTGAATATGAATATAAGTAACAGAAATAAGACTCCACTCTGACATCTAAAGTTTATGGTTTTTTTAATTTATAGTGAGCTGGAACCTTTCTTCAAATTATCTCATCCCCTGACCAAAACACAAATCAAGAGTCAGCCAGCAGCTGGGGAAGCTTTCAGTGGGGTTCAGGTACCACCAGTGAGGTATCAAGGTTCCCATGAAATACTCAACTGAAGGAGACCATAGCACCCACCATCCATATTCTAGGTGAGAGTCTGGGCTACCTCTGCTTTGGAGGGGAAGGAAAACACATGGTTTTGCTACTGAAAAGCAAAAAGATCAATTATTTTCAAAACAAAGCCAGAGATTTTAGCTCTCAATTTCCACAACTCGATGAAAAGCAATTCTCCCATGACCTCAGATAGTTTCCTATTCTTCTTCTGGCTTAGGTCCAGACATGCAGATTTTTGCACACTGAAAGTTCAATTCTCCATTCACCGAGAAAACCTTTCCATCCCTTAAAGAGGAATGTATCAATGCCAAGGTTAAAGGTACTCCCTTGTGGGACTTCACCATGCACAGGCTATGCACAATGTACCTAATTGTGTGATCCATCTGAGTTCAGACTATAGAATACTTCCCATTTTGCTTCCTCAGCCACAGCTCTAGAGATTTAATCTAGTATTTAAATCACAGAGTAGCAAACAAAAGAAACTCTCTATGGAAACCTTTCCTAAGGGCTAAATAACATACATAAATGTCTGCTTCAATTCTGTCTCATTCTGTAAAGGATCAAGGATACAAGAAGGAAAAGGAGATTTAAATTGGTTCAAACAATAGGTTAATTTATCCTGGAAAGTGCCACCTACTTTCTTTTTTGTCTTTTACTCTTTAAGAGGAAATTCATTCAAAAGAGTTAGGATTATGTGATTTTTCTTTCTGAAGTTGGTCATCTTCCTCCTAATTAATCTTATCTGTAGTTGCTCTGTTGAAAAATTCCAGCAGAAAACCAACTACCTGCCAAAAATGAAGTGCCCCAAAACCACCCTAAAGTTGACAAAGATTATGCTGTTGTACTTCTTTTCCTGAGACAGAGACACTTGAAGCTGCAAAAGCACAACAGGCTCTCAAACAGAAATTTAATGGAGTTGGGCTCTCTCTGACTCCCAAGCTTAATGGTTTAGTTATAATCAGTATTTTTTATAAATGAGCTCCAAGTGCACAGTCACTGCTAAGAATCTGTGCCCCTTAAATGCAGGGAAAAAGTGCAAATATATTTGAGTAGAAGACAAATATTTCACCTGCTGTTTCATCCAGAATGCCTTCCTCTCCTGACTTATGGTACACAGTAGAAGGATAGGTTACTGTCAGCTTGCTGTTGTGCTCCTTTCGCACCAATGATCTCCTGGATCTTGAAAGGAAAAAAAAACAAACAGGAGAAGCAGAGAAAGGTTAATATAAATACAGCATTTAACTAGAAACCAGCTTCCTCATGTAGTTAAACTTACTTGCAGTTTGGGCATTTCTTTGAAGCCATGTGTGCTTTCCAGAACTGTGATACCAGTTTATTTCTACACTCACACACATTTTTGACCTGGTAAAGAAAAAAAACCCCACTTAAAAATAATGAATATAATAAAAATAAATTAAAACATGTTACGTGAAGAATTCATTAAACATTACACAATTAACGTTACAACGTGGACATTATTAGTATCAATGCACACACATCCATGTACTGATTAATTCATGCCTTGATCTGTAGTGTTCTTTCATCATCTTCCCATTTGCTGGAGGCATACATCCCTCAGTGCTCTCCATGCTTCTTTTTCAATTTATTCCATAGAGTCTTTAATTTTCAAGTTAGTACTGGAATTTAAAGCTTTTCTCTAATGATGATTTAAGGAAGTATAAAAACTACAAAAACCACTTCTTTTGACAGCTCATGAATATATGATTTACAAAGTGCTTAAGCTCAGTTTTTAAACAAGTGATCAAGGAATTAAAACTGGCTTATAAACAAATCTGCTGAATTATCTTAGATTTTAAGTATCTTCTTCACCCACTTGCCTCTACTAACCATGCACATTAAACTACATTTAAATGGAAATTAGAATTCAACTACACCAGTCCTCCTAAAAATGTCACTGTAATTAATTCTGCAAGTTTGCTGGATGCATGAGTTCTCAAAATGTGTTCTGCAGCTCAAAACAGTCAGAGCATCAGACAGAGAAGTATCAACATCTGTAAGTGGTGTACTGACAGCAGTATCAGATTTTAATATAGTACTTACACCATCAAAACATTTCCCTACACAGACATCTTCTTATTTTCCAGAAATTCAACAGTTACACTAATGGGAAATAAAATCCTTTTTAAGTTTAATTTCAGACATTTCCCTCAAAAAGCCCTCTAAACATAACACAGTTCAGAACTGGACAAAATCCAGCAGCTACAGAGTCAAAGACAGGCTTTGTTCTGCACATCACTCTTTTAAGAGGATACAGCCCAGGATCTCAGGAGGAGCACTGCCTGTACTTACATTTGAGCACCGATCTCTTATTTGAGAGCTTTGTAGCATTTCCTGAACGTGGCGATTCAACTCCTCCTCAATTTCTGAGCCTGTTGCATCTGCACATTGCTCTACAAACTACAAGGAACAGAAGAAGAGAAATTGGCAGGGAGCTTTATAGCTGTGAGGCCATGAAGTCCAAAAGGGATGGAGCATTACACAGTACTTGCCCTGTTCAGAATGATTTCCAGGTCATGGACAGCATGGAGCAGCCCTTTCTCCAGCACCTTCAGCTGACTCAGCAGCAGGTGAACCACGGCTCGAGGACAGGTCAGCATGTGGCAATTCAAACAGGATCCTCGGATCAGAAGGTACAATTTCTGGGAAAGAAGGGGGAAGAAAAGGTTAATCCTGGCAGATGTACTAGCTGGCACAGTAAGCAAGTAAATGCAATTGTTTGAACTTAAAGATTGAGTGCTACTATAATTGGGAAATTAGATTAATGGTTAATTTTAATCATAAAGAATTTGCTTTGAAAAAAAATTTATTTCAACCAAACTCATATGCAAAGCATGATCTGTGGATAAACTCCCTGCAGGCTGTCTACATAACAGGTACATGAAACACTTGTGGTATCTACAGCAGCTCTGGGACCCAGGCTGCTCTTACACAGCACTGTGACTACAGCTCCTGACAGCTCACCCCACAGAGGACATGTGGAACACAAACCCCCACACTATAAAATGAAACATTCTGGTCTCAATCCTACAAGATCTTTCACACAATCACCTTCTTCTCAAGGTCTGGGAAATTATTAGTGGGTTTTACTATTTAACCCAGCTCTGTGTTATTATTTTACACAGTTCTCTCACTCCAGCTGCGTGCAGCCCCTGTGGCCTGAAGGCTGGCAATTACTGCTGCAGGATTTTAATCCTTGGTCAATACAGTTATTTGACTTAAAGCTGTAACAAGGCTAGAAGTGGGTACCTCATCTACCTTTGGTCACTTGAAAGTGAGGTTTTGACTCTCAATTAGTAGCCTGTGCAAAAGGCAGCTACTGTAAATGGTGAGATCAGCACCTCAGGAGGAAAATTCATCCCAGCTCAGGTTTGTTAAAAACTGGAAGAGTCGACAGCTGTTCATATGCAGTAGTTGTTTAAAGGAAATGATATTTTTACTGTGCCATTCATTTAATTAAAGCATGACATCCTGCAGTCAGTCACATACTTGAGGATGAATACTCCCCCCTCACCTGCCTGTCAATATTGAGTAAAACAACAGCTACAACAAAGTGCATATTTTTCAAAAGGTCTATTTGTCCTGAATTATCATGACACAACAAAGCTTTTCTACTACATCTGCTGTTATTACACTTAAAAGAGAAAACAGATCTTGGCACCTTTACTATTTTCAAGGATGTCAACCACATGACAGCTCGGGCACCCCAACCCCTTTCCCCAGCAATAATTAAGTGTACATACATCGAAGAACAGGGGGTTGTAGACAGGCAGAGGCAGCTCTATATGGCCAAAGTGACCGGGGCAGTTGCTGAAGTTCTGCATGCAAGTGGCACACACTTCTCTGGAGTCGGGGGGTCCCAAGGCCAAGTCGTACAGCCCATTTACAGCCGGATTGCCCACGTTGTCCAGGTACTGAGGGTTTGTTATGGGTTTTACACTCAGCTTCCTGAAGTTGAAAGGAAAGAGTAAAAATCAACGGCAGTAAACAGCGACATGATACGCACTTGAATGGTACAACTAGCATGGGCATTTAGTATCTGTGTGATCTCCTCAATTGGTGAAAACTTCTTTCTGAGAGCACTTTGCGAATGCAACGGGAATTTGTGTATCGTTGATTTCATGATACAATGAGTGAAATCATTCATATCGCAGCAAATATTTCTTTTACATGACTAGCCACTCTACTAAGAAATCACATAATTTTGTCAGTGTGTCCCGTCGAGCGGTGGGAGATTATGTATAAAATTCGGCTGCCGCCATCCTGGCGGCTGGGCCGTGGCTCAGCCGGACCACATATCCCAGCATGCCGCGCGCCACAGCCCACCGCAGCTCTGCGGCGCCCTGCCGCGCGGCACGCAGGGACTCGTAGTGCCCTGCAGCACCCGCACAGGTCGGGACGCACACACATGGAGCCTCACCTGATCTCCTCGGCCGTGTACATCCCGAAGGACACCCCAACCAGCCGCCGCCACGGCACCACTTTGGGCGGCCTCATGGCGAACGAGCAACGCTTTCCCGGCCGACAGCTGCTCCCGCTCTCCCTCTGGAAGTGCCGCGCCACGGGCAGCACCACGCGGTCGGGCTGCGGGGAGGGCGGGGCNGCGTGGCCGGAGGGAGCTCGAGTTCCTTTTCTGGGGCTCTTATCTGCTTTTGAACGCCTTTCCCGGGGATCTTCCCTGGTTTGGGCCGGCTCGGAGCCTCCCCGGGAAAGAGTTCGAGCGTTTAAGCGATTTCTAGAACTTAGTCTCACGGAAAAGAGGATGAACACTTCGGCTACGAAGGCTGAGGGAGCTGGGGCTGTTCAGCCTGGAGAAGGGAATTTTGCATATAGACCCCATAATTGTGTTCCAGTGTCTGAAGGGGGGCTGCCAAGAAGCCAGAGTGTGACCTTTCGCCAGGAATTGTAGTGATAGGAGTGACAAGAAATAATGAGTACAGATCGAAAAAGGATAAATTTAGATTAGATATTGGGAAGAAATTTTTTATTGTAGGAGTGCTGAGACACTGTCACAGGCTGCTCAGCGAAGTTGTGGGTTCCCCAACCCTGACTGTGTTCGAGAACAGATTGGATGGGACTTGGAACAACCTGGTCTAGTGGAAGGCGTCCCTGCCCATGGCAGCAGAGTTGGAAAAAGATCTTAAAGGTCCCTTCCAACACTTTAACATGCCATGATTCTGTGCAATGGTTTTGTTTAGGGGCTGTCTCAAATGAAAAGGTCCCACTTCACTGGGTAATCGTTACTCATTTTTGGGCTGGCAAAATCATCCTTAATCAGTTTATGAGACTTCCCAGGAGCAGCTGGAATTGTGCAGTGCCGCGGTAAAGCACAGAGCTGTGACTGCACCTTACAGCCTCTCCCTCAGGGTCAAGGTCAGTGTGGAGGCACTGGAGGTCAGAGTTGCAGGAAAGATTTACTGTTAGGTTGCATCAAGAGCAAAATGAGTACAGGTATTTTAACATAAGCCTTAGTTTGTGTTAAAAGCAGTAAAATGTGAACAGTGGTGAGCAAGACTTGAAGCAGTGAGCACAAAGCAGCTGCTTTGTGATACTCAGCAAAGTGAGCCCACGTGTCTGTGTGTGCTGCAGCAGCTGTGGCTTTGTCAGGAGCTTCTGCACCTCTGTAGAGACATCTGGGCATCTGCAACTCACCAGGGCTGATTCCTCTGCATCATTACTCTGGGTTTTTGCCTTCTGTGAACACTACTCATGTCTAAAGTGTTGGGTTTTATTTTAAAGTGCTATTTTCAGCGTGATCCTGTCTCTAAAGCATAAAAAGGTCTTTTCTGATTTATGTCTTTGATTTTCTTTTTAAGATGCACTAGTTCATGAAAACTACTTTAAAAACATTATACCCCAATATTAAGTAATTATAGATTTTTTTTGTAGTATAATTTTTCACATAGAACCTCTTGTCCCTTGAAATGAGGGCCTTAAGAGACGTATCAAATATATGTTTTGTGGTAATAATATAGAGTTAGTAACAGTGCAACATTACTCCAATGCACTCCAATTCCTTCTAATGTTTTAGTTAATTCTAACCTGTAGTATGGAATTTCACTGTTCTACTTTTGCTG
Source organism: Ploceus nigricollis (assembly GCA_013399945.1). NCBI lineage: Eukaryota > Metazoa > Chordata > Aves > Passeriformes > Ploceidae > Ploceus > Ploceus nigricollis. The sequence continues at coordinate 479,004 of VXBC01000932.1, read as the reverse complement.
TATTAATGTGACTGCCATAAATACAAACCCCTGCTTGTTTACAGGAGCTCTTCGAGTAGTCCTGCTCTTGGGAAGACTGTGGATAATTCACAAGGTAAGATGTTTTCATTACTGATTCCTTCCTTATGTTTTTTGATCTCCAAATGACACAGTGTGTCAGGAGATAAAGGTGATGTAAACACCCTCTTTCCCCTCCTTGGATTTTCTTTCTCCCTGTCTTCCTTGTGCATAAGTTTCCTGGATTAACTTGATTCTCCAACTCATCACCAGTCAGCTCTATGCTCCATGAGCATGAACTGAGTTGTGCAGCTCCATGAGCCTACGTTAGGCTGTGGTTTTAAAATCCTTGTTTTAGTACTTTCAGCTGGATCAGCTTAACTCATCAATTCTTGTAGAATCCTTGAATTGCTTGGATTGGAAAAGACCTCTGAGTTAGTGGAGTCCAGCTCTTAACCCAGTACTGCCAAGGCACCTCTAAACCATGTCCCTGAGTGCCACATCAACGTGTCTTAAATCCCTGCAGGGATGGTGACTCCAGCACTCCCCTGTTCCAATGCTTGACAAGCCTTTCAGTGAAGAAATTTTTTTCCTAATATCCAATCTAAACTTCACCTGGTGCAACTTGAGGCTATTTGCACTTTGTCCTATCACTTGTTATTTGGGAGAAGGATTGACCCCACCTTGCTACAACTTATGGGGTCAAAATTTTCTTTGGGCATCTTTTTGTTTCTAATGTACATTTTAATATTGTTTCTCACAGTAACTCAAGAAGAAATTGTGCTCCCCCGAAAGAAAACATGGTGAGTGTTTACTTTTGGAATCTTCACTTGGAAAAAAAATCAGTGTTAGACAGCTAAATGTAGTCTGTCCACCAGAGCTGAAAAACAAAACTGAGGTTCCTGTATTCCTTGATGCAATGTCCCACTAGGGGTTTTCCTGCTGGTTTGGAGCTCTGTGAATATTCTTGATTCTTACTCTCACTGCAGATTATGTACACTGCATCCCTGACATTTCTTTTAAAAGCACTTACAACTGCATTTTTAAGTATGGTTCTATTTCTTTGTAAAAGATCACATTTGCTAAAGAACTGCAAAACCAAGTTCATTTGGCTGTTTGCATGTGAAAGTGTTTCTTCAGCAAAATAAAACTTGATCGTTGATAACTGACTGAATAAATCCTCCTTAGAAATCACACAACTGAGCAAAACCTATTTTGTTGGGAGCACTTAAGATGGAATTGCATGATTGTACAGCAAAAATTGAGTTTATGGTCAAATGGTGTCGGCATGTAAAGCTAAAGTAAAGCCACCTTCACCTAAACACTTTCACTGGCCTTTCCTTGTTTGCTTGAAACAACCAAAGTCCTAAGGTTCCACAGGCACAGGAATCCTGAGATACCTGGTTTTGGTGTGGTTTATTTGTTCTTGTAAAGACATGTCTTGTAGAGCAACTTAATATATTTATGCCTTGGAGATGCTCTAGGAGCAGCATTCCAAGGAATTATTTTTGTGTCTCTTCCCTATGATCTTTCTTTGATAATGTATTATAAGGGCAGGAGTAATAGCTCTAAACACAGATGCTCTTCTGGTTTTCCTCAAAATCCTTTTTTTTCCTGGGGTTGTTTAAGAACTGAGGCCATTTTTGCATTTTCTCTTTCTTTGTCAGAAGTGCTGTTTTCTTAGTGCAGCAAAAATATTATTTCCTAGAACTGAAAATCCTTGTGGGTTAGGATAATCCTGTGCTTGTTCTCCAAACAATGTAATGCACAGCATTCAAAGTCTGCAGCTGAGTATTAATCTAACTCCTTTGTGCTTAGGGATAAGCTTGCGGTGCTCCAGACCTTGGCTTCTACTGTGAACAGGGTGAGTGGTTCTGTGGGCCATGGAGATGGGTCAGGGTGTCCATTTTGTGCAGTACCCTTGTGCTCAGGAGACCTTTAACTTCTACTTTGGCCATAAATGAGAGATGGGACTCTCAAATGAGGGTTTTCCCTTTGGCTCAGGGTGTTTTGCTGTGTTTTTAAAGCCTCATTCATGTGCTAAGAGAGAGCTGCAGTTACCAGAGAAAGCTGCAGTGCTTTGGTAAGGCTTTCACTAGGGAGCAAGTTCCTTTACCAGTTCAGCTTGTCCAGAATGTCCTTCCTAATCTCAGTCCCAGAAAGGCTTTAAAAAGTGCAGTGAGTGTCTGCTCTTGCTGGGCAAAACCTGGAAATGCTGTGATTCTGTTCTTAAATCCCATCTATCTTGAATTCTGGGAATTTAATCAAAACTTGCCAAGTCCTGTCAGCTTCCCAAGACTGTTACACTTGGAGTCCTACTTTGCAGGGCATTTACTGCTTGATATATTATAGGAAGGACCCTTTTTGTCACCATATTAGCCTGCAAGTGTGTATGTAAAATGGAAATATTTTTTAAACTATTTCCAAACAGGCTAAGCCTTTTTGAACAAGAGGAACTTCTGTAAAATGTGCATTGGTGATGGTTATGGTGGAAGAATTCATTTTGCCTTAAATTCCATGAGGCAATGTGTTGTGGCTGTGCACATAATTATAAACTTCTCATTGCTGGGCTCTTCTTTCTACAGGATCCTACTGCTGCTCATTACATGTTCCAGGATGACCCTTTCCTGATGCCAAGAAATGCAGCTAATTCTGTAGGTATTTCCTTTCACATCCTTGATAGCTTCCCTCCTCCCTTTCTATTCTAGGCTGTGAATACTCTTACCTAATTGAAGCCTGGTTTTGATTCCAAAAGAAAATGAGGTATCAGATTGCTTTCAGAATTTCCTCTTCTCTCTAAAATGAGATTTTTTGGGAAAATGAGGTATCAGATTGCTTTCAGAATTTCCTCTTCTCTCTAAAATGAGATTTTTTGGGAAAATGAGGTATCAGATTGCTTTCAGAATTTCCTCTTCTCTCTAAAATAAGATTTTTTGGGCTTGAGGTAGTAGTGCAGCATTTCAGATGTCTGAACTGTGTCCCTTGACTAAGTAACAAGGAAGTAGAATACAATGGCATTTAAAGAATAGAGATTCTTATACTGGCATGAATACCAAAATGGTTATCTGGAATGTTGTGAATATCTGGAATGTTGCCCCTGTGATTCTAGTAAGTTGAAAATTACATGAGTTTAATTTGATCCCATCAGAATGTTTATTGTTAAAGAAAATGTTTCTTCTAATTCTCAGCCTTGTAATTTGTGTATTTCTCCATCTTGTTCTATCTCATTTCTATGCAGCGTCTGTATTCATTGTCAAAGGAGTCTGGGAGAAATGCTGCAAAATACATCATAAAGAACTTTCCTCAGTATTTTGACAAGACTTTTGCAGAGCCCAACGTACCAGTAAGCTTTTTGCTTTTTGTTTTCATTGTATTTGTGCTTTGTCAGTGAAATCAACTGTTGGACTGGTCCAAAACTAAGATAGAAGGATAACTTTTAAATTGTTTTGCAGACAGTATGAACACAGTACTGTGTTTCCATTATGTTTTTGTAGTGGACATTTTTCCTTGGGAGTTCAGTATCATGTCAGGTTCTTGAGATAAAAGTAAGAAAAGCAGTGTTTTTTAGGTGTTGCTCCCTGGCACAAAGTGAGGGATGAAGATGTGTGTGGTCCTTCATCACCAAAAGGACTGCTGTTGTTAGGCTGCAAGCAGTGTATTGGGTGCAGAGTAAGGATATCTAGAGAAGGTTTGAACTTGTGACCAACTTCCACTGTTTGCTTTTAGTGCCTGATGCCTGAGACTCTCACACCTCAGACTGAAGGAGTGAGCGAGGAAGCTCTGAGGGAGCGCATCCATCTCAGGATGGTGAAAGAGTCTGTGGACATGTTTGATCAGCTTCTGCAGGCAGGTATGTGGTCACCTGCCAGGTTCTGTGGTGGTGCTCTTCTTAAATTGTGCCAAAAATACTTCAGTAGCTGGCACAGGCTATTTTGTGACTCTGTTGCTTCTTTCACAACTGACTCTGGTCTGGTGAAGTGGTTCTCTAGAATTGCTGGAGAATCTTAGCCACTGCCTGTCTGATATGTCACTTTGGTGGTAAGGAGAACAATTGGCTTCTTGAAGAGGAAGCAGATTAAATACTTTTGTTGATTTTGTATGTTTCATAGAAAGTGAAACATGCAAAGTGTTCTTCACAGCAGGGTGTATCCTAGGAAGAGTTATGAAAAGCACTAGAAATTTCAGATGCTGTGTTGGGCTTGTGCTGCTTCACAGTTCTGGCTGACAGCTGTCATTTCCTTCTTACTTGATCAGGAAAACTCTACCCTTTCAGTGGTTTCAGTAGAAAAACATAGTCTAGTTCAGTGTTAAAATTGTTTCCTGTGGTGACTGGGTTTGTGGCAGTACTGTTGTCACAGCAGGGTTTGGGACTTGTAGAGAATGTCTTTGTGTTGGAAGAGAGCAAAGTGGTGTTCAGAGGTTTTCTATATGGCTGTAGAGTGGTGAGCTCTTCACTTTCTCTGACTGTCCTAAATTCTCATTTTCTAAAGGTTCCCCTGTGTCTCTGGAGACCACAAACAGCCTTTTAGATTTGTTATGCTTCTATGGAGATGGTGAACCTACTCCTGAAAAAGAGCAGGAAGAAAAAGAGGGTTTGGAAGAACCAGGGGTATGGAAAACTTGTTGATCTCTATTTATTTATTTCATACATAGTGGGAGTATATCAAAGTGACATCAAGATTTTTGTACTGTCTGCGTGGGAGATGCCATGAGGTGGATCAGATGCAGTCAACATTCCCAGGAGATACTTCTGTTATAAAAATCCATGACTGACCTAGTGCAACAGTAGTTTGTGTAAAGCTGTTAATATGTTTAATAACATAAACATTATTCTCAATCTATTTATCACTTCCTGAATGTTATGATAGAAATTATTCTTATATAACCCATTAAAAAACACTTCTGGTCCATGCTGCTGAACTTCACTTTTGTTAGCAAATCATGTAATTTGATGTTAAATCATAATTTAACTCTGAAAAACTTCTTTTTGCAAAAATCTCTCCAGGTAAATGCTTCAGAACAGAAAGCTCCAAAGAGACAGTTTCAAAGAGGTTCACAGTCATCTGGCCCCAGATGGAGGTATAGAAAATGTTGCCTATATTCCCATATTCCATGGGTTGTGTACTTGTATTGTTGTTATAGAACAGACCTAAGTCTTTTAGCAGCACATACTCACAGATGTTACTTGTTAAATAAAGCTGTGTTTGCTGATCTTTTAAAGTGTTCATGGAAATCTGGTAGGTGATTGTAGAATAGTTCCAAGTATCACAAGTGTGATATGTGAATGTCAGTCTTTGGGGGTACAGCCCTTTTGTTCTGCATGTTGAATCCTTCTCCGAAGAGTATCTTTTAATTGGTTCTTTAACATTTATCTTGTTCACTGGTTCTAGGGAGAACAACCATGCTGAAAGGATATTTAAGATAATGCCAGAGAGGAATGCACACTCCTATTGTACAATGATCCGTGGGATGGTGAAGGTAAAGTTATTCTTCAGTGCTGGGGGATTTTTTCAGCTTTTGAGATCTCACATAGTCAGAGATTGTTTGTTTATTTTTGTTTTTGCAGCACGGGGCTTATTCTAAAGCTTATGACATGTACGTAGACTTGCTGAATGAAAGGCACAAGGGTGAGTGTCTCCTGGTTGTACTTTGTGGTCTCCTGGGTAGAGAAAGCCCCTGTTGGGCACAGGAGTGTTTGTTCATGGCAGTGATGATTGGCGCAGGGGTACGGACCTCAGCTGGATCATGGGAGCTGAATGCAAACTGGGAATTCCAGTGCAGCTGGCGTGTGGCTGGCTCACTGGAAACAGGTTTGCATGAGACTTTGCCAGAAACTGAGCCATGCTAGAACAAACTGTTTCCTGTAGGCTATAAATTGTCATTTAAAATGGATTATCTTACATTTTCCAGCTGATGTGCACACCTTCAATGCACTGATCAGAGCAGTCCCATATCTAAAGGAGAAGTCCGTAGAAAGATGGGAATTAACCAAGGTAAGGAGGGTAGAGCAAAAGAGGTGGGGAAGTAATAAGAGTGTGGGCTCCTTTACTAATAAGGGTCTGCCTTATTAGTAACGTTTTGCAGTTGTTGGAAGACCAAAAGCAAGAACTTTGTCCCCCCAGATACTAATCTCTGCTGTAAAGGAAGTACAGTAGTTTAAACAGAAAAGGTAACTCTGGAGGAGTGGCAAATGTGAAAAATCCTGCCTTGTCTTTGCAGAGTGATTTGCCTTGTGAGAACATACCTGATCCAGGAACTGCTTGGACAGAAAGTAATTGGGGAAATTACTGCTGGGAGATAAAGTAAATTAAAAATTTTAGATAAAAACTCTTTGAATTTTAATTCATGGTGTTGTGACAGAAATGGAATTTTGAGTTTTAATAACACATCAGTAAGGAAAAATATTATGTAACTATAAAAATTTTCCATTATGTTCTAGAGACAGTTCTCCAAGATTTATTCTGATGTAACGTAGCCTTGGGTTTTGGTCATTAAAAATTAGATAGTACTGATTAAATAATCAGTTCAAGGAGAGTAGTTCACTTGAAGGGGGTGAGAAGGCTTAGGTTGAGGAAATGTATGTATAACCCACCTGAAAGCTGAACTGTGATCCATGTGAGGCACTAAAATTTGGGGATTTTCTTTTAAGGACTTCCTGACTCACATGGCTCAACAGAAAGTGCAACCAACTCTGCTAACTTTTAATTCTGTACTGAAGAGCCTGAGAAGATGTGGTGTTGTGGGCAGAACTATGTCTTTATTTGTATTAAAGGAAATGGAAGCACTTGATATAGGTAAGAGAACCAGAGTATTTATTATATGCAGTGATTATGATATTCCAGTGCCACCTCCAGAACAGAACAGTTAACGTAGGAGTTCAGCACCACACAAAATGGTGGTGATTCCCTGACTCCAGGGGAGATGTACTTCACAAGCCACCTAAGCCAGTTCAGGTCTATAGATCTGCATCTCTACAGAAAAAAGCTTTTGATGTAGATGGATTTTTTTCTCCCAAATAAGTATTGCAGAAACAGAGAATATCTGCAGAATTGATTTGGTGTCCTGAGGACTGTGCTTTGCCCCAGTAACATGCTTGTTGATAGGCTAAAGATTACATGAGCAAAAGGGAAAGTAGCTATGAAGTAATTTTAATTTTAATTTAGAGCAGGGGAGCTTGGCTGCTCCCCCGCAGAAATAGGATGCTCCACCTGGTGGTCCAGTGTTGGATATGAGCTCTCCCAGGTGTGTGTACATAATGGTCCAGCATTAGGGTGGGTGGGGAGAGATATTAAATTTATGCATGCTGCCTGACTGGAGGAGCAGACTGTGAATTAGAGCAGTGGCACAAAGCTCAGCCAGGAACATTGCAGTAACTGCAGTGCTTTTGTTTTCCAGAGCCCAGCCTTGCATCCTATGATCATCTCCTCTCCATGCATTACAGAGGCGGTACGTGCGCTGTCGGCTCGGCCATGAACGTGCCTTGTGTAGCAGCTGCTTTGATGCTTTTCCCATCTGATGGGTGAAGGCAGCTCACTTATGAATGAAAGACAACCTTTAATCAATGTGATCTTAGTGTTCTCTGTACAGTCTGATTCTGCTTGGGTGAAAAAAAAAAACTACTACCTCATACAGGGAGCAAATGCTACTCAGTCACTGTGGAGGCTGGGTCTGACCACAGTGTGTGTGATTTCATATTGTGCCACTCACAGGGATGAAATTGCACAGGGAGTTTGTTTTCCTGCAATAATTCTGTGCATTAGAGTTGTCATGAAAAACAGCTGTGTTAGAAGGCAGGGATCCAACTGTTAAAGATCCCATGCCCACAGACTTTGGCTATAGGAAGAGAATAGGCAAAGTAGCCATAACTGTAGTCCTTGTGTTTTAAGAAATGTAAAGGAATTGCTCTGGAGTCTCTCTAGGTTTGGTTCTGGAGTTTGAGGATTTGTTTAGTTTTGGTGTTTCCCCTTTTAATTTTTTTTTGTTTGTTTATTAAATACATTGCTTTTTCTAATGCAACCTTCTAACAGACAAACTTCCAGGCCTGTTTGATTCCTTCCTAGAAAGCACTTTTATCTTTCTGAATCTGCCCTGGAAATCTGGCAGTAGCAGGACAAATTTTAGAGAAAATTAAATTGCAGCTGGTGTGGAGCACCATGGGAATTACATTCGTTTAAAATTACGTTGCTTGTTCCCAATTTTATATTATATTTGCAGAGTGATGCTCTTCACAAGGAAGTGCTTGGCACAGCTGAGATGTGATGTTGTTTGTCTCTTTGTCCTACAGCTGATGCTCAGTCATCAGGCATCATCTCTGAGGTGTTAAATGAGGTTGAAAATCGAAGTTTCACTGCTCAGGACCCTGATGATGGTAAGGACTTCAAGCTTATGTGAAAAGGTACTTGTGAATGTCAGGTACTTTTACTAGGCTAGGATAAATGCATGTAGCTTGCTTCTCTCAGTCCCTGCTGATATTTCTGGAGACACATGGCAAATTCCAGTGTTGGGAATTGTGCTGTGCATTGCTGCACTGGCTTCTGTGTGAAAATAGGTGTGTAGCTTGTGTGAATGAGTATTGTAAGTCCATGTGATAAAAAATCCTAGGGTTATTTACAAGAGCAGTTTAAGGAGGAGCAGTTTGATGAAATGATGCACATCAGGTGAATGGCAGGTTTTTGTTGTAGGTATGGTGTGAGTTTTCCTATTTTAGTTCTTCCTAATCTGATTCAGAAAATTTCATTAAATAAAGCTTCATGGGAAACTGGAGTGTGGGTCTGTAGGAGGGGAGTATCCTGAACATCCCGTGTGTTACTGGCTCTTTCTGCGATTTTTATGTACACAGCTTTGCCCTGGGAAGTTCATAAGCCTTTCTGTAAGTTTGGAAGCAGAGGCAGCTTCCATCTGAAGATGAGTTTGGCAAAGAAAGGTCTCTAGACAACGTGGTGTTAATGGAGTGTTGAAAACCACTCTTCATCAGCTTTCTTTTTTGTCTTTGGAAGGATTCCTGGAAACAGTCAGAATGTTGTACCCCTCCTTCCTTTGCTTCTGTCCTGCTAGATGTGTTAAACCATTTCTTTCTGTGTTCTAAGTTGTTGCTAGAAGTGTATAAAAACCCCCACCCAACTCATGCCACACCAAAGATTACCAAAAAAGTGAAAAGCTCTGCTGTATTGTCAAACTGAGCTACAGATTGAGTTTCTAATTGAACATACCTCATCCATCCTCTGGGAGGGTGGGTTAATGAGCTGGTTTATGTCTCCTTGGAAGGTAGAAGTTAACAGACTTTTGTTTGCTCCCTTTCAGCCAACTTTTTTACAACCGCCATGCAAGTGGTAAGTGCCTCTTCCTTGCCATCAGAATTCCTTTGAGCCCCTCCAGCTGTTGGAGAATTGCCTGTGAGTTTACATCCTGTCATACAAGGTTTAGCTTTCAGTATCTCCCATTTTCATCTGTGCTCATCACCTCCTCCTTTCTGCCATAAGTCTGCAGTTCTTTGCTTGACTCATCCCTAATTGGTAATTTGCATGCCTGTGATACCTGCACGTACCTTTGTGACTCTTGTGAGTTACATTTGGTAACAGCTTTCAAATCTGACTGGTCTATTGCAGTGCTGTGATCTTAAGGATATCAAGCTTGCCTATCAGTTAAATAAGGCACTGGAGAAGGGAGACAACTGGAAATTCTTGGATGTGGATCGGTCAAACGGCTATTGGTGAGTATTCAGCATCTTGTGTGCTGTTGTCAGCTTCAATACAAACTAGGATTCAGACATTGAGTACCAGCTGGTTATTGTGTGTCCAGTTTGGGAATTAGATTCTATGTAAGAGCAGTGATTGCTTAGGATTTATTTTCAGTTTGTGGCCTTTGAACTGAAATCTAGTGTCTTGGAGCACCAGTTTATCTCAACCCCCATCCAACAACTAGAACAACCAGTTGTGGGTTCTACCATTCTGTTGTGTACTCTGCATGGCAGCTTTGGAGGTAACACCAAAACAGCATAATTTCTTTGTGTAGGGATGTTTTCCTAGACAGTGCACTGGATCAAGGACTCAGGCTTGCCTTGTGAACTTGCACAAGTTACAAGGTTAATTTAGTTCAGTTCTTATATCCAAAAGTTGCATTTGAGACAGATTCAGGTACCTTAAAACTGGCATCAGGCAGGAAAATTGCTTTTTTAATGTATTTTAAAACAGAGTGGTCTAATTAGTTCTGCCAATAATCTAGTGTCAGCATTAAGCTGCCTTAAGAAACACTGCTGCTTTTCTGATTGCATGGAGTGTGGCAATCAGTGAAATGTCCTTGATCTGCAATACAAATCTCATCAGCACACCATCATTTGCTGGTACTTCTATAGTTTGCTTGATCTAATCATCACTGAATTAGGATTGTTTTTTTCTCTCTAGGTCAAAATTCTTTTCGTTGTTGTGCATGATGGAACAAATTGAGGTGGTGTTGAAGTGGTACAAAGAAATGTCATCTTCAGTAAGTGTATACCAGGGTAAGAGCTGCAGAGCTTTTCTGTGGAGAAATGGAGCAGTCGCAGGTGACTGAAATGATTCTCTTCCTTCATCAGCTCTTCTATCCATCTCCTAAAAATATACTGGACCTCCTTCAAGCACTGGATGCAGCCAATCAGTTGGAAGTGATCCCTTCAGTCTGGGAAGGTCAGTGATGGCCACATGGCTTCATAGGCAGTTTGACAAATGCCAGAAGCAGTGCAAAGTTGGAGCTAGTTGGGAAACTTCCCATTGCTTGGAGTAGCCATGATAAGGTGCAGTGCTTGCCTGTGGTATTGAATCACCTGGACCCTCTGCAGATCCTTGGTTAAGATCTAATCTAGCCCCCAAAAAATAAAAAGAATGAGTCACTTCTTAATCCTCAGCAGATGGTGGTGGAGGGTTCTGGCTGTGGGGGGTTGTTGACCTCACTGTCCAGCAGCAGTTCAGGTCCATGTTCCCCCTGAGGATTGGTATTTGATGTTACAGACAGTGCTCTGTGTGTTGTTCCCTCCCTGTTCTGTGACAGGGTCATCACCACCACCAGGCTGGTCAGTGCAGAGGACCTTGAGGGCCATTATCAAGGGGAGTAGTTGGGCTGTCACCCAGAAATCTTGAGACCAGCAGGGAAGGGAAGAAGAAATCAGATCAGTTCATGTATTTGATGCACATGATCTGGTAATGAGGGAAAAGAAAGGGAACTAAACGTGACCTGCTCAGTCACAGAGAATGGTTCTGCCTTGTTAAATTGTGCTGACCATATTGCCAGGATTTCAGAACAGGGGTACTGATCACACCTACCAACTACTGCCTCTCTCTAAACAGATGTGAAACAGCTGGGGTTCAGCAGGAGACAAGACCTATTGGAAGAGTTCTTGTCTTTGATGAGCAGGGACCAGCACCCCAGTGAGGTAAGGAAGCTGACAGCGCCCCACACAGCCGCTTGCTCACTCCTCCCCTGTGAGATGGTGGAGGGAACTGGGACAGTAAAAGGGCAGAGCTCAAGTTCAGTTACCAATTCCCATCAAAGGCAGGTGTTCAGCCATGCCTAGGAAAGCCAGGCTCCTGGAAAGCTCATGTATAACAGTTACTTGGAAGTCAAACACCATCACTCCAAATGAATCCTCCATTCCTCCTTTTCCCAGCCTTATCTCCTGAGCATGACATCCTGTGGTCTGAAATATCCCTTGGGCATTTAGGGTCAGCTGTCCCAGAGGTGTCCCCTCCCAACTCCTTGATGTACCACGCACCTTGTGCACCCCCAGCCCACTCCCTGGCGGGGGAGCCTTGATGCTCTTTAAGCACTGCCCAGCAATAACAAAAATAGCCCTGTGCTATCAACATACTTCCCATCTTAAATACAAAACACAGCCCCATAGTAAGAAAGAAGAAACTGAAGAAATTTCACTATATCCTAGCCAAAATCAGCACAGAAGCTCAGTAGAGAGTAGTGGTGTTTCCCCAGACTGTAGGTAAATGCTCTATCTCTGGTCAGTCCTAGAGATCCAGTTCCAGTGCATCTGCCACTGCAGATTTCCAGATCCATGTGAGCTTATCCAGGCCTGCTAACCCTTTGGATTGTCTTCAACCTATAAAGAAACCTCAGATTAACACAGCAGAATCCCTTCTTACCAGGGTTTGGAGAAGTAATGCAGCCCAACCACCTATATCTCTGGGGAAGCACGTGGCAGAATTGAGGGATTTTTGCCAAGGATTTCATTGCAGTAGTTGCTTTCTCAAGCTGAAGGGTGTTGAAGGTGAATACAGCTGTGCCTGCAAAGCCACCTTGGAGCTTGCCTAGTGGGGACAGCTGTCCTGACAAAAGTGGCAGATTTGTCTCCTGGCATAACAACTGTTAATTCACAAATTTAAATCACATACAGAGCAAACCTATAGGAGCTGCAGGAGAAATTGCACTAAAAAGCTTCTGTTAATTTCAGAGGTTTTGTTCTTCATAGCACAATGTTTTCACAGATGCAGCTGGCATTTGCCAAGTGTGCTGAAGAAATCAAAGCTGCCCATGAGCCTGCTGGGCTGGGGCAGGTCCCGCTGGAGTGGACAGGGAGTGCTCTGGGCCATGTCGTGGTGCTGTTTGCCAGGGCTGGGAGAACCCAGGATGCCTGGTACGTGTGGGCTCTCTGAGCTCTGGGCTTGCTGACACTGCAACTCAAGGCTTAGTCACAAAAAGCAAAAGCTAATGACCTATGCCTTGGAATACCAGTGCAGACAAAGGGAGGGCATAAAGCCTGCAGGGAATGTGATGGGTTTTTTTCTTTGTTATTGTTCCTTCTTGACACCAAGTTACAGTTGTCTGTCTTAAAAATGGTTTAGAAACTAATGTAGTAGCTGGTGTAGAGCTTTGTACAGCTGCTTATGGCAATGTATGGTTTGACAGCCACTTCCCTGAGCACTGCTGAGTGCCCACAACTTGCCATTTTTGATTTTTAGAACTCTTTGGAATTCAAACTGATAAAGAGATTAATTAGTTTAATTAGATTTTTAATTAGCAGCAGCCCTAATTAAAACTCTAAATGGACTATTTTTAGAACTCTAATAGCTAGAATTTACTGTCCTACATGCTCTAAACTTGAAATTCAGGTTAAACTATCTAGCCTCTGATTTAAGGTTCTGAGCAATTTTCTGTTAAATACAGATGTTCAGTGTACAGTGATTCACTTGAAACAAAGAAGTAGCAACAAAGGAGTCTCTTAAAACACTAAAAATATGTAGTATTTTAAAGGGAAATTGCCACCAGCTACACTTACCATTTTCTGCAGAGTTTAAGATACTTTGTGTTAAACTAATCAGTGAAGTTAGCTGGTACAGATTGCATTTGCAAGGATACAGCATGAGATCCACAGGGAAGATTGTTTCATGAATTTGAGCTTACCTGTGTTTCAGTGGAGGCTCATCCAAGAGGTTGAATATCTGTCTATTCCTGTATTCCTGTAATATGTGGTTTTAAAAATATTCTTTTTTTTTTTCTTTTGAATAGGAACATGATGGAGCATTTCCAGAAAATCAATAGGATTCCCACGTAAGTATTTTTAGGTTCTTCAGTTACTGAATTTCCCCTTTGGCTAAGATCCTGAATTTCTGTTATGAGATGAAGGAATAGTTTGGGATGGAAGGAACTTTTAAAGGTCAGGTAGTCCAACCTCCAGTTGTAACTGATAGTAGTGGTCCATTTATTTGCAGAACATGAATGTGTGTCTGTCCCTGTGAGCATGGCTGTTCGTTTATCCAGTGGAAATAGTCCAAGAGCTTTCTGTCTTGGAATACATGTTTCTAACATGTTGAAAGTGCAGAGTGGGAGGGAGTGAAGTGGTTGGTGTCTGATGCTCTGGGCCATGGAGAGCAGTGCCACTGATGAACTCAGCTGTGCAAATCAGTCTGAGCAGGACTCACAAACATCTGGTTTCCCATGTGCTCAGAAATATTCCTGTATGCTCTTAACCAAGTACAGGTGTTTCAGAGGTGCCTGGATTTCTGAAGACAAGTTTATCAAGTCAAATGCTAAATCTTACGTGGTTCCCTGTTAGGCTACACCAGCTTGCTTGTCTTGGGATTCTGGAGGAGGGTACTGTTTGAAGTAGAACACAGCTTGTAAGGAATAGTAATGGGTTTTGTTTGGTGTGGGGTTTTTTAAAATAAAGTTGAAGCTTGCCCCAGTGATCACTCTGAGGGTGTGTGATACCAAAGGCTACACACCTAGTGGCATTCTGTGCCTGCTCTCTTCTACTGGGAAAGAAGTTCCCAAACTTACCACAAAGCCTTCTTTCTGTACCAGAGGTGAAGTTCCTGGCAGGAGCAGAGGTGAACTGGTTGATCTGAAAATGTCACCTTCTCTCCCTCTCTAAAGCATGGGCTATAAATTAATGGGCACCTCTCCTGTGACCCTGAGAAAGTCACCATTTGCCTTTGCAGTGACAAGGTGATGGATGAGTTCTTGAACTGTGCTAAGCAAACCAATTGCCTAGATGAGGCGATTAAGATGGTAAAGCTGGCAGCATCCCTTGGGCTTCCTGTATCTCAAAGGCTGAAAAGCAGAACGGAGGAGGAATTTGAACTCTCTGAAACACAGAAGTAAGTTGGAATGTTTCATGTTACTGCTGAAGGGGTACAGTAGACATGGTCTTGGAGGGGCAATGCCTTTGGAAAGGCTTCTCTGACCAGGGAGCAGACAACTGGCTTCAGAATGATGTGCTGGTGTGTTGACTCCAGGACTGAAATGGCCCCTCAGTTTCTGGTTCCACACTGTATCCATCCCACCTAGGAGGGAAGGGAATTTTCCCTGGTGGGGTTAGCCTTATCCACTGCTCAGTCCTGCTATCACCTTCCTTTCCCACAGTCTTTTCCTAGCTGGGTCTGGCTGCCTGAAGAGACTGCTGCAGCCCAGTAAAAGCAGGGGGGTGGTACAGGATAGCCCTGCATGTGGCTGCCAGGTTCTGAGGCTTGTGGTCACCTCTCACTGCACTGCTGTAGCCAAGCCCAGATGATCTTCACATGGTGATCAGGGCTTGAGGGACCACAGTTTGGAGCCAGATGTGCTCCAAGGGAATAAATACAAGCCCAGCCCCAGCAACCCTGACAGCTGGCTCACCACTTGGAGGGGAGCTGAAGGAGTTGGCTTTCCCAAGAGGATGTGCTTCCACCAAATGCTGTGTGCACTTGTCCTTTGAGGACAGTTGGCATTAGACAGCCCATAAGATTCTCTGTGTTTGCCTTGTGTTTCGGGATCTCTCTCTTCAAGCAGAGGTCACAACAGGTAACTGATGACTGATCTGTTTGACATCACAGGAAGGCACTGGAGAGTATCAAGTGGGATGGTGACAGCAGCGATAGTGACAGTGACAGTAGTGACAGTGACCGTGAGTAGCTGTCCCTCTTCCCTTCCTCTTGGGAAAACTGGGAGCAACTGTTGCCATGATACAGGAGGCTTTGGAAGGAGTGGAATTACTGAAGGAATGGCTTCTGGGAGGTGCTCCAGCACTGATGAACGCTCAGAGTGTTCTGATACAGGACCTGCTTGGCAAGACACCATCCTCATGTGCCAGCTGGAAGCTGTTAAATCTTCTTGGTAATGTGGAACACAGCGTGGGCTACCCCAGGTCTCCTCCCCAGCACCCCTGCAAGAGCTGGCTCCTGACAAACAGCATCACTGAGGGTGGAGGGCTGCAGGGAGAGGGGTGCTGTGCACCCTGGAGGCTGCTCAAGCAGGCACAAGACTTCCACAGCTTCAGCAAGACTTCCTGTGGGCCTCCTGTCACTCAACCCTGCACCAGATGTAACTCCTTCCCATCTAACTTTGCTCTGAACTACTTAAATACCAAGTTTACTCTGTATATAAACACTGAAGTAATGCAATACTCAGCACCTGTGGTGTTATTCCTCATCCTTTCAGTGTTTTGGGACTGGTGTTGGAGTGTAGATGTTAAATTACACTTTGTACAGCTGGAGACTGCCTCTAATAAATGGCTGACATTAAAGCTGTTTCTTATTCTGATAATCCTTGAGCAAAAACTGTGGTTTGAACCAAAGTTTACCTTTCTGGTAGAAATACCTGGTGTTCTAGAACTACAGCAGAGCAGCTCTGACAAGAAACCTACTAGGGCAGAAATCCAGGAGAGGATGTGCTCTTACACCAGTTTTGTCCATATCCTGTACTCAAAGATGGGTTCATTTTTTTTCTTAATGCTGTACAAATTAAAAAATCACATCAATGAATTCTTGCTTTCTTTCTCCTTGAAAGAAGTAAACTTAACTCTTCAGGTCATGGAGAAAGACTGAGCTTTGTACTGCCCAGCTGTAGTTGATGCTTAAACAGGAGACTTAAAGAGCAGGAGCAAGTGGTTGAAGTCTTGTTTTATTCAGCTGACAAAGTGGCAAATGATTAATGGCAGGTTACAAACATTATTTTGGTTTGATCACAAGCCCACTTGGTAAGATGGGGAAACATTAATTCTTACACAAATTGTAGGGAAGCTTCCTGAAGTTGGTTGTCATGACAACTCAAAACCAACAAAAATACAACAGATGGTGAAATTAAATACAGTGCAAGGAAACAAGACGGTACCCGTGCTTTCATTTACTGCTTCCAGCCCCTGCCAACAGCTCTGTTTGAACCCTCAGGAGATCTTGGGATTTCTCTCTGGCATAGAACAGCTGAACTGCCTCCAAAGCTCCAATCGTAGCTCACTGCACTTGAGTTGTTCCCAACCCCACAGCACTGGCATATGCTGTCAAGATATCCACAATCTGTTTGGTTTCTAGGGTCATCCGTGCTTCCGTGAGCCAGTCGTGTGCCACCCTCCTCGACTCTCCTCGTAACTGGTTGACAAATTTGGCCGCCAGCTCCAGATCTCCGTGTTCGATGCAGTAGGAAGCGTAAGACAGTAACTTAAACGTGTCGAGGTCGTCGGGGCTGAGCTCAGCCGGTGGCTTCAGCTGCTGAGGGTGGAACACCAGCAGCGACTGCAGGTAGGACAGGAAGTATTGGTACAGGCTGTTCCTCGTCTCGTCGATCATGGCCACTCGTTTTGCCAGTTTTTGGACTGTGTAGAACCGTGCTCTGAGGGCCTCCTCGCTGTACACGCCCCGCGTCAGGGACTCCTGCGGGAGAGCTGCTGTTAAGGCTTCTGTGAAGGCGTTGTCGGCGCAGCTGGCTTTAATGGCCTTGACCGCGCTCCCCAGGGGCTCCATGGGACTGTCCCCCGTGCCTGATCTCATGCAGTATTTGAGCGCTTCCACGGAAAGCCACAGCTGATGGGCCTTCCTGGCCTCCTCTTCTGCTACTGCGTGACCTGCAAGAGAAGCCAAGAAGGGGCTCTCAGTTGGGCACACGTGGCTTTGAGAACAAGCAGCAACAGCCATCCCTCTCCACCCTCTGCTTTCCAAAGCAGCCACCCCGTCAGCACCTGCTCTGAAGCAAGTCTGTCCCACAGTTTAGAGCCAGAACAAGACAACTTCTGAAAGAACCACCTCGGCCTTGCTCATCTGTGCTCAGCAGTGTGAGCTACGTGCCTAAGCCTGGGTTTAGATCCCCAAGTTTGGGCAAGGGGCCTTTGGGGAACACAGTTTTAGTCCTTAAAGAAAGAGGAATTCATTGCTCACTCTCGACTGCTTGCTCAATTCCCTTCAGCCTGGCATAGGCAGTGTTTATATCCAAGGTGAAGTTGTCAAGCTGTTCCTGAGTAAGGCGTCTGAACTGCATTTCCTGTTCACTGAGCTTCTCCGATAGGTTCTGAAACAGTGCAATACAAGTAACAGAAACAGCTGGTTAATAACATTTACCTTATTTTTAAGACATTTCTATAAATCTGTTGTCCTTGTTAGGGCTAATGCATACAGTAAATACAATATATCAGTAAGAAAACTTATTGGGGTGAATTTAACAGTTACTGCACTTGTGTCAAAAATTTATCATCTATACCAAAAGCTTTTCATACAAGTCTGAATAAAACCAACACATTGAGTCACTTACCTCAAGGTAAGCTTACTTCCCTCCCCAGCCCCCATTTCAATCCCCTGGAACATGGCTCAGGACGCTTGTCATATGAAACGTGTGCTTTGCAAGGGTTTAAATATCCCTTTAATTCCCCTAGGGCCTCCTCTCCCTTACCTGCTCAAATTCCACCTTTAGATCCTGCTCCTGGATCTTCAGGACGTCTCTGAGGTGGTCGGTGTGGGCAGCAGCCTGGCGCCGGAGCTGGGTCCGCATTTCACTCTCCATCACCTCTCGCACCTCTTCCACCTGCACACACACGAGGGCTGTAATGCACCACCACTGCTCAGCTGCTTGTCACACACTGTCACAGGATCACATCAGTGATTACTGAGGGTACATGTCAGAGCAGTGGCACTGACAGACCCTGTATTTCACCTTAAAGACCTCCTGAGGTCCAGTTTTACAGCTGAGTCTTTTCCTAGAGAGGTTAAGGAATAGATTTGTGGTTCACCATGTGAGTAACTGCTGGTTACTCAGTAGGCACTTAGTGCAGCTACCAAAATAGTATATAAAAAATACAGTAACATGTCAAATCAAACACTCAAACACTTTTGGAAGCTGGTTTATCAACGAGCTTCCAAACCCAAGAGAGTTTACCTTTTCCCAACGTAGCTCCATAATGGCCACACAAGGTCAGATCAAACACTGAAATTCTTAGTGAGGGTGGTGAGGCATTGCCACAGACTGCCCAGAGAAGCTGTGGCTGCCCCAACCCCTTCCCAAGATCATGTTCAATGGGGCTTGGAGCAACCTGGTCTAGTGGAAGCTGTCCCTGTCCATCGCAGGAGGTTGAACAAGGTGATCTTGAAGGTCCCTTCTAACCCAAATCATTCTAGGATATATTTTGACCCAGTAATCCTATCCAGCAGGAGCCAAGTAACTTCACAAAGTCGTTCCCTGTAAGATTTTACCATTCTAACTTTGCAGCAGTTTACTTGCTCAACATCTCCTTTTCATGTTTAGCCTGGGGGTCACCCATGTGAAGTCTCCCACTACCCAGAACATCCCAGTTGTCCCTCTGGACTTTTCCATTAACTCTTCTACCTTCTTTTTGACCCAAAGATTTAACCAGGTGCTTTAGGCCACTTTACCTTCCTCTCCTGTTCTAATTCAATCTCATTTTTGTGACGCTCCAGCGCTTTGGCCACAGCTGCCTCAAATGCTTTTTTATCTTCAAGTTTCTGCTTCTCCAGGGCAGACTCGATGTGCTGCTGCTCCCGCACGCGCTGCTCCGCCAGCTCCCGGTTCAGCTGGTCGATGCGCCGGTGGGCGTGCGCGATCAGGGAGTTCAGGTCATCTGTGGACAGCTGCCCAGCTAAAGGGAACACAGGGCATGAGGGAGGGGATGGAAACCACAGGGAAACTGCTTGAGTGGGAGGCGGGGGGGCACTGCAGCACTCTGGGGCTCCAAGGAGTTACTGACCAGAGAGCTTGTTCTAGGGAAGGTGTCGGAGACTTCAAGCCCTTGACCTGTGCTAATGCCCACCTGAGACCACTTTCTGAACTGTACTTTCATTCCAGGAGAGAAATTATCTTGATTTCTTCCAAATTATTCCCAGCTGTCATTTACGCTTCTATATCCATGTCACACTCAAAGACTGTCAACAGCTCTGTCATTTCTTGGTTTTTGCACCACCACATATTTTCCCCTCTGCCAGCACACAGAGCAGCAGGGAATGTCACTGTGAGGGCAGACAGAATCACATTTTCTCTTCAACAGTCCTCCAGATGAACTGCTCCTAATCAGATTCCTTATCCCACATTGTACTTTTCAGGTTTGGCTACTCAGAGGGCAGCACAACTCACAACCACACTGTACCTGGGACAGGAGGACTCAAGCTAGCCCTGCAGCATTTGGTGACCTGAGAATGGCTTTATAAAATACTGCAGCTCATTTTGCACTGGCTGCCAGCTAAATCATCTGTATGGAAAGCTGGGACTACTTGGGAAAGCATTCCTGCAGGGTTTAAAGCAAGCAAGATTGCACAGTCCTTCAGTCACTGTGCTGTTGAGTGCTGGACAAGGACTTGGAGCAGTGGTGCTCATTGTCCAGTGGGAAAGCTGAGCAGCAGCACCAAGCTCAGCTGTTGGATATAACAGTGTTACAGTAAGATCAGTTTGTGGTTTAAGCCAAGTGTGCAACCCAAGGCATACCTCAGGCTGAAATGTTCTAGGAATGCCACATTTCACCCTTTGTTGATAACTGCCTGTAACTTAAAGCCATGCCCCACACAAACATAAAAAAGGACAAAGAAAAGAGGTAACTTTCAAGGGACAAGAACAAGTGACAGTAACTCACCTAGGTCAGTTATCTCTGCAACAGAAAGAAGTTGGAAAAGTTAATGCACATTCACTACAGCAAGGCAGTCATGCAAAAGTAAAATAGAAAACTAAGAGCTCATCTACAGTGACTTAAACATGAGACCAAGTCCTTAGGAATTCAGCAAGAACAGTATGTGCAGTATAAGTCTCTGTATTACAGGCAAGATGTAGCCCAAGACACCCTAACCACTAAAACCACCCTTGGAAACCCACAGATGGACACTTGACTTCAGCCAAAGCAAGGAACAGAAGTTTGAAGTAGGAAGGTGCAACAGGACACTGGAAATTTTAGTCTGACATTTCTAGGGTCTTACAAACAAGCAGCTGGTCAAGAAACAAAATCCCCACTGGAAGTGAGAGTCAGGGACCCCAACAAGTCTGTCCCATGTGCTTCAGCAAGCCATACCAGCAAGAAATGGGGCACATGGAAGCAACCAGGAGCTTCCCTTTCCTCACAGAAGGGCAGTGATCACAAAACACAAGATTTTGTCCTGTGCAAGGAAAGGCAGCTCCATCCCCAGGGAGCCTAAATAAGTTTTTTTTTCTTCAGAACTAATAACACTCCAAAAGCAAACTCCATAAATAATTTGTTAATTTCAAATATTTTCCCCACATATACTGGGTGTACGGTTGGCTGTTTTTTAAATGAAAACTGACCATTCCAAAAGTGTGGTGTATTCATTTAGCCAGGAAAATTATTTTGTGGACTAAGGTCTACATTCCTAAAGCATAAAGTAGCATTAAGAAAATCTGTTGTAATTCTGCATTGTATACTTCAAGAAAAATATTAAGACAATACTGACACCAATTTTTTCAAATGACAGTTATTACTTCTGTTAAAAAAAATCTGTTACTTGAAAATAAACAGCTTAACAGCTGCCTCTGAACACATCAGCTAGAAAAGTCTGAGATCACTTAGTACATTTATGTTAAACCCTGAGTGAAAATATCTGGAAATCTGGGGTTTTTAGGGAATTAATTTTTTTGAACTACCACAGACAGTAATGGTTCTGTGGACATACCACATGTGGGTTCTTGCAGGAGCTCATCCACAGTAATGGTGAATACACACAATCCACCTCCTGCAACTCTGCTTGTCTTTAAAATGAAAGCAGCTAAGGTGAGCAAGAGCACCTGTGGCAAGGAGCGTGCAGGGAGCATTACTGGGGGTGAGCTGACTGTTCACTGCTTTTGTGCAGCACTGGCTCTTGCTACAGGTGTGTTACTGTGTCAGTTTAGTTCAGAAATAAAATGTACTGGAGCAGGCAGGGTATAAACAATGAAACTTCTCCGTTTCAGTGATGATGTAGAAAAATTCAGGAAGTTCTTTATCACCCTGTAACAATGGTGTTTTATAATACCTCTAATCACAGAGTCAACCAAGTATTTGATTACTAATTAACATCAGATTTGATTGAAATCTGGAATGACCTGGCTCCCTTTCTGAAATACCAGGGAGGGGAGAGATGTTCATACAACCAATATGATATTTATCACACAAGAGCTATGTTTTGTGATACTTCCCATACAGCATAGAGAGAACTAATTCTCTTCATAAAACCTGCTTTAGATTATTTAATTTAGTTGTGAAAAAATTTTCACTTCAGACCAACCAAATACTGTGAAAATTTGAAAACTGGAATGGTGGACATTGAGTGGTCATGCACTACAAACGACAGTGCAACAAGCACGAGGTAACCCCTCTCCAGTGGGAGACTTACTCATCCCCTTCCAGCCAGGCTTCACGTCGGGGGTGATGCTGTCGAGCTCCTTCTGGAACTCCTCTCTGGCTTTGGCCACCAGCTCATGGTACTGAGCCACGATCTTGGCCTCAGACTGCGCTGCCTGAACCTGAACAAACAAGGGTGAGATCAATTTGTTTTTCAAGGCAAGGATTGAAACTGAAGGCACATAAAATTTAAAACCAAGCCCTGGGATACTGGCACATATCAATGCCCAGCCCAAACAAGGCAAACTCACTTGGGAGAGCACAAAAACCTACCCTGTGATATTAAACCTCTCTTACACAATAATTATTTGCTGGAACTATAACTAATCCATTTTGCCTCACATGCCCACTGTAACTACACAGCCAGTCTTTAGCCTGGACAGGACAAATAGCACCTTGAATTCAGTTTATATCTTAAACATCTCCAGCTCCTTTTCTCTGCTCACAGCCATCATACAGGCCTAGTAAGCGATGCCTGTGATTGCTGCCATCCTCAGTGAGTTCTGATGTTCCCACTATCAGGCTATATTCACTCCAAACACACCTAATGAACTACCAGCTGTCCTGCAAAGGGAGATAAACTTCACCTTTACATTTCTTTCCCAGTCTTCTGAACTGCAAAGTGATTTACCACCAAGTCATTAGCACACATTGAACTCCTCCCTAACCTTGTGGTACACTACCTTGGAAGCAAGTGGCAAGAATTACAAGTTGCCAGCAGAAAGTACTGGCACCATCAAGCACTGGAGACTCTTTCAAGACAGAGTTCAAGTCCTCATGAAGATCTTGCCATGTCTGATTACTGGCAGTATAACCAGCTCAAAGCCTGAGTACAGCTACAAGAAGATGGATTAACAATTCACAATGGAAGTGGTCTCAGCACTGAGCCTCTGAGCTCAAGAAGTGTTTAGACAACACTCTCAGGCACAGGGTGGGATTCTTGGGGTGTCTTGTGCAGGACCAGGAGTTGGACTCAATGATCCTGATGTGTCTCTTCCAACTCAGCATATTCTGTGATTCTATGAAATATCTCACTCCCTACAGAGGATTTGGGAATGGGTGTTCTGCACAAGCTGCCAAGGAGTCCCTACTCTAGAGGCAATTATAAACAGTCTGAGGAAGCTTTACCTTTTTCACCACATTGTCCAAGTCCACAATCATGTGATGGAGATTTTCTTCTGCAGCAACAATGTGAGGTTTGGCTCCTGCCAGCTGAGACTTCTTGGCCTTCTCGATGACACCCTTCATCTTCTCTAACTCCTCTCTGAAAAGAGAAGCAGCTGCTAAATGTAACACAAACAGGGCTTATCACCCCAAAGAAAATTTACTTTATGTTGTTGGTATTCACAGGAACAACTACTGGGTAACTCTAGTGGTGCTTCCTATCTACTCTAAGATGCTTTGACTAAGGATTACTTTTTTCCCACAGCCTGAAACCTAAAGATGTCAGTGTGAGTATTCCATGTAAAATGAGAATTATTTATACTGCAATTAGTATTCAGGATTTAGCTGGAGGGAAGATAGAAGTTCACTGAAAGGAGTTAGTATTAGTAAAACTAGAATTAGAGATTAAAATTAGGTTAGAATGATACAGCAGACATTTCCAGCATGTAACAGCAGCAAGGAAACATTTTTAATATAGATGGCTTACGCTTGCAGAAGTGTTTTGGACATGGTGACTGGTGGAGATTAATGAGGATGGGAGAGAATTTATAGGGCTCTGTAAAGATAGAGTATGGTTTTTTGTAATTAGGAAAGAAATGCTTTCCTCTAGCACAATTGGAAATCAAGGTAAAAGTGAAAAAATGTTCCTTTTCCAAATCCATTCTAACCAATGGAGGATTCCAATGACCTCATTAGAATAAGGAAGAAGCTTTAAAATAAGTAAATTAGGAAAATAAATAAAAGCAAAGCTATCCAGTAGAGCAATAGAGAATGAAAGCTGCTGCATGTGGGGTTTGCATTAGCTTTGTTTTAACAATGAAACCTCAATTACACCTCCCAGTAATTTTAGTCAGCCCAGCAACATCAAAGATAAGGGAAGTTTATAATGTGATAGCAACCATGCATCTTCAAGGATGATGTTGCTCTCTCAGCCTCAGAAGCATCAAAGGGTTTCCAAATTTATTTCTAACCTCACTACAAGGGCATCTTGGAGATACTGTTTGTCATTTTTTTCTGCTCCTTCAGTGCCCACAGACCACACTCAGGGCACATCAACACAGGTCATACAGACCCCAGGGTATGAGCAGTGCTGCCATTCAGAATTCAAGTTTTTCTTAGGCATGTGCTCAGTAAAAATCAAATTGCTTAAAAGCAATTCTGTGAACACAGGGAACTGCCAAAGGATGCTGCAAGGTTTAATTTTTTCATTACAACTAAAAGAAGCTGGTGATGTTGCTGACTCAATGCACAGAGTGCAGTCATGGAGTCATCCTCAAACAGTTTGGGTTGGAGGGGACTTTAGAGATTATCTCATTCCACCCCCTGCCATGGACAGGGACACTTTCCACTGGAATAGGTCACTCAGAGCCCCATCCAACCTGGCCTGGAACACCTCCAGGGATGGGGCAGCCATAGCTTCTCTGAGCAAATTGTGCCAGGGCCTCCCCACCCCCACAGGGAAGAATTTCTTCCTGCTATCCAATCTAAATCTGCCCTCTGTCAATTGAAGCCATTCCCCCTTGTTCTGCCTTTATAAAAAGTCCCTCCCCAGCTCTCTTGTATCCCCTTTAAGTGCTGGGGTGCTTGAAGGTCTCCCCAGACCCTTCTCTTCTCCAGGCTGAAGTCCTTACAATAGGTTTATTATTAACAAAATTATTCAACAATAACACTGAAAGGACTGTGGATTTTTTTTTCATCTTACTTGAACTTACCAGCACTCTGTGTTAGTACTAAGGAGATAAATAAGTTCTTAAAAAGAACAGGACTGTTTCATACTCTCTGGTACAGGAAGGGCTTTGTGCACAAGCACCTAAGGTTTGCACATGTCAAATTAAAATGCTCATGCTAATGAGTATTAAACCATCTTTTGATTTGGCACAAACAGATCGTTCAATATGAACACAGGCAACTCCATACTTTCCAGAAACTCATTTGGTGTTTGTCAGCCCTCACATGAGCAATGTAACTTTTTACTCCAAGACTTAAATCAAGCAACTCACTTGGCTTTCAGCAGGGCATCAGCAGCTTCATCCACGGCTCTCCTCCGGTCCTTCAGCGCCTCCTCCAGCGTGCGCCACTGGGAGGATTTCTTGCCCCCAGCACCCTGGGAAGCACAGACTCCTCATTAGGGTCATGGCAGTCACTGAACAAGAGTTACCACAGAGTGGAAGCCTGCAGAGATTCACATGTTGCTGAACATTTCCCTCAAACTAAGCACCATTCTTGTGTTTTTCAACAGCACAGCTGGAAGCTTTACAAGTGATGTTTCTCTTCCAACATTTTGTTTTGGTTTTGTTTGATTCTTAATGTTTTTTTTTTTTCCTGAACCACAGACCTTTATTCACACAGAAGAGCTTACATGAGAATCACTGCATGGTGCACAACCTATACTGGGGAAATCTCCACATGTATTACAGTACTTTAATACTTTAAAATTGCTTTTAAGCTTAATACTTAAAGTACCATAATACTTAGAAGTTGGTTGATTTTAAATTAAGTAAGCTTAAAAGCAATCTCTTAAGGCAGTCATTTTACTAACTACTAGATTAAGTCTTGAGTGCTTGGTTGGTTGCCCATGTCCCTGCTAATTGATTAACAACTGAATTTTATCTCTGCTCCAGAACTGAATGGGCAGTGGCAGACCCACACAAACCCTGGCATGAGCACACCACAAATGTTACCACTTGTACATCCCCTCATCCCCTTCCTATTTCCTGACAAGAAACAAACAATCCAGCAAGAAGATGTTGGCAAAGGGCAAAAAGTTCAATGGAATTATTGGAGTGGACAGCATGATCTTAACTTGGTAAAAAAAGTCTTTGGAATTAAAATAAAATTAATTAAAATACAATGTGAAAACTATTAATGTCTTAACTTGAATTTTCTTCTTGCAAAAAGAAAATAGAGGAGTTGGAAAAAAAACCCTAACAACAAAATTCAAAATCAAAACCACTGTATTAATTGACTATACCACATTTCACAATTGGAAAGTTAAGTTAAAACTGTGATAAATGTAAAGGCATTGCAAGAAAAGACTCCAAGCTTATTTTTAATTCAGACTGAAGTTTTGCTGAACACAATGAAAAAGAAAAAACCGTCCTCACTTGTCCAATTTACCTCAGAATCATCCATGGCCTCCTTCAGTATTTGGGAATGGGCATTCACTGCTTGCACAGCTGACTCCTGAGCAGTGATAGCCTGAAGGGTTACACGAGCAGTTGTGTTTAGGGCTCCTTCTAGAGTTGCTGCAAGGGCTGGAAAAAAAGTTAAGTCAATTAAACAATAAAGAAAAGAACTTTATAATTAGTAAAATAACATGTTACAGCCTCTATGTCTCTTAAATTATTTTCTATGATCTAAAAGGGCTGGTCAGTTTGGGAATTAAACAGCAGCCTACAGAAGATCACCAAAATGCTCTCATTTACAGCAGGGGTATTAAGGTGCAACTCTGCACCTACAGCAAAACACCACCCAGTGGAAGACCTCTCCCATGGGACTGCAGGGGGGTGCAGGTATATCCCATGTTCACTTGTTCTAATGATTCTGGAAACAAATTTTCATATCTTCCTTGAACCTTGAAGTCTATTCCAACCTCA
Organism: Ploceus nigricollis; assembly: GCA_013399945.1. NCBI lineage: Eukaryota > Metazoa > Chordata > Aves > Passeriformes > Ploceidae > Ploceus > Ploceus nigricollis. Next base: position 452,196 of record VXBC01000932.1, on the reverse strand, counting down.
ATTTTTCCGTAATTCTTCAATTCTCAGTTATTTATGAGTGGGTGGAAGAAGCTTCACCACCACTCCCACTGCCAACTCCACTGCTTCACCACCCCTCTCACATCCGAGAGGTGTAAGGAGCTTAGGACTATAAAGCCAATGCAATTCCACAGTTCTGTCTTGTGCAACACACACAGGAACAGTGACAGTGTGGACTCACCTGATACCTTCTCTTGCTCCTCTTTGTCTTGCTGGGCAAGCCGGGCTGCAACTTCTTCTGGTGGCCGTTCTTTTATAGCATGGGAATCTTCATGTTGTTTACCTGTTCAGAAGTAAAAAAAGTGTCAAACTGCTTAAGTGGAGAGTCCAAATTAGTGTACAGAGGTTACTTGTAGGAAAGTAACTTTATCAAAACTGATTTTTATAGTTGGTATCACTTTGTAGATCTGACTTCTGCTCAAAGTCATGCTGGAACTACCTGAACAATTTTTATATCCATAACTAAAAAGGCCAGTCTCACAACTTAAAGACAAGAGCATGGACACCTCACATGCATTTAGAGATTTTCCATTGTCTAGTTACAAAATTACACAAGACTCAGAAGTCAAAGGCAAAGCAAGAAGTGAGAAACACTTACGGAGCCAAGGTTAAATTTCAAGTGAATCTCCATTCTTGTTTTTTTTAAGATCTCCTCTGGCACGCTTACAAAGCCCAACCAAAACAATGAAGGATGAGTGAGAAGGCTACAGTGGATCACAATTATATTCAATTCCCTTGCCTACAGCCACTTAAAATGCCTTTAAAAGTGAGACTTGACCTAACTAACGCTCTCAAGATCAACAGCAAGTTGCATCTGAACTGAGGAGAAAGCCCAGAGCTCTCAGCCTCAAGCTGCAACAAAACCTATCAGGTCACCTCTGAATAATGCTGATGTTACTCTGCAGCATGTACTTCACCCTGGCATGCTTTCTATGAAACATGTTCATAACTAGAATTAATGTAATCTAATCACATCTGAAAGAGACCATTATCTCAAGGCTGGTGTCTCCTGCTGAGTTTAACAATAAATACAGTTTCTTCACTTGTCCCTGGGCAGAGATGCCCTAATGAACAGCAATCACAAAGCCACCAAGAGCAGAGGCAAACTGGAATGTGCAAGTTCAGCTCAGCACAAAGGCAGGCTTTGCTCTTGTGCTCACACCTATACCTGTCCCAGTCATCTGCAGCTCTGTGTCCAAAATCTATTAACAGATGATGGAAGTTTTCTGCACAAGGCACAGAAACTCACACTTTTCAACACTGGCAAATACCAACACAGAAGCAAGAATGCATGCATGTGAAGCTAGAGGATTTGGGTTTTCTTCACTGTATTCACATGAATTTTTCACCTTCTTCAGTCTGTGTCCCCGGAGCTGGCACCGACATGGCTACCCCTGTTGCAGAGATGATCTGTGCTGCAGCCTTGCCTGCTGTTAAACACAGTTGCAGAACACACCAGTTAGTACAGCTGGGGAGATGGGCTCCATCTGCCAGAGAAGGACAGGCCAGAGCATCTTCAGCCAGGGGCCTGCTGAGCTGGTGAGGAGGGGCTTAAACCACAGCTGCTGGGAGAGGGGGCCCAGGAAAAGGGAACCTCACTTCATGGAGACATGGTGGGATGGCAACTGTGACTGGAATGTTGGAATGGAAGGATGAAGGCTCTTCAGGAAGGCCTGGCAGGGAAGACAAGGAGTGCAATCACCCTCTTTGTCAATGACCAACTGGAGTGCATGGAGCTCTGCCTGGGAATGGATGAGGATCCAACCAAAAGTTTATGGGTCAGGATTAAAGGGAGGGCAGGGATAGGTGACATTACATTGCGGGTCTGCTCCAGGCTGCCTGAGCAGGATGACAGAATAGATGAGGCCCTCCAGTGAGGGAGCAGCATTGCTGAATAAGGGAAGAGCAAGTAGCATCATCTCCCTGGATTTCAGAAAGCATTTGCCACTGTCTTGCATGACATCCTTATCTCTAAACTGGAGAGACACGGATCTGATGGATGAACCACTCTGTAGATAAGGCACTGGCTGGATGGCTGTACTCAAGGAGTTGTGGTCAATGGCTCAATGTCCAAGTGGACACCAGTGATAAGTGTGTTCCTCAAGGTCACTGCTGGGACCAGGACTGTTTAACATCTTTGCTAGTGACCTGGGCAGTGGGATTGATGCACCCTCAACAGGTTTGCTGATGACATCCAGCTGAGCTGTGCAGTCACACGAAGGAGGGAAGGGACGTTCATCCACAGGGACCTGGACAGGCTCAAGAGGTGGGAGGGTGTGAGCCTCATCAAGTTCAACAAGACCAAGTGCAACGTCCGGCACCTGACTTGTCAGGGCAAGTCCAAGCACAAACACAGGCTGAGGGGAGAATGGATCAAGAACAGCCCCCAGGAGAAGGACTTCGGGGTGCTGGTGGATGAGAGGCTCAACCTGACCTTGTCATGTGCACAGGCAGTCCAGAAACCACCTGTGTCCTGGCTGGATCCCCAGCAGAGTGGGCAGCAGGTCAAGGGAGGTGATCCTGCCCTTCTACTCTGCTCTGGTGAGGCCCCACCTGCAGTGCTGCATCCACCTCTGGGCCCCTCACACAAGGAGGACAAGGATCTGTTGGAGTAAGTCCAGAGGAGGCCACAAAGACGCGCAGAGGGCTGGAGTCCCTCTGCTATGGAGACAAGCTAGGAGAGCTGTGGGTGTTCAGCATGGAGAAGAGAAGGCTCCAGGCACACCTTCAATTACCTTCCAGTACCTACAAGGGGTTACATGAGAGCTGGAGATGGTCTTCTACAAGGGCATGGAGTGACAGGACAAGGGGGAAGGGCTTCACCCTGACAGAGGGCAGGGTTAGATTAGATATTAGGAAGAAATTCTTTATTGTGAGGGTGGTGAGGCACTGGACCAGGTTGCCCAGAGAAGTTGTGGCTGCCCCATCCCTGGAAGTGCTCAAGGCCAGGTTGGATGGGTCTTTTGGGTCTAGTGCAAGGTGTCCTTGCCCTTGGCAGGGGGTTGAAATTAGATGATTTTTAAATTCTCTTCCAAACCATTCCATGCTAAGTGCTATAATATAATAACAGGGCTATAAGACTTAATTTTTTCCTCTGTAGAAAAATATTAATTGGATATGGATGTTATTATTTCCAGAAGAAGATGATTTCCTGGATAAACAGCAACAAGATATTAGTGACACATAAACAGAGCCATTAGAGATAAATGCAAAAAGACAACACAAGTGCTCCTCTCTAAACGAGTTCCATTTGATCTGGCTTTACAATAGCCCAGTAATTATCCAAAATTAAGGATCTTGTGCTTGCAAGAGCCTCAGTCCAGCACCTGAAGTTCTCTTCCGGCTGAGTCTCACATCTAAACTATGCAGGTTAGTAATTATATATCTCAGATTCCAAATATCCTCTAAATTAAATATATTTCTTTAAAAAATAGGAAAAAAAAAAGCCAAAGCCACTTTATGCAAATGTTATGACTTGGAAAGAAAAAATTCTAAGAAATTCTAAGAAATTCTAAGAAATTCTAAGAAATTCTAAGAAATTCTAAGAAATTTACATTCAACCATTCAAAGGACAATTTTAATCTACTCTAACATATATGACACAGGAGATCATTAGGTCATTTGCTTCTTTGTACATGACACTCTATAAATTTACCTCCTTTTTCCTCTGTAGGAGCAGCATCTTCTGGTTTGCCTATCTGGGATTTGGGAGCAGGCTGTTTAGACTCTTTCATTACTTCTGCTACAGATGAGATCTTCAGTGGACCTTGATGTATCTTGAAAAGTCAGAAATAAGAAATATAATCAGTTTTTCAAACTGCTTGGATTTCACCAATTCCAGTACAACGGAAAAGAACTTTCCCATATCCAGGTGTCTGTACCATAAATCTGAGCTTCAAAGTGCAAATTAAAACAGCCATCTAATGCCTTGACTTAATTTTTAATTCAGAAAGAATTTTTACAATTTTCTCCTCTCCAAAAATGCAGGTAGAATTGTGGCAGTTTTCACTATAAACAAATATTTATTAAATTATGCATAAAAAACAAATAGTTTCATGCCCCAAATATTCCAAGCACTTCTGAGTGTGTTGAATGCAGAAACCCTAAGTTTGGCTCCACTGATTTCCTTTTGAAAGGCTTCAGATGCTGGTGGTTGGGGCACATAAACACTCAAACACAGAGTATTGTGACATTTTATTATATTAATCTCTTAATATCCACTGTGGAAAGCCACAAGGTAAAAATAAAAACATCTGAGTTAGAGCCATGACTGGGGAGTTGATAACTCTGCTGATCAACCTGGTTTGCAAAATTCCCTAGTGCCTGAGAGGCACCAAGAGTTTGGATGATCACACAAACTGTAGCTAAAACAAGAAGAGAGAAAATTTTGTTGACTGATATTCCCCCACTCATTAAGAACAGCTTTCTTAAAATTCAATTAAAAATATTTTGAGCCTCCTGAAGGCCAAATGGCTTCTGAAAGCTCAAACAAAAACATGGCCAGAGCAGATTTTCAGTATTCTTGATTACTGGGAAGTGTTTCCTTTCACATGGAGGAGCAGCGGAACTTCCAGGTTTCAATTTCCAGAGCTGTGCCAAAGGCAGTATCAGATTTTCCTTTCTCCAGGGTAGTACCACTAAGATGTCAGTATGATGCTTATGCCTGGCTCTGTACCATTCAAATCTTTACTTATTCAAGAATGTTCTCAGTCCTCTTTAAAATAAGTTCATTTATAGTAAGTTCTGTAATTCTGCTACACCACTAACTACACTAAGCCTCTAGTAAAGCAGTTAAATTCCAGCCTGTCACCTGCCTCTCTCTCTCCCCATTTTATTTCTGAGTATAAGCAGAGCAGCTATTCAGTTGGGATTCTATTAGATTATTTTACTGTAAACAAAAACAAGTTTTACAACCCACACACCACAATCATGAGATGGTAATGGGAAACGTACAAGCATCACTTTTGCAGAACCAAGTAGGAACTGAGTTCATAATTCTTAAACCTTAATTTAAGGAATCTTAATTCTTTAACTTTTTTAATTCTTAGCACAAAGCAAAACTAATCAGAATTTGAAACCTAAGTGCAGACACTCTCTTTAAAAAACAGAGGAATGGATGTGTGGGGGTGGATGGGAAACACTTACTGGTTTCTTTGACACTGGTGTGCTGGAAGGTGCAGGGCCAAGTGCCATCTCGAAGAGTTTGTCAGAGTAGGGAATGGCCTTCTCCACGCTCTCCCGGAACTGTGTGTCATAGCTGGCATACAGGACAGTTCCACCTATCCCTCCACCCACAAACAGCAGACCCGCACCAATGATTTTGCCCACGGAAACGCTGAGGAGGAAAGAAGAGTGAAAGGGATGTAAATTACATTAATAAATAAATAAATAACATTATATGGCAAACAACAAACAGTTTGTGAGTCTTCAGCTTACAGCCGGGGACCACGACTCTGTTCCAGGACCTCAAACCCAGGACATGCTTTAAATCACCTTTATCCTGGTACAACACTGGTTAGTAACTAACCCAAAGGTAAGATGCAAACCCACAACTTCCATGATAAATACTGATCATCTTCATTTTCTTCATCTAAATCTGACAGAACCAAACAAGGAACACACCCCGTGAGAACAGGATTTGCTCCACACAAAAATCCCACTGCCAGGAGTCTGCTCTCATGTGAAACCAAGGAGCAGACTCCCTGTTGGCCAATGCACCAGCAGAACCAGTTCCACCCCCCAGACCCCACTACGTACCCGGACTCCCCAGAGTGGGTGGCATATCCGCGGTACAGCCGCGATGGACGGAGGGAGGCTCTCACACACCGACTGCTCTGTGTCTGTGGGGAGGAGACAGGGTCAGCAGTGAGCACAGTGAAACATCTCCCTCTCTGCAGCAGGACTGGGCTGACTGGCCCCACTGCCACAACCTCAGTGTGTCTGTAGGAAAGCTGTGACTGGCACTACAACAGTGATGTTGGACTCTTTTCTGTGAACACATGGAGAGCTCTCCCATGTGCAGATTCCAGGTTCAGGGCTTCTTAAGAAGTCACTAAATTCTTTGAAAAATGAATTGAAATTTGAAAAATGAGAAGGAACAAACCCCTACCCCAGCTTCTTTCTGCATTTATTCTGCTGATTTATGTGCTGGGCAGTACAACTGGGTTAGTTTCAGATGCACTTCAATCTCACATACTGGAATGGCTCAGTGTGAGCGAGGCAGAACACAACAACAGCTGTTTAAATGCTTAAAACTACTTTTAATTCTTAAGATATACAAACAATTCTCCTTAAGCTTCCAAACCAAGACCACTACTTTAAAAGAATTAATAACATGTACACTTTCCAGACAAACATCAGATTATAATATAAATTAAATTAGTATATGAAGAGTGATACTTTATTATATTCTACTTAACAAAATCCACATTACCAAGATTTTTATCTTCTCTGAAGGACTGGTTAAGCTACTCTAAGCCTACAGAAGAAAACACACTGTTGGCTTCAGAGTTTTTTTTCCCCACATGGGAATTACTAACAGGGAAATACAGGACTCATGAGAAATCCAAGCACAAGGCACAAAAAGAACTTTACCCACAGTTGAGGTATTTTGCCCAACAGGGGATTTTTTCTTTAAAAAAGAAAAAACTGGGAGATGCTTCACTACAACATAACCCCAGAAGATAAGTTTCTCTATTTCCTTTTGCACATGGCAATAACATGCACAACTCTTGTGGTTTAGGTCCTATCCCTGTCCAACAGCACAGACAGGAAAAGGCAGGAACACTGCATTCTTATTCTTTCCACAAAGGCAGCCAAAACATTTTTAATTAGCAGCAGGAGCACATGTGCAGCAAGAGGAAGCGTGCTCCTCTTGCCCCTGAGACCTCCAGGAGCCCTCACTGTGGGTGGTTTTCTGGATTGTGATGGATAGAAAGGGCAACAAAATAATAAATATATTCTGTAGCATTTTTGATTTTCTGACTTGACTGGCCCAGGAGCACTTCCCGAGGCCTCAACGGTCCTTTCAAGGGGAATTTCACTAATAAAAGCCTTGCAAATCATTTTGTTACCAATTTTTGAACATGCTCCTGACTCTCAGTATTGTCCCTATTACACCAGGAGGCACAGGAGGAACAAATAATCCAGTATTATGCATACAGCTCAATCCAATTAAATGAGAAGGGAAAAAACCCTGATTTTCTATTCATCAATTCAGACTGAATTTCCAGTCCCTTCCAACACTTTGGGATTATGCTATTTTGCCTGATGCTCCCCTGGAAATAAGCCATCACTTCTGAGCTCCTGGCCAGGCTTTCTGGAGGTGATCCCACCCTGCACCACTGTCACTCCCACATCCTTGCTCGGGCTGGACTTGCCCTCTGGGCCAGCTCACCCCTGTCCCTGTTGGCTAACACCCCCACTCACACCTGGTGATGGCAAACAACACTGGACCCATTTGGCTCCACACCTTCAGCAAACATCAGCTCCTGCCCTCGGGATCAGGCTGTGCTCAGGGAACCACCAAGGCAGAGGAGAACACTTCTCTTAGCTCAGCATTTATGCTTTATACACCAGGAGGGGTTTTTTGGAGGGATTACTGATTCTAGTCCAGATGGTCTTTAGTGATCTCTTCCATGCTGGACTGTTCTAGAATTATCCAAATCCTCATTTCTATTTATTTTTCATCAAGATGAGAGGAACCAAAACACAGGCCCTCCATCTCTGGCATTTGGACTCACACATGTAGCAATGGGAGCAGTAATTAAACTCAAAACAAGCTCTCACCAACTCCATCTTTCAAGTCACTGCAACAAATTTCCACAGCTGGCCAGTGGAACAGCAAATGAAAATCTGTAGGTACCCATGTTTTATGAACAGAAGCCAAATTTTTCCTCCCTCACATCCAGATACACTAATACATCAAAAAAATCACTCTTTTTTTTAAAAATAATTTTTAAAGAAGTATTGTTCTCTTTTGGCCACCATAATAATATTGCTTGTATTTGCTGTACCACCATAATATGGAAATTAGCAGGTAGTTTCTAATCCCCCCTTTGCAAAATTTCCAGGACTTTGTAAATTTTCAGAGCCTTGTCATTTATTTGTAATAATGCCTCAAAGAATTTTGGAGAAATTTATCTCCTGTGCTTTGCTATGCCCTTCAAAAGGCAGAAATAAACCACTTTCTATCCTGCAGAAGACAGCAAATTCTTTGGATAAGGTAGCATGGACACAGCAAGGATGCCCACAGCAAGGGCACTGTAGGGCAGTTGTTTCTATTTCTTCCTCCTCCTCCAGCAGTTCTACATGATATTTGTTTCACTCAGCTTCTTAAATACTTACTATTTTGCATAATTCATTACCTACTATTTAATCACCACAAGAATCACTTTGCAGGGCACACCACACCTTCACTCTGGTTAATATTATGAGCCCCAGTGATTTAAGGACATTTAAGGATATCCATGTGAGCTCACTCTGGCACAGTGCTCAGGGCAAGAGCAGCATGGCAGAACATCATTAAACAAATTAAATTTGCCTTGCAGGTTTATACTTTATGTGTAACTTCAAATAACCATGGCCAGGACACAGCATCCTCTGCTCATTCAGTTCCAGCTCAGCCTCTCTTAGGCACCAGGCTTGAGCACCCTGATCCAGAATTCCTGTAACAGGGGATTTGTGCACTTCAACAGAAAGAGCAAACCAGAAACTTCAGAGAAGTTTTTCTTCATTAAGACAGAGATCAGGTACAACAAGGACATCTGACCACAGAACTCTGATTTCCCATCATTCAAGACATCTGCCAAATATCACATACTTTTACTAAAAGCCCTGTTCATTTCACAGAAAACTTCAAAAATACTTCAAGAGAAAAATCTCTCTGCAGCACTGCACATGTAGCAGAAAACATTTCTGGAAGTGATGAAGATCCCCTTCTCTCAAATCCACTTCAATTTACTTGTTACAAGTTTAGTGATGCTCCATGCACAGAGCTCACAGCAGGAAAAAAATGAATAAAGAGCTCACAGAAAGAATGAAAGTAGGAAAAAATGAATAACAGGAAAGAGGGAAGGAAAGAATGAGTAGGTTTCCCAGTCTCCACCACGAGCTCTCTGGTACAGATAACAAACTTCAGAGAGTGCTGCAGCATCTCTGGGCTTGAGTTCTCAGGGATAAACTCTCCCCTGTGAGGGTGGTGTGGTGGCTGCCCAGAGAAAATGTGGATGTCTCATCCCTGGAAGTGTCCACATCCAGGCTGGACAGGGCTTGGAGCAACCTGGGATAGTGGAAAGTGTCCCTGACCAGGGCAGGGAGTTTGGAATGAGAAAGTCTTAAGGTCCTTTCCAAACCTAACCATTCTGTGACTCTTCCACCAAATATTTATAGCCCAATGACCAACTTCCAGCTGCAAAGCACCACCCTGGCTGTTCTGGAGCTGTACAGTCATTCCAGACACATTCTGCTAAAGGCTGAGCACATGCAAATAGCCTCGAGTGATAAATATCTGCCAAAGCCTGGTTTCTGTCTTCTCAACTTCCAGATGAAACTTTCCACAGGCAGGCAAACCCAGAGCCTTTTTTCAGTGGGCATCAGGTGACCAAAGGACTCTCCAGCCCTGTAGAGCAGCAGAGGAAATGCAGCTGCTGCAGTGGGAAAGGCTGGAGCTTTAGAGGGAAGAAGCTCCAGCTTCTCCTTTGCTAAGTTGTGTGAACAGAGGGTAATGAACGCTGGGATGGAAAACAGGATATAAAAGTGATCTAATCAGGTTATTTTTTATTAGGCAGCTGAAATACAATTTGGGGCCTTGGTAAAGGAGTCACCTGCACCTATAAATCCCTGTGGCTTCCTAAACTTGGCCGACTGCTTTAAAAACGCTCCAGAGCACATCACTATCCTTATCTCTGCTGATAAGGAGAGGCAAAGGTCCAGGATAAAAAGCACGAGTCCCACGGGCACTTCTGCCCTCGGCACCGCGTGTTGTGTCCCACTGTGCGGGCAGGAGGATCCCCTTACACATGAGCGCTGACATCACTCGTGTCCCACGCTACACACCGGAGCGCGCCGGTCCCGACCGCTCGGGCGGCCGGACCCACCGGGCTCAGGAGGGGCTGCGCGGGAGGCCGCGCCGGGGAAGGCAAGGTCACGTCCTTCCCCGCCGGGGAGCGCGCCTGCCNAGCTGGTCACAGTGGGAGTGGGTCGCGGGGCTCCCCCGGGGAAAGCTCATCTGCTTGGCCGCGGGGAGCCCCGCTCGGCGGCACGCCCGCAGCATGGCTCGGAGCGGCGGCCGGCGCGGCCCGCGGGAAGGCGCCTTGCGCGGGTCCTGCCGGCTCCGCCTCCGTCCCCCCCTTCAGCGGGCACTGCGCCTGCGCGGGCGCTCCCGCCCCGCCAGGGGGCGGCCGCGCGTGACGGGTCTCGCGTGGCCAATGGGAAGGCGGGCACGGGCCGCGCGACGCCGGCCGGGCAGGGTGGTGCCCGCGCGCGGGGGCGCATGCGTGGAGTAGGGCTCGCGATTCCCGGGACCGCCTGGGCGCGGACGGGCGGGACAGACTAGAATAAAATAAAATAAAAATCACAGAATGGGTCAGGTCGGATGGGACCACAGTTGGTCGTCTGGTCCAACCTCCCTGCTTAAGCAGAGTCATCCCAAAGCACACGGCACAGGACTGCAACCAGACAGTTCTGGAATGTCTCCAGTGAGGGACACTCCACGCCCTCTCTGGGCAGTGTGCCCCAGTTCTCGGTCACTGCGCTGTGAAGTTCTTCCGCATGTTCAGGCGACACTTCCTGGGCATCAGCTTCTGCCCATTCCCTCTTATCCCATTGCCCGGTACCACCGAGCAGAGCGTGGTCCCTGCTCCGAGCACTGACAGGCTACAAATAACTCCGGACACTGACGGACATGGATGAGGTCTCCTCTCAAGTCTCTTCACGAGGCTGAACAGCCTCAGCTCTCTCAGCCTTTCCTCAGGAGAGAGAGGCTCCAGTCCCCCAGTCTAACTCAGCACATTTTATAGCATTTATCAACAATTTACAGCTGTAACCTTTCACAGCTCGCTCATAAACCTTCTCTCGCTCAGAGCACTCAGAAGCCATTTTTATCTCATCCTTCAACAACTCCGGCCAGGCTTCTGAAGAGAAAAAAATCAGAATACACCAGTAATGTGCACAAACAATGAGTTAAATCCACCTGGTGCGTTTTGTAGGGGACTTTAGTGGCTCCAAAGCCCCTGGGGCGGAGGGTCGGTGTGTGCCGGTCACTAAAGGTGACGNATGGGGGAGTTTCTCTCTATATATCTTACATATATGTACCTAATATATATTTTATTTGTATACCTTACATGTTTTAGATGTATTATATTGTTTCATATAAATATAAATAATTTGAAATACTATACATTTCAAATATATGTATAGATGTACAACTATATTTTATATTAAAATATATTTATACATAAATACATTTAGGTATATACATTTTATTCCACTACATATGCATTACATAATACACAATATACTGTGAATTTATGTATCCTATAATAGATATAATTTATCATCGTGTGTATTAATATTATATTGTTAATATAGTCCATGTTATATTTAATAATACAATATGTAGTATTATATAAAATATGCAATATGTGTAGTATATATGTTGAAATTCCTCCATATATATATATATATGAATATTTTAGAATCATAGGTTGGAAAAGACCTCTAAGATCATCAAGTCCAACCCTTAACCCAGCACTGCCAAGGCCGGCACTAAATCATGTCCTCAAGTGCCACATCTCTGCAGATTTTACATTCCTCCAGGGATGGTGACTTGTCCATTGCCCTTGGCAGCCTGCTCAGTACTTGACAGCTCCTTCTGTGAAGAAAGTTTTCCTTAGAGTCAATCTGAACCTCCCCTGGCAAAACTTTCTCTTGTCCTGTTGTTTGTTTCTTGGGAGAAGAGACTGACCCCATTCCCCATATATATATAAATATATATATAATACATACAGAGATTAGATAGATAGATAGATAGAATACATACAGAGATGATAGATAGATAGATAGATAGATAGATAGATAGATAGATAGATAGATAGCCATATAAACACATGTATAATATATAAACCTCAGTCTGACACTCTTGGGCACCTTTTCACTCTGCAATGGGTCTATGTTAGCCCCAAAGCCTCCCACTTCAGTCACCATTAATGCTTGAAGCAGGAGGTAAATTAGGATACTCTTTGCAGCATATTTTACACTTAGTCTTGTAATCACTGCTGTTCCTCTTGCTGCTGATGGGTGTTGGACTAGATGATTTACGAGTTCCCTTCCAACTCAAACTATTTTGTGATTAATATTCTAAAAGTAATTTCTGAATCCAAGTAACAGCTGAATGTTGGCTTCTGAGTGTTTGACTGCTTTTAGTAGATTAAAAAAAAGATGCTGTGTGTGGAATCATAAGTTTGAGCTGAATTTTGACAGGAGTCCAGCCCTGACATTGGTATTCTACACCCATTAGGTGCTGTGCTGTGATATTAGAGGAGTCCTTTTTACCCTTCAAACAAGCGACAGCTCTTCTGATCTCTCTATGTGTGATAAAGGCAGTGATTTCGAAAAATATGTTTCATTCCTGTTCTGTTTCCCTCTCTATTTTGGGGTTGGTTTGGTTTTTTTTAGTGTCACACCTCTACTTCCAAGTTTACTCCAGCAGCCAGCAAGGACCCTCACCTACTGCAGCCTACGGAAAGGAAAGAGGAAAAGTGTGAAATCTGTGGTGAAAAGGTTCCTCCGGCTGCACAACGGCCTCTGGGTTAGGAGAAAGGTGAGATTTTTTGGATAATGAGGGCCTGTTCTTTAGAGTCAGGATAAAGTGTAATTGTTTTCCTTCGCTTGGAGGGCAGTGGCTGGTGTAGAAGTTAAAAAAAGCTCTGTAGAGAGACTACCATTTTCCTGAAAGGGGGGGATTTATCCAGGTTTGCTGAGCTGTGTGGCTGTGTTTGTGTATTTGATGTGACCTACTAAGAAGTGGGGTTTTTTTGTGTGTGTTTTCTGCTGGCAGTCTGGTTATAAGAAGAAGCTGTGGAAGAAGTCAGCTGCCCAGAAGAAGCGTTTGAGGGAGTTGGTGTTGTGCACGAGGACACAGTGTAAACTCCTGGATAAAATGACCACTTCCTTCTGGAAGAGAAGGAACTGGTACGTTGATGACCCCTACCAGAAGTACCACGATCGCACGAATCTCCGTGTGTAGAAATCTTGGGTTTGCACATCTCTGGGAAAGGGGCAGTGGTCGTGTGGCATGGTCTGGGCTTTGGAACATACATCTCTACTGCCTGTACTTTTTAAAATAAACATGTGCATATCATCTGAGCAGAGTTATGGGAATCAATGCCCACAATAAAAGAATACTCAAATTTATCTTCATCTGCTGTTTGTTTTACTTAGCAGAGGTCAGGCTGGTCACCTACACATTCTGCTGTCTGGTGGTTTCCTGTGATTGTCTGTCATGGAGGAATACACTAAACAGCACTAAAAGTGAATAATTCAACATACTTAATCTTATTTTTTAAAATAAATATGTTTAAATAACCCCAGAATCTATTTTTCTGTATCCATACTAAGTGGTGGCTCACTGAATGGAGTCTTCTGCAGAAGAGGAAAAAGGAGAGCAGGGTCCATCTTAGCATTGTTGCCTGTCCCCATAACACACTATTGCCTTGTGTCCATGCTAGAAAGTGTAGGGGAAAAAAAAAAACAAACCCAAACCAGAGTTTCATAGCTACATGCTGATTTTATAACGGATTTTAAAATGTATTGGCCACTATCTTTCATTACAGGACTCACATTTTGTGTCCTCTGTTGGTTTTTGAGTAGTAGAATCTATTCTTTGTGTCCTGCATAACATCCTCAAGCAGACAAGTCAGAGTAATTTCTTGTTTATTTTTCCTTTAAGTCTAAATAGACTTCATACTGCACATTCCTGGTCACACATAAATGGAACAAACACAAGGGTTTATTGTGGGGTCTGTTTGGAGTGAGCAGGTCAACTAGACCCTTGTTTTGCTAAGGTTTGGATCAAATGTTTTCTCTACAAAGCTGATACTCCAGAAAGTGTATGAAAGCAGTACTTCAAAGCATTCCCTGATAACCCATTTTTGAGCAGACAGTCCCTGGTTATCAGCCCCAGAGCTGCCTGTATAGCAGAGGTGGTTCAAGGCTGTAGCATTGCAATGAATTCACTAGTTACTCAGAGTGTTCAGTAGCTGTATTTTGTTCTTTTTCCAGTTCATGATACAGAAAGTTCTGAAGGACATGCAGCACTTAGTGAATACATCTATATACAGTCAGCCAGAATTCAGATAAAAATAATACAGCGATCAAAGTGATTATTCTGGCCTGCCAGATACATTGAACAGACTAAAGATGTTTGGTTTTGTTTTTTGTTCTTTTTTTTTAATAAAGAAAAGATTAAGACTTTATTCAAGATGTATATCAAGCAGTATAACAAAACCAGCAAAACATCAACCTTTGGAATACTGTTGTAATGGCCGTCCTTGTGAGGCATCAAGTGTACCATTGTATCACAGACCTTTTCTACCCATCACAGGAAAGAAATCACACCAAGTGCACAATTATGAGCCTTAAATAGTTTGTCTAAACGCAAATCCCGACGTGTTCTCTGCTAGTTCAAATGTGCTGGATGCAAAACAGGTACCTGAAACTAACAGCAAAAAGGAGACTGTGGGTGAGGAGCACAAGGGTTCATCACGACACAAGGACTCGCCAGCAGCCAGAGGCAGCAGGTTGTTTACAGGAGGAGCATCGTCTCCAAGCAGCTTTCTCCCTCCTAGCAGGAATAAATTGCCTGATTCTCTTTCCTTCTGTGCTGACTTTGCACTTCCACAAGGTTTTTAGGTTGATTCATTCCAGGGTGACAGGGACACACGTGAAGTCTGTCTTGTTTTTGATGGGATCCTGATTCAGCAGTTGGTGACTGCTGGAGCTGCACTGATGCTGACCCCTACGGCAGGAGAGGAGGCACAGAGGGGTGCACTGGGCTGCTCCAGGCTTATTTCTTCATAACTGCCTGAGTTTATGGTAAATTGGGGAGGTCATTCACAGGCCTGTTTACCACAGACCATCTCCAGCTGCAGTTTCCCTCCCCTCAGCCTCAATTTTATGTGCTTAAAATAATGCATGTTTCACTGGAGCCTTGAGATGGGTAAAGGCTGTTTCCTAGGGCTGGCCTGTTCTCTTCAGAGTTCCACTCTCTCAGCCTCTCTGAGACACCAGGAGGTGCCTGCCTGCCCTACAGGACTGATGGTAGGGGCCAACTGCCTGAAAGGCCCCAAAACTGGGCTTTTTAAACTAAGCCAGATTTTAAACCATCAGCTGAAATATTGCTTGATTTTAGGAGGGGATGTCTGGAAGTGCTCAACCAGCCTGCACAGTCAGAGCTGGAACGGGAAGGGAGCTGAGAACTGCTCCTTTCTAACACATGCCTAGAAAGCATCCATCCATCCATCCATCCATCCCTCCCTGCCTCCTCTCCTGTGCGGGGTCCTGCACACCCCGGTTTGCCAGGAGGGGTCAGCAGCAGCGCAGGAAGGCGACTCACCGAGCCGGGCTCGCTCCTTGGCAGAGGCTCCAGAGAAAAGCTGGAACAAAAGACTTCACGGGTGGTGTTTATCCGGAATGAATACATGCAGCTGTGACACGGAACTGCCAGGCTGGGGGGCAGCCCCTGGAAACAACCTGTGCGAGGAAGGTGAGGAATCAAAGCGAGTGGCCGCTCTCGTCTGTACAGAGCACTGGAGCACAAGGAGCACAAGTGCACGAGGTCAGGCATTCACATCTGTCTATCTATATGCAAATATACAGCTCCGTTGATAATACATTTTTTTTCTTTTCCAGAGATATGAAAAGGTTTATTTTTCTCATTTATACAGTGAATGTTTTGAGAGATATAAGGCAACTCCCTTGTCAACATTTCACCTCAGCACTTAAGAAATGCTAAACAGTCAAGTTTACAGTAAAACAGCAGATTAGACGCACATTAAATAGTTTTAGTGAAAATCAATGTTAATACAGTGTGTCTGAGATTAGAACTTGCCAGATGTTATGCAGCTCTATGTTGTTTGGGTTATTTGGCATAATTGAGTGCAAACTTGTCAGCTTCTTTTTATCTTACAGCAGCCCATTGCATAGCAGGGAAACATGGCTTGCTTGCAACAGGATTTTATTTTCTGCTAACAGTGCAGGCAGTTTTCTTACTTCTTTTTAATGTTAGCCAAAGAAATCAAATAAACTCTAAAGCTGCTTAGAAGTAAAATACATAAGCTTAGCGTCTCAAAGCTTTTGCTGAGTATCTTCCAGGGACCAACTCTTCTGTAACTGCTCTTTAGACAGGTTTATTTCGGGTTTTTTTAAATTTACTTTCTGAAGAATTTTTCAAAATTTGCAAAATATGACTGAATCAGCACATGAAAATAAAATTCTCAGGTAATGAGGCCAAATACTGTGGCAGACACAGGAAACACCTGCTTGATTTTCCATTTCCTAGCCAGGTCAGATAAACATTTCTGTGTGAGTGTAATTTATTTCTTTCTTCCCCACACACGTAGGAAGCTGTGGGGGTGACCTCAGGGATCCACCACATGGGCAGCTGGGATATGGATGCACACCCAGCAGAGAAATGGTTTCAAAGGCCACTTCAGAGTTATCTCCAAGCCTGGCACACTCCAGCTGGCTTTTGGCACCCTGGGCTGCTGCACCTGAGCCAGATTAACAGTGGCATCATCGAGCCCCTGTGCTGATCCATTGGTGATGGCACATCCTATGTAATGCTAAATCCTTTTCTAGTCTATGTGACGGGTCCAAGAGCAAACACAAAGGGTCACGTAATTAACTTATGTGTGAATCTCACATGCTCAACACTTACAAGAGACACCAACTTGAAGCACAAATACACAAACCCTACCATGTCTTCCTCTTCTTTTATATTTCCCATTTATATATGGATACAAATAAACCACTCCATCTGGTTCTTGTGGTTCTAACCAAACTCCATGCTACAGGAGAAACTCCACGCTTCCAAAAGCAGCTCAGACCCAGCACCCTCCTCTGCTCATGCAAGCAGAACAGCAGCCCCTCAGCAGCAGAGCAGAGTGCTGGGACTGGCACTGTTGCAGCAGGGGAGAAAGGTGTGTTTTCCCCTGGAAATGCATCACTAAAGTGATTCTAATTTCTTGCTGCAGCTTGCTCAAGCCTGGCTTGCTCACACTTTAAAACTTGCAGTAGAACATTGGCCACAAACGGTGGGATTTAGTTCTTCTACGCATCATTTTCCACAAAATACTCTCCTGGCTCAGGCTGATCGAAATTAGGACTCCCCCTTCATTACATCATTGAAACAATTTTTTTTCTCTTGCACATCACTTCCTCATCCTCTGTAAGTGGTTCTGTCTCTGTGGGTTTAGCACAATGGTTTTCTCAGAACATGTGATTTACTTGCAGAAAAACGCAGTTGCAACTCAGCTTTCGCTAACAAATCTTGGACATTTGTACAGCAAAAGTACTTTGACATTTGTTACATCATTCACAGTCTTGAGGAGGAAGGGAGGAAAGAGAAATCCATGGGTTCTGCAAATCCACTTCATCCATGATAAAGCCATAAATAAATACACTGTCAATGTAGCATCATGAGTAACTGATTATTGTTGTTTCCTCTGGGCATTCACAGAGCAAGAGCTATGCAGACACAAATGAAACTGTAAATGTACACTGTGGGTGGGTGCACACTCTGCAAACCAAACCAGGACCCCTCACCTGCAGGTGCCTGCCAGACTGTCCTACCCACGTCAGGGACAAACGCCAGCAGCGTGCCACTGAAGGATGCGGAGAGAGGAGGGAGAAAGGCCATGTCTACAGTGCTGTACATCAAAGCACATCCATCCCACTGCTGCTTCCTATGTTATGAACGAGTAGCTCTTTAAGGCAGAAGAGAGACATTCTGTGGATCTTGGTGCTATTGGCTCATTGCACTCACATTGTTTCAGTGGCAGAGGACGAGGTACTTTTCTTCCTGAAGCGAGGTCTAAGGGTCCTAGGCGGTGCCTGCAGAAAAGCAAGACAAAACTTCAGAGGCATAGCAGGAAACATCTTTTTTTTTTCCTTACAACTCACCCATCTTTGTGGGACCTCTGTGGCAAGGATCCTATTCCATACATGAAGTAATGCAGAAATTTTGACCCTGAAGATCAGTAATGAATGGCCAGCTGAGGACTAATCTCTTTAAAGAAACCTGTGGTATACCCAGATTACGTCAACACATTCCCCTCTGGTGCTTGGTTAGAGGTGTGGCTAAAGATTGCTAATAACTCAACAGTTGAAAGAGCCAGGTCAAACTGGTGCCATTTACAGCAGCTCATGGATCTAGAGATCAAACTGGTGGCAGGGAGCCAGCTCTGGTGTCTGCCAGCCCATCCTGCCCTGTCCAACCCATCCACAGCTCCTTGGAGGGTACAGCTCATGGCATTACAAAGCTGAAGGGTCTCCCAAGGTGGAACACACCAGGCCTGTAATTCTCATGAGGCAGAACTCTTTAAAATCACCCTCTTGCTTGGGAAAGAGGCCAGACAAAATCTGTTGAAATTATTTTAGAAACCAGCTATTGGAATTCTGCCTTGTAGTCAGCTGGTGCAAAACTTTTACAAGGAGCCCTGACTGCCCAGGAGGAGGCAGACCAACTCCATGAATTTGGTTTCCT
The DNA here is from genome assembly GCA_013399945.1 of Ploceus nigricollis. Taxonomy (NCBI): domain Eukaryota; kingdom Metazoa; phylum Chordata; class Aves; order Passeriformes; family Ploceidae; genus Ploceus; species Ploceus nigricollis. Next base: position 433,415 of record VXBC01000932.1, on the reverse strand, counting down.
GTGGTTAACCCTGTTCTCCAGACTCAGGCAGACATTAGTTAGGCTAGCAAACAAATGAAAGAAGCAGCCCTAATCTGCAGAGCCTACTTCTCTCAGAAGAGTTCTGGTGTGGCATTGTGTCTCATGAGCTTCACAACAAGAAATGGTTATCAGATGTTGTAACAGGGCATGGATTCTCAGTGTGGAGGCCTGTCACTGCATCAAATAACACTGCAAGGTGTGGTAGGCTCTTCTACTCCATTTACATAAACATCCAAAGCCTTGTTTTCTTAGTAGCATTAACCTATATTTACCTGTAAGGACCTGACAGGACCAAAGCGAGGACTTTGTAATTTCTGTTTTATAGGACTTTCAAGCCCAAGACCATGCCATGTTTCTGCATTCCCATGATGCAGCAAGGTTTAACTATTCATATAGACAAAGGACTACAGCATGGTGAGGTTTTGTTTAGACTACACCTAAATCTCCATTTTTTCTAGCTTGACCATAAACCAAAGTAGTTTCTCACAGAGATGGGATTAATCCAACACTTCACCCCATCTTCCAAGCCTGAAATCTTAGCCCAGGTCCCCACAGTGAATCCCCAACAGCACAACAGATCTGTTGGGATGGCTGTGCCCAGAAAGCACAGCTGGAGCAGATGTGAGGAGCAAAGCTGCTATGTACAGCAGCAATGGATCCCACACCACACCTGACTACACAGCTGCTGGCTCGGAGTAGCTCTCTGCAACCAGGAGCTCAGGGACACAGCCAGACAACCAGAGCAGCACCTCCTGCAGCTTGGGAGAAGGCTGCTCTTGGGAAACCATGTGGCTCTTAAAGCAAAGCTGTCATTAACTGCACAGCCAAGACTCTGAAATGGGGCATGAACAGCTCTGCCTCCTTTGGGAGGCCACTGGACAGCTCCGGGAGTAGCTGGAGAGGCTGCACCTTTCCATGGCTAGAACACAGCAGCCCAGACTTTGGTGAAAGCCCCCACAGGCAGGACAATCCAGCAGAAGGGACTGCACCTGCTGACCAAACCACACTGCTCTGCTCCCTCACTCTGAGCCAAGGGAAGGAGGGAACCAGCTCAGCTTCCCACAGGTGGAGATCTCAGCTGCTGGCTGCGGCTCCATCCACCCTGCCCAGATCTGCAAGAAGTCTTTGCCTACAGCACCTCCCACAGAGGTTTTATTTCCTCCATAACAAAATGTTGCAAAAATTTTGGCAAATCAGAGAGAGATCTGCATTTCCTTTAGTTCTTTTGTTTCCATGAAGCAACAAAATGTATTTAGTGAGTTTAGACCAGAGAGAGGTGTTCAGTTGGTTGAAGATTCCAGCTGAAGAATCAAGGAATGTCAGAAGGAGGAGTCTTGACAATATGGAAGTACCTCAAGGGGCCGATCCTTCTTTTTGGGCCTTTTGTTCATGGATGCACAATCGTTCTCTTCATCATCTGAGAACACTGAGCCTTTTGTTTCACAGTTTGTCTCAGGTGGCTTCTCATACCTAATGTCCACACTTATTTCACCTATTTAACACAGCCATTTGCAGCCTAAATGTGAAGACATGGGATGAGGAAATCAGTGATGGTTTGATTCACACAAACATCACTCACTGCAAAGCCATGCATCTTCCAGGGATTAACAGACAGAAAGGTCACACATCACACTCTAATAATAGCAGCTGTGGGGTTAGAAATCAATAGGCTCTTGTTTACAAAGCCATTATAAAGTCTACTTTGATTATTTTACACAGAATTGAGACTAAATTCACAGCTTCTGCTGTTTGGCAGGTTGACACTAGAAAGAGATTTTTTGTTTGTTTGTTTGCTCAGGGATAAATAAAATAACTGATTTCTTGAATTGGTGGTTCCATCCATAGCTCCTGCATCTACTGCTTCCTCTAGAGGACTCCAAATGGGTGTTGAAGTCCTCTGTTAAGCACAGAGAGACCTGCCTGGGATGCAGAAATAGGAAACATAGCAGCAGCACTTACAGACTTGAAACTGAGAGTGGTCAAGGCAAGCACTCAGTCTGAAATCCACTGAACTTCTCAAAAAGCTTCACCAGGCACTGAATGGACCCTCATCGAGTGGGTGTGTTGCTGGAAAACCAGTGCAGGGAAAAGTCTCTCTTCTGGAGTAAAAGTCACTCTGGAGTAAATGTGGTGGAGCATTGGCTCTGCTGATGGACCTGAAGGCAGTTTATGGCCTCATAACTTCAAACCACAAACACTTGGTGGTTCTTACCCTTGTAACTTATGGCACAATCTTTGTGGGACTGGTCGTGTTACACAACACAATCCATTTGCTGCCTGAATACAGACAGTAAATGAGAGTATTTTTAATGACCAGCCCAAAGCAAGAGGTACAGAAGAGGAAACTCAACATGGCCAAGTTTCCTGCTCTCCATAGTTTCTTACCAGCAGGGCTGGAGGTTTCTCTGTTTAACTGAGAGGGCTTTTTTGATTCTGAAACATGGTAGGAGTGGAACTATTTGCTGTTTAGCTGGCACTAATCAGAATAACTGGGTCTATACTTTGTTGCATGAACACACATAGAAATAATGCTCTGTGCTTCTTGTCTCAGCCTGACTGTAAGAGTCTGCTGGACCAAAGACTGAACCCCAAAGACTGAAACCAAAGAGGATTCTTAAACATCTAATACTTACTAATCCCTTTTGATTCTTAAAGCCCAAAAGAACTGAATTCTTCGACAGCTCTTTCAGTTGGGTAACAGACAGAGGGGAAATGATTTGGCTACAGCAACACCACGAGTCACGAGCAGGTCACTGGGGCTCTCCCCAATGCCAGATTAAAGTCAGCAGCTAATCACTCTCAGCCCACAGGATGCAGCTGCTGCTTGAGACAGCAGCCTGTGCACACCATCCTCTGCCCACTGACCCTGTGCTTCTACCCCTTTATCACCATTCACATGGGCAGGCTGGAAGACATCACTGCAGGTTTTCAGGAAGAGGTGGAAGTTGACTTCTTCCCCAGCTGTACTGAAGTTGTTGATAGTCACATTGCAGAGAGGCCTGTGATAATGCTGAAATGTTTTCCCCTGTGTAGGACTGTCATGTGAATACTGCACTGTGGGGAGAATTAAATGTTCTCTAGACCACATGGCAAAACAGTACAGGAATGTTTTGGTTTACTATTTTATCCCTCCACTTGCGAAGTGATCCACCCAGGAGCATCCTAGCTTAGACCCTCTTGGGTATGGAAGCTGTTCTTTGCTGCCTGCCTAAGCCAAATCAAAATTTAGTCAAGTTTAGTAGAAGTGGGTCAGAACTTCTTTTAATGGCCTCACTGAGGTTTGCACAGTGGCCCAACAACACACCTCCAGCCATGTGCCACTGAGAGCAGACAGGGGCTTTCACCAGGGAAAAAGGGCTTTGAATGGGACAGGATTGGAGGGGTGTTGGAGAACCAGAGTTAGGATGGTCAGTGACCAGAGTGAGCAGACACTGGCTGCTGAGGCTGAGTGAATAGATTCATGAAAATGTGCCATGCTCCCATTCTACAACCAGCCACTCCACTGGAAAAGGAGACAGAAGAAACTGTTAGCCTGATAATGCTTCTGTGAATCCCATGGTTTTGCAGCATACATTGCTTTCTTCATTACTGTTCTCTCTCTTAAATTAGATGCTGGGCAAAAAAGATACCCAGCAAGCTCTGCCACCCATGTCACCTCCACAGCAGGCACAGTCTCCTGCAGGCTTTTCCATTCTCCCCATCAGTCCAAGCATCACATCCATGTCCTGAAGCTGCTTCCATGAAGATCAAGAGAAGAGCTCAGCCTCCAAGCTGGCACATACTGCTTCGATCCCTGCAGCTGAGGGGTCTGTAAAGTTCACTGGAAGTTGGGCTGGTGCCCTTTTCTTCCCTGCTCCACGTCATTGTGAGTGGTACACTGAAAACCAGCCAAATGGGAACCAGTTTAGCTTCAGCCTCACTGAACTGGAAAAGGGAAGATGGGCTCTCCTAGGCTTTTCCACTACTTTTCTGGCCATTGATGAGAAAAGATCTTTAATATACACAGCACTTTCCTTAAGACCTGGAACAAGAAGGGAGGACTCCCTGCCCATCCTGCCTTGGGAAGGACATCTGTACTGTGAGCAACCCAAGCTCATACTGATCTGCCAGACTTTGGGGTGCCAGCCTTTGTCCCACATTTGTGGAAGCCTTCTGCTGTTGTGGGATGGCAGAGAACTCCTCTCCAAAGAGCGGCTGCTGTGTGAGCCCCAGCTCTGAAATTGTTATTTTTTGTGAATATGGTGATGACATGATAAAAAACTGATTTTCTGACACCAAGAGAGTGAGTAAAAATGTAAAGCAGGGGTTAATCAGAAGAACAAACACACATGTGAGGAACTGCTGAGAAAGGAGATGGAGGTTTAAAGTAAATGAAAGGGCTCTGGGACAACAAGGTTTGTTACCAGAGAAGGTAAAGATTAAGGAGGAAAACATTGCCAGGGCTGGAGCGTGCATTTTGAGGACAGCGCTTGGCCTTGGGTGACGCCCTGTGTGTTTCTAAGAGCCATCTTTATGATCTGAGGCTGTGGGGCCTCGGGTCACTATCAGATGTCCCCAAAGTAGCAGAGTCAGCAGTGTGTGCTGCTCCAGGGAACAGCCAACAACCCCAGGGACTGTCACAGCCAGGAGGTGGCTGTGTGAAAACACAGATCACACACCAGACCTTTGCCCTGACTCTGTTTGGGAGACTCTCACTCCCCATCTCAGGGTGGGCTGTGTTTTAGGTGTCTCCACCTGTTACATTTATGGCTCCACATCTTTGTAGGAAGGGGCTGAATTGCTGCAGAAGTGGGAAATGGGCTGGTGTTCCAGGACTAAAGCTGCTGCTGCCTCTTGCAAACACCTTTTTAATGCACAGACCAGATTACACTCCTCTCTCCACTAAAGCAAGACAGAATCTGACCGTAAACAGTCTAAGGAAATGGATTATTCCAATTAATTCCCTTAATTCCAGTTCCTATCATTCCATCATAATTCCTCCCAAGGGAACTGATACAACAAACACTTTGTGTGGGAAGCCCTGGAAATGGGCACATTTCAAGTTAAAGTAGACATTTAAGTGCTCTGCAGAGTTGGGATCTGAGCTGTTAATGCACCTCAGGGAACAACCCAGCGCGGACCAGGAAATGTAGGGCCAGATCATTGCAATCTCTGATCTCTGTGATTCAACAAGGCTAAGACATTTCACTTGCAGAACTCTTCCTACAGCAATATCTGGGATTCAGTAGTGTGCTGTTTTTTTCAGCAATCACTTTGGTTCAGACTCTGGTCCATGCTGCCATGTAAATGTGTAGCAAATTCCTGTGGATTTTCATGAGTACAACAGAAGTCAGGACCTGGCCCACTCTAAGTGCAAGTGAACAAATGACTTTGATCTAGATCCTCTGAAAAATCTGGACACTTAAGTACAGTTACAGTGGGAATCAAGCAACATTGGACCTCCCCTTATTTTACTAGGCACAATACTTCTTTCTCCCATCACTTCAATTCCTCAGGAGCAATGGGGAAAACCACAGTCACAGACTACACAAACAAAGAGTGAGGTATTGTATTATTGTAATGGGAGGTAAAGTCACTCCAAAGTTAAGCCTTTCCAGGGGATCATTCATATAAAGAGGTTTGCACACCACTTAATAAGCACAGGAGAACAGATATTTATTATACGATGGCCATCAGCTTCTTTCCCCTGCAACAAAGATAAATTCACCATCATTTCCAAAAGACATTGACCCAAGTCCTGTACTTCCCCAGCAGTTTTCATTGCCAAACCAAGGAGTTAGGAGCAGCCAACTACACCAGCACACACTGCCCAGGAGCCACCAAACAGAGGCAGACATCCTTTCCAAAGCTGGAGTCAAATGCAACCAAAGCAAACAAGCCTAATTACATCAACAAAGTCATCCGTTAATGAAAACACATCCCACAAATGAGTGAGTTGTTAAGTGCTAGTCTATTCCAAACACCTCAGAGGAAAATTCATGCAATCTGTAACACTTACATCAGAGTCCCATAATATTTACATAGAGAAAAAGAAAGAATAAACTGTTAGGAGAAAACATTCGGGTGCAGAGGGGGAAGGAACATTGTTTCAGAACACAGAAATATTCATCTTTGCTTTTATCATAGCTGTAATTCAGCTGGAGTTTATTAAACAACAATTAATATTTTAACTTTCTGCTGGTAAAATGCAAATGTACTTAAAACTACTGATTTTCTGTGAAATTTTTTCTTCCCTGAAGTAACCAAAACACATGTGAAACTATTTTTAAATCTCAAAAAGAAAATCACAAATTGCTATTCAGAAATACCAGCGGCAAAGTGATGCAAACCAGCCCTGTAAAAATTTGCTTCAGTATTTAGTAAAGGGAAATTTTAAGGAACAAAATGCCTAGAGCAACAGAAAATTGTTGCTTGTTCTTTAAGTTCAATAAGGTTAAAAAAAAAATCCCCCAGATGAGAGCTGGAAGCAAAATTGGCTAAGAACCAAAATAAAACCACCTACACTATTTAACTGAATTAGTTCAGAGATGTACAATCAGCCCCCTTGACATAAAGTCAATTAGTGTTTTTAAAGCACTTTCCACTGTAATAACTCATGTGCACTTCTGAGCATACACAAAGAAGGGGTTGGATTCAGCTAACAGACCAATAAGGTGATTTATTTAAAGCACAATTAAGTGGATGTCCCATCAATGGGTGTCCTTGATGGGACATCCACTTAATGGTCCAACTGCTGGTTGTGTGTGATCTGTCACCTATTGGAGCACAACCCTGCAGTGCACACCCAAAACAGACCCGTTCATCACAAATGTCCCTGCACATTTCTTACACTGCCTAAGGCTTCTGATCAGCATTTTAGTATTAAATGCCCCCTCAAATACTTGCAGTCCCAGCAATTCTCCTGATATACAGCTGATTCTTCAATTAATGAGAGATATATTTATTCTCTGCAATAATTAAAATGGTTTCTCCCTCTCAACCATGCCCCAGGTCTTTGCAACAGCACCTAAGAGGTGTTAGTTGAGAGAACACCACCAAACATAATTTTGTTACTTCTTAAATGCTGCTCACAAGCAAGATTGTTTAACATTGAACAGCGTTTAAGCATTTGCCAGGCACTGCCAAAAGACAAACAGATATCCCTGGAGATATTCACTCTGTCCTCTCTGAAAGGGAAAAAGAGCTCTTATGTAATTGTACCATTGCTCCTGAATGCTGCAGCCTGACTTCCCACAGAACACAAAGGAGATAAATCAGAAACTTGGGTAAAAACCTGGAAGGAGTTTCACCAGCAAAGGCCTGGCCCTGAACAAAAGCAAGAGGAGCTGGCATAGGAGCTGTCAAAAAGATGTGCTGGAGTACATCTGTCAAAAAGATGTGCTGGAGTACATCTGTCAAACAAGTTTGTATTTTAGTGAAGCTGCCCAGAGCAGAGGAGGATGAATGTCCAGAATTGCATCAATGCTTTGTCATGTGCAGACCATGAGGCCAGTGGGAGTGATCCAGCTGGGCAGGAAAGGGCTCTCCTGTGGAGCCAACAGCTTCAGCACAGAGAATCCCACCACTGCTGACAGGGACAGTCCTGCTCCAGAGCAGAGGAGCCCACCAACACCCAGCCCAGCACCCCTACAGCTCAGGGGGCTCAGGCTGTGCTCAGCCTGGCCTTCAGGCCCTGCAGAAATGCACACTCCATGGCACCTGCAGGCCTCATCCTCCTGACACCTTCTCTCAGGGTATCATCTAGGGAGCAGAATGCTTGGACTTTTGCTCCACCAGCCTGTGCTCTCCTAAGAGCTGAGGAGGTTTCTGTGAGTCAGAGAATGAAATAATTGAGTTTTACCTACAAGAGCATTAATGCAATTGCTCCTGCCAAAAAGACTGCACCAAGGCTCTAAAGGAGCCTTTAATATCCCTGCTTGAGGAAAGACTTGACTAGCTGCCCATTTAGATTATAAACTCTTTGGAAATGAGAACTGTTAATGATGGGACTCTGAAATTGGCTACACTAAAGTTTGCACCAAGAGAAGATGAGTGCCAGTAGCTCAAGGCAACTTAGTCCTAGCTAAACAAAATTAGATTCTTTCTTCCCCCAGCTTTTTGTGGCACTGAAAAATGTTCACATGACGTAGTCAGCTCTCCAAGCTACCAAAGATGCACTTACAAAGGAGCATTTTAATGGCAGGCCACTGTCTGAGAGTGCATTAATGCATCTATTGCCCTGGAGACAGAGAAAGGGCAGCCTGTGCAGACAGAATGCGCCCTCTATGACATAGAGCCTCTGCACATCCCTATTGACATGGTCTAAGGGACTGGATTATGCTGGAGAGAGGGCAGGAATAGTAAAACAAGCCAATGTGAAAGACAGGGTATGCATTTTCAACAAGATCCAAATTACTTTGGGTCTAATTCATAAACATGTTGGACTGATTGCTGCTTTAACATCATTAAAAGACTTTCCTAAGATTACCTCATGACTGTTAAGCCCATAAGGATTCAGTGATTCTTTTTATAAATAACACTTCGAAGTCAAATCCATAAAATAGGTTTAGGCTAAAATTAGAAGAGTTCTAATAAAATGCCCTGTGAATACGAGTGTTTCATGGTTGTTTCAACAGATACTACCTTAAACATGCTTCCTTGTCCTGCACAATGGCACACTCACCCAGAAAAGGGAGGGTAACAAATCAAATATGAGGGTGGCTTTGCCACCCACGCAAGGTGCAAGGAGGCTGTGCCAGGCTGGAACCTGGCTCCAAGCACCAACACTGCACAGGGCTCTGGCACCAGGTGCAGGGCTCTGGGAAGGCACAGATGGCTGCAGCACGGTGGCAGCACTGTGATCCTTTAGTCCTTCTGCTGCTGTCTCCAGGTTGATTAGTGTGCAAAATACACAAAAAGCACATGAGAGGGGAAGAAAAGGAGTTACAAAGGTTTTTTTGCTTCCACCAACATGAGACACTGCCAGTCTGTATTTCTTTTTTCTCCCCACACAAGCTGCTTGGCAGTCCCATCCTCTGGCATGCCCAAATTGGAGTTCTCCCACTCCTTTCATCTGTCACTGGGGAAAAAATGCAGAAGTGACATGTCTGGGCTCTTAGCAACCGAGCTAACTGGCACAGCACTGAAAAGACCACCGGCAGCTAAACCATTCACTGCACTCTGACGTTTGTAAACACAATAAATGCTGGGGACAGTGGGGACACTTTTCAAAAATGCTTCTGCCAGAGACTGAATCAGGGAGAGTCAGTTCAAGCCTATTTTGTCTTACCAGGGTCTGCTGCTGGGATTTGCTACATACCCAAACACAAATGTCCTCTCCACCAGTGGAGAAACATGTGCCAGTCCTGAGGGAACACAGCAAAACAGGGCTGGGGCTGATGAGGTTTTGCTCTTGCTGCATTCCCAGTGGATTTACACGAGCACTGGGGGACACGGGGCAGAGGAGTTACACTGCACAGCAAGGACATGGCACATCCTCTAGAAGAGAAAGGAATGAAGTTCTTCTCCAGAGGAACAATCCCCATCCTTGGGTAACACAGGTCAGTATGGTGAGAAGAACTGCAATTCTTGCCATCAGCACACACACAGCTCCCAAACCCGCTCACAGCCTGGCCTTCCCCTGCTTTGCCCCCCTGGTGTTAGGAAACCCAGTGAGCAAGAGCATCAGGAGCAAGCCAGGCTGGGGAATGCAGCCATGCCCAAAAGGGATGCATGGATACCAGGACACAGGAAATCCAGCACTCACCTCTGAGGAGTCGGCATACCGAGCAACACGTGCACACTGAAAGAGGAGCTGAGCGTTAGGAACTCATCGGTGAAGCCACTCACTCTTAGAAAACACTTGGCACCATTTTGAAGTGGACTTCAAGGCCCTGGTGTGCACAAGGAGATGAGTGTCTCCACTGACCAGCATGGAGCACAGACTCAGCAATGTGCCTCATCCCAGGCCGTGTCCATATGGATGTTAAGGATGGGGTTAGGTTCAGCTCCCTGGTGCTGTTCTCAGACCACTGAACAGAAGTAACTCCTGAGTGGAGGGACCTGGGAGTGTGAATAAGCAACGGGAGCATGGATGCATAATCCAGTGCAAAAGGCTGTATGATAACAAACCCAGGGTGCAATAGTGGGATTTGTAAGGCTATGTGCCTGGATTCTTTCAATAGATTTAGAATTCTTGTAGAAGTCTGGCTGCTGCATCCACTCACACAGCTTCTAAAGAAATCTATCCACACATCCCTGAACTTCCTAAACCAGGAAGGTCCTACAGGAATTAATATCCTGATGGAATTGCCATAAGAATGAAAGCAACCAAGGGAATTGCATTGCACCCTTCAGTGAAAGCAGGTGATTCATAACTGTTCATGAACATGTGAAGTTTACAGCTTCATCTTGAGCACAGTTTGTGTTCCAGGAAACAGCCTAAATTTCCAGTTTGAGCCTTTCAATTTAATGCTCACAGTGTCATCAATGACTCCACATTAAAGAAAGTCATTGAAGAAGAAAAGGGTTTGAGCTCTGTGTGATTTTTTTTTTTAGTTATGATTTTCCTGCACTGGAGACACTGGAAGTTCTTCTATAGTTTCACAGTCATTTTAAAGCAGCACTATTGAAAGCAGATGTCTCACTGTCCCTTGCACTCTGGCCTCCACCTTCCTTGTCCCATTGCTGATGTCTGTGCTGCTGCTCTCTACTGGCTTGAGGATCTGACCCAGGTCAAGGGCAACCTGGAAGCAAGGGATAGCATTTCACTTGAACCAATTCCTTGACTGGGGTCAGCATGTAAAAATAAGATTTAAATGTATCCAAAGGAAAAGACAGATGTGCCAGAGGCAAGTGGGAGTGCTGCTTCACATTGGCTGGATGCTGCTGTGAAACTATAGGCTTCCTCAAGAGATCTGCTGTGGGTTCAGCCTCTGCTTTTACACAGAAGGAAGTTGATCACAGTTTTATGACAGTTTATTCTCTGGAAGTTCAGACAACATACATCTGGGTTGTTCTCATACATCCTCCTGGATGATGGGGACTGAATACCCAAACATATCCTGACTGCTGATGTTCCCCCACCTTTGTTCTGTACTGCAAAGCCTTTGGTCCTTCAGCACAAGACCAAAAAAATAGCTTTGATTCTCTCCTGCTCAGAGGAATGGAGAGTATCAGAAAGCACACTGTCCATTTCTGCTTTGAAATCATTCCAGATAAGAATGATCTCAGCCTGGGACAAGCTTAAGCAGAAAGAACACTGGGTTTGGGCAATACAGAGAGTGGCTGCATTGTTTGTGATCCTCTGCCCCAGGCAGCATCAGCTCTGGACACTGACTGTCCTGTGATGCAACACAAATCAAGGTAATACTACAAGGTTTAGAAGTGCAAAAGCTCCTGTTAATAAAGACAAGTCTGTATGTGGATTGTTACTGGACATTTGCCAGAACAACAGGATTCCCTTCAAAAATATTTGGAAATATTGTTCTGGAATTTACAGTTTTCCATAACAATGCACAGCCACATGACATTTACAGTTCCCAAAGGAAAGAGGCAGTTCTGCCTGTGGAAAGGGCACAGGTTGGAACAGGCACTGAAGTAAAATGTCACAGTCCATCATCTGGGTGCCAGGACAATAAACTGAGACATGCTGAACCAAGAGTGAAGTGAAAAATCAGATGAAGAGGTGGTGGGCCTCTACGTGGAAGAAGGGGCTCACTGTGTGTCCCTGGTGCTCATCAAAGGAAGGTGTGCACGTTTCCCTGGAGCTGGTGCCTCATGGGATGTGCTGTTTGTGGGGTCAGCAGCCACCCACAAATCATGGCAAAAGCAGCCTCTGCCTCTTCATGTCATATGGGTGTGAGGAGGAGGAGAAGGGTCTTTCTGTGTGTGAACCCACCAAGAGCCCCCTGTGTGCTGAGCAGTCCCACTCATGCAGAAGGACCATCCTCACAGCAGAACTGCACAATGGACAGGCACCACTGAAAGGCAGCAAAGACAGCAAAAGATAGAGGGGGCAAAAAAGTAGCAAAGGGTAGAGGAAAAGGAGTAATTCCCCTTGTCTCAAAGACAGCTCTTGGTTATTCTATTTCTTGGCCTCATAAGACACTCTTCAGCAGGCAAAAAAACCCTTTGCTGTAGCTGCATGAGGTTTTTACAAATGGCAAACTCTTCACATTTGTGTCAAGAGGGGATTCAAAGAATCACAAATCCATCTAAGCAGCATCATTCACATTACAAAAATAATAACAGTGGAAACAAAACAGGCTGAGTGTTTGTGTAGCCTGGTCCTACAGCCAGCTTTTGGCCATAGCCACAGCCCACTGGTGTGTCAGGAGAGCCTTTTCTCATGCTTCAGTGGGATTGGAAACATGCCCAAGAGTTGTGAAACCAGAACCTGAACCTCTGCTGGTGCTCACAGGGGGCTAGGGGGTTTAATACCAACAAAACTGAACTTTAGCACTCCCTTCTGTGCAGGGAAGGCAACAGACCTCTCCCTAACCCCCTGTCTTTCCAAAACACTTTATTTCAGATATCACATCTGCTCTTAAACACAACAGTCACACAACAGGATTGGAACCAGCAACACCAAGTTCCACACCAGGTCTGGCTGTGTGTCCACTCTCAGGGAATAGGACCCATATAAACAACTCTGAGCTCAACCTAAAGAGCCCTCTCTTCTCTCTTGTGGGGTCAGCTCTCAGCATCCTCCATGACAGGGGTTTAGCTTTCATTGGCTAATTTAGTTAATATGCATTTTTATGTTCAGACATCATTGTTCCAGCTATACCTTAATTCCAACCATATGAGTTTCAGAGCTCTCATCAAAAAGGGATGGTGGTTTTGGTGTGTGTTTCTTTCCTGAGTGCTTAATCTAAAATTCTATAATAGCAAGGCTATTATCCCTCAGAAACTGACTTCTGCTGTGTTGTCAGTCAAAGAAAACACACCAGGTAAGAACATGGCTCTGTGTTTTTCACTGTGAGCATAACCTTTAAGTCCAGCCCTCAGCTAATCCCCTTAATTAGTGTGGTCACAAAGAGATCAAGGAGCAGGCACAATTCTAGCTGGCAGCACTCAAGGACAGTCAACATAAGCCTCCTTTGAATTATATAAAACTTTAGGTTTTGTTTTGGGAATCATTATCCTCCTATTTTAAGGTTTCTCTTAGAACACTGGGAATGAAGCATTTACAGAAAGAAAGAGTAAGATGTTTCCTTTTCTTGTTGGTTCTTTTTTAATGTTGCTAATATCATTTGTGGATTTGCAGTGAGACTAGAATGGAAGGAAAAAAGAGAGGGAAATACCTCTAAAAATAAAAAAAAATCAAAACAAAATTATCTACTTTAAGTCTGCTTTGGATGACAGGTTGCTGATGTAAGAGGTGATAGAGCATCAGGAAAATAGAAGTACCATGCAGGTTCTGTAATTCACAAGTTGTCTATTTAAAATGTGAACACCCTCATGCCAAACACATAGTCTGGGTCATTTTTGATGGCTTCATCTGATGTCACATTGACTATGTCCCACTATTTCTAAAGCAGGTAAAAATCCAGAGGAGTTGAATGTTTCTGTGAGGCAATGGGGACATCTGACAGGGACATTTATGCCATCTGGGGGCTTTGAGACAGGAGGAAGGGCTATGTGTCTGCTGTTCTGTAGTGACTGCTCATGCACATTCTCACATATGCATACATCACATGTATATATAGCACACTAATGGGCAGAGGCCAATTCTGTCCATCCCTTGCTTATGTCCAGCTCTCCAACTAAACAAACATGAAAGGTGGAATGATGGAACTCTGTCTGTGTGCCTAGAGCAGTGTCATCTCACCAGAATATGGTCCTCAGGATGTGACACAGTTTGGTTGACACATCACAGTCTTACACACACACACACAACAGCTGACTCTGATCAATTCTCCCCTCCAGACATTCTGACTCCACACAAAGTGGTGCCCACATGAAACAGCACAAGGACTGGAGGGACCAGAACTGTATCTTTCACTTCATGTGATCAAAAGTGAGAGCAAAGCTCCTGGCTGGAGTCTCCCACCACCTGCAAGAGGAGTCTGTTTGTATTCTCTGCAGGTGGAGAATTAAGCACCTCAATGAAATCACCAGGTGAGATGGGACAACCAGAGGTCTTGGAAGATTTTGCAAATCTGTGCAGTTTCCTTAAAAAAAAATTAAACCGAAAATTTCAAATTACTTGAATCCAAGATTTGTGATAAACACTTAGGCTGAGTTCAAAAGGTTTATGAACAATTTTTCAGAGATTAATTCTGAGAGATCCTTGTACACTATGGATGCAAAACCAGACCAAAATAAAAATCTCTTGTGTCTTGAGACAGGGGTTTGTGGCCAGGTGAGCTGACTTCACTGTTTCAAGAGAAAAACTACAAAGGCTGCTCTACTCAATGTGGAATTAAGCTAACTAAATTATGGTTTATTTGTGTCATCATTTATTTTTGTCTAAATATGGGGCTTTTTAAGGACATTTATATTCCGTGTGTGAACACTTTATTTTCAGGTTGATTCCTTCAAGAGAAGTGTACACAAGACCTTATATAAAGATGAGAATAAAACCACTGTGCACCAGCATTTCAGTTTATCCATAAAGAAAATGTATTCAACAGATAATACTAAAAAAAGGAGAAGTCTGATTCACAGAATTTGTAAAAGGCTTGAAGGATACTCTTTAGGAAGGATGAAACATGACATTTCTAATACCATTCCAAAACTAAAGCAAATTAGAAGGGGTAGCAACTACCCAGGCTTGAAACAATGCAAGTGTTTGCACAGACCTCAACACACACAACTTGAAACTGCTGAATTTCTGACTTGCCAGCATATGTTTCACAAGCTACCAAGTGCAACACGCCTGCAACTTTCTGTGGCTTCTCATCACAGCACTGGAGTTGAGTGATCTTTGGTGGTGTGTGTGAATCCTAGAAACCATCTGGAGCCACCTGCTTGGGATAACCCTCAATGTCTCAATTTTTGAGATCTAACCTGCAAAGCTATCTCCAATTAAAAGTTTTGGATTTGGACTCAAAAAGATTTCTTTAACCAAGCTTGAAATAAAATTTTTAACTGAATCCTGAGGAATGGATCTTATTTATAGCATGATATTTCTTCCCTTTGTTCTTTCAGAATTACAAAACAAACCATTGTCCTTAGGAGACACAGTTTTTTCAGCATGGCTTGCAGCCCCCAGCCCAACTTTCCAGCTCAGGTTGCAAAGACTGAGTCTGGCTTCTCTGCACACTCTAGTCTCATCCTTGGTACCAGCCAGGAATAGTAACCATCAAATGATGATACTGTTTTTTTCTCCTAAGTGCCAAGAGACTCAACAGCATGTCTGTGTCCTGGGAATTCTGGTATGTGCTGCCTGCAGTGTCCGTTTCTCTCTGTTCCTGCCAAGGGCATGACTTCATTGAACGGTGTGATATTCCAGACAGCACAACACTGAAAATAACACTGGCACTTACCTGAGCTGCCAGTGCCTTCTGATGCACTTCTGGATGGTTTTGGGTGGCTCTGTTTGCTACTTGTTCGTACAGTGACCGAAGGAGGAACAGTGCTGCTGCTGTCTCCACGAATCGTCGAGAGATCCTGCATGCTAAAGCTCCGTAGTCTCTCAGACAGGGCTCCCTGTCCCTAGTTAAACAAGCAAGTAAATAACACAAAGTTAGATCCAACATTTTGAGACTTTTTGCTCTCTTGCTCACTGAAATCCATCAGGACAATAGGAAGAGAAAAAAATTGTGTGGTCCAGTAACCTAGAAATGACAAAAATGTGTTGCTAAAAGCATCATTCCCTCTTTTGGCTCTTCCTTTTGGAGTGGTTCTATGGAAACATCTCTGATTCTTCATTGCAGTGATCTGAACACAGAGCAGCTTGGCCATGTGTAAAGGAGCAGGATGTTGCTTTATCTTTCTAGTAGGTACTTTCCTTCACTAGGAACGAGTCAAACAGATGCTTGGCTTCAGAATCACAATTAAATGGCCTGCGTCAAAATAACTCCCTTTTAAAGTTAATCATCTATGATGATATTTACCCAGCCACTCTCAGCAATACACAACATCTCCAGAACACAGAAAATGTGAAATTTTAAACTAATTAAAAAATATTGTTAAATTCCAAGAAATATAACAATGCTTTTTTTCACGCAGCTTAATGAAGAAATTAAGTCATGCAATATTTTTCTTTCTTTTTACACTAGTTCTCAATCTGACAACAAAGACATTCCTTGATGAAAGGAATTTAACTGTAAAGGATGGGTTAGTTAAGTGACACTTTCCATTAAAACTGCATCCCATCAAAAGGTTGACTGTAAGTATTCTGTAACCCTCATACTGCACCACAGCCATAAAGTAGGAACACCAGAAAATTCAACACATACAGAATCATAGAATTTTTGAGCTACATTAAAGGACATTCAGAATATAAATTGTATAACTGATAAAAATTACAATTATGTTTTAACATTTTATTGAGGGGGGAGGATCTGAAAGATACTTCATAGCACATAGTCTTGAAAAAAATACTGAAGTAAACACATAGAGCCTGATTCCAACATTCTTTCTGCAACTGTAAATTGGGAAAAACTCAATGAATGGTTTGACTGAGATGAAATCAGAAAGAAAGCAAATAACAGACAGTAAATATTGTCCTGTTTAACAAAAAGATAAGGCAACCTGTAGCAATTCACCCACCACTTTCATCTAGACTTGTATTTGTCCAAGCAGCACAGCCTGACCGCTGCCACAGGACTTAGGCTGGGCTGGATCAGAACACATCACTGTTCCCTTCTGGGCTGCAGTTCTGAGTATCCTGACCCAGGGTGCAGGGCAAGACCAGTGGAGAGTTCACTCTGGTGCTGGTCTGGCAGAGAGAAAGGACTCATCCTGAACATCCACAATCAAAGGCAAGACTGGACACATTCCTTGCTAAAGCTGTCGGGCAACACTGTCTGTCCCCTATGCACTGGCATTGATCCATTGGGAAGGCAAAGCAATAACTTACCTACTGATTTATCAACACCACTTCAGAAATTCTGCATGCACAGTAAAGGAAAATCAGTGCCTCTGCCTCATACAAACTCCTCAACACCTTACTTTTAGGATGTGTGAGTAGAGAGGGCATCAGGTGCTGATGTCTACAGTCACTGTGACAGTCTGCACTTTTTACATTCCAGAAAAGTGACAGACCAGTAATCTCCAACTTTTCAGCCTGAAGCTTTCTGTACAAGAAAAATGAGTTCAAACTTCCTTCTCAAACTCCACATTTAGCTTTCCTGCAGACTGTTACAGAGAAGCAGCAGACTTACTTTGCTCTTTCCCACTAGCCTATTCTACTTTTGAAAGCTTTTTAAATTTTAAATAAGCTTCTTTGCTTATATACCAAGACATATTATGTTGCTGATTTTATATGCATGGCAGTGGAGTCCTTAGAACTTATATTTTGCTAAACTCTCACCTCTGCCCTGGCATTCTCCAGCCCAGCACAAGAGTTGATGCCTGAATTTTGGCTACTCCTGCCAGTGGCTGAGCTACTCTTGGGGTATGTTCTCACTCCAAGAGGCATCTCCAGTTAATCCTCTTGGGCCAGTGTAAGCTACGTTTACTCTGCAAATGTTACTGGGCTGGTAACTGTAGTTGCCTTGCATGGCTGGTCAGCTGGGTGAGATCTCAGCTGCCCAGAGCTCAGTGCAGTTCTGGATGAGTTTTGGAACCTGCACTGAATTCCTGCACAGACACCCAGTTCTCAGTGACTAATTCAAAGCCAACACAAGATATCCTACCCTGCAGCCTGATTACAACAGGCAGATCCCAGTGAGAGCAATCTGACCATTAAATAATATTTTGCTATTGCAGAATGACAGGGCCAGCAAAGCCAGAGGGTTAGCAACTGATGAACTGTAACTTGAGTGCTGTATTCCTCCCTCACACCCAGCTCAAGTGTCAGCAGGGCTCAGGCTTTTCACCTCCCCCCAGCTGCTCTGCTCAGCCAGCTAACCCAAATTCCATTTCATTCCAGCCAGCAATTTATGTATGTGGACATGAGTCAGGTTAGAGATGAGATTCATGTGTCAGACCAACCTGGCAGGGAAGATGACACCAACACACTGAAAATGAAGAAGATGTGTTAATATTCCTGCACTGCACCTTGTGATATAGCAGCATAGAATGATCAAAGGCCCCAGGAGAGCTTTGAACAGGGACCTGATATGTGCCTGTCATCTATGGGTCTGTTACATCAGTGTATAATACAGAGCCTTGAGCACAGACTGAAGCAGCTGAACTAAACAACTTTGACTTTCTCCAGGAAAAAAAAGAACTAAAATTGCCTTTTCCTAACCTGAGTTTCTAACGGCAAAAATAAAGATTGTTTATAAAACAGGTAATAGGAAAATATTACTGTTACTGTTCCTACCATTCCATGAAACAATTTTTCTGAATATCAGAAATGGTAAGAACAGCAAAGGCCTGGGTTGAGTGAAGGCACTGAACACCTGTGAAAAGCTGCAGAGTTCCATTTATTTTCTTTCTAGTCTCTGCACCTTTGGCCTTTGAAGGGATAGACTTGATATATTTGCTCCTAGAATACAGTGTAACACTCACGGTTCTTTCCCAGTTAGCACAATTTTACTTGACCCCAAATAGAAATGTGACAGAAATTACCACAGAATGGGGATGGTTTCAGAGTAAAATGGAAAATATTGTTTACCAACTTCTATTTCCCTGCCACATAAACAGCTGGTGTATATGAAATCACAAACATTTGAAAAGCCAGCATGGTGAGGGTTTGCAGAGCTGTGTTTTAGAAATAAAGACTTTATCCAGATGTAATATTTATTATTCCACAAAAAGGCTTATCTTTTATTAGCAAAAGAAAATAACAAGTTAATAGCTTTATTTCTCGACAGAATAGATTTAGCATAGCACATGTTTTGGGCTGTGTTTTGTTAAAACAATCAAGTGGAAGATGAAGAGCAGCTGTTTGGGGGATTTTTGTTTACTGCTGTGGCAAGGATCATGCAGATGCTCTTCCAACTGCTATAGACATGAGAGATATCCCAGGAATTTCAGCACAGAGAGAGGATCCAGCTCCTGAAGCTATGCCCACACTGTAGGCCAGAGGCATGTTTGCAGCACACCCCCACAGATCTGGGCTAGTTTTATCCTAGAGAGTGTGACAGCAGTAACATCATGACAGTAGCTGTAGTAACATCATTTCACTGTGTCAGCAGAGAAACAGCTCAATGTTATTACAAAGCCTTCTGAAAATTGTGACTGGGAGGGCTGTGGGACTAAGGATGACACCACCTCTCTCTCCTCCTCACTGAACACCAACAATTGCCAGGATGATTGTGCTGGCAGTGTGGGACCTGTGTTTTCAGGACTTTAGAGGACACAGGCATGAAACAGTGCTGGAAAACTGAGCCTTAACTTCCCTGGGCACAAGACTCCCTGCCTGGACTCAACTTCTCATCCAGCTTCTCTTCAGACATGGTCCATCCCTGTGGGCATGGCACGTCTGATTTTACAGACAGTGAGCTTGCTAGACAGTGAGGTTTTGGGGGCCACAGGTGGGAACAGGTGTCTCTCTATTCCTGATCACTACGATGCATCTGTCGCCAAATTCATCTCATCTTGCCCATGGGTGAAGGTACAGCACAAACTGAAAGTGGAGCTCTTCAGGCTTCCTTTGCCTCTTCTACCCCCAGATCTACCAGCCTCACAAGTTCTCTTTTTACAGAGAAGAGCCAGGGCTCAGTGCTACTGAATAGGATAAAAGACATACACTAAAAGGGACATGGTAATTTCACTGCCCAGTCACTGCTATCACTTGGTGTCAACCTTATTTAGATTGATGACTGCACCAACAGTTTGAGGGCATTGGCCACCAAGACAAGCTGCAGAAGCTGATTTGTGATTCTAAGTGAAATTACAACTCCCATCCACATGACATAGTAATTAATCTAAAATTAATTTAAACCTCATTTGGTCAAAATGACAGTAATACAGACATTCCTTCCTCACCCATATCTAGCACATTCTTTCCTCTTTGCTTTAAAGACTATGACAAAACAGTATTAAAACACTGAGCTTCCAGAGCCAGCAACCTGCACACTGCCTTCCTCTTCATGTTGCAGACATCACCATCATCATCTCCAAAAACAAACATCAACCTCTCTGGGTCCAGAGCACAAACACTGATGCAACCAGTATTTGCCTGGAAGGATCAGAAATACTTTAAAAAGCTGACATCTGCATTGTGACAAGCACTGTAAAAGGCACTCTATCAGAAAGAGCAGGAACTGTCTTAATTTCTTTTACTACTTTATAGTCAGTCTCTGCATTCCCATTTGAACTAAAATTTTTTAGAGGAAAATGCATTTAGGAGTCTGGGAAAAACTGGGTTTATATTCAATTGAATTATTCATTATAAATACTTCATGTAGGTAGGTAGCTAAAGTACATAAAATGAAGCACATAATTAAAAAGTCTGCAATTTATATAACTGTCCCATTGAATATGATCTAAATATAAACAAATAACAGTGTCTATATTTTATTATTCCTTCAGTCTGAAAATATGAAATAATTCTGTAAACATTATTTAGGCTTCAAAACACCTCTAATACCTACAAATTCCATTTTGCAGCTGTGGAAACTATGACACAGCATGACAAATCAGGAACCCAAAACTGCCAAGTCACAAAAGAGAAGCTTTTAATACAATCAGTGTTAATGCAGGATGGCACCTCCTGGCCCTTTGCCTCTTAGGATCAGCAGTTAATGGACAAGCAAGGGAGCACTAAGTCACACTCAGCACATTTCCAGCACAATCCTCAATCTGTTAATGTTCTCCTCTCTTTTTGCTGTAACTGTGGTTAGCAGTTCTCCCCCACAGATGTCTGCATGCACGTTGCAGCCTCCATCCTGCCAGTGTCCACTACAAGGTGCAGTGCACATTAAATGGATGCCAGCTGTGGCCATCAGGGAATGTGTCAGCAGGACAGCCCCAACCACACCTGTCAGAGATCCTTCAAAAGCTCCACTGCAACCCCAACCATCCTCATAGGGATCACAGCAGAGGGAGAGAAGCTTCCTTCATCCATTAGTGAGAACACAACAGCAAATACAGAAGCTTGGCCCAGCAATCAGCAGCAATCAGCCCAGTTAAATGAGTGTTCCACGTAAAAGCTCCCTGCCTGGAGCTGGAATCTCTTCGACTGCCAGCAGAGGACTTGGAAGGCAATTTGCTGATGAGATCAAGGACAGGCTTTTAAAGCTCAGCACACAGGATCTACCCACTGGAAGCAGAGCAGACAGCATTTGGCCTCAGACCAATCTCAGCTGAAAACAGTCCAAACTAGTCTAACAACTAGTCTAACAACTAGTCTAACAGGGAGCAGACATTAGTTAGGGGTTAGTAAAAGCACTCAGCAGATTACCTGCCCTTTTTTCTGGTCCCAATACAAGTGTAAATGGAGTAGCTGAGAGACCTAGCAAAGGGAAAAAAGAGAGCCATTGTGGCAACACACATAAAAGCTTTGAGAATAAGATCTATTTGAAGCATAAGTAATCGAAGTGAGACATGAGCATGACACTGGGCACCATGTGCAGGGACTCACATACACATAAAAAGCAGGGACACCCACCTGTGGACTACACCTCTGAACATAGGTCCTCCCTTCCTCAGCTTCCCCAGAGAGATGGAGAAACCACTCCATAACCCCAGCTGACAAGGTGTCACCTAACACGTGTTTTCAAACAGTAAAGCAAATTATAAACACAATGGGCTGCTACTCCACTCCTTGCACTTGATTGATGCTTCCCACTGGAGAAATCCCAAGTGTCAGGCCTAATGACTAATTTAGGCACAGGA
Organism: Ploceus nigricollis; assembly: GCA_013399945.1. NCBI lineage: Eukaryota > Metazoa > Chordata > Aves > Passeriformes > Ploceidae > Ploceus > Ploceus nigricollis. The sequence continues at coordinate 411,512 of VXBC01000932.1, read as the reverse complement.
TTATGTGAGGGACACGTGGCAGTCATTTTAGTCCTGGTGACTGACAGTTCTCCTGAGCAGTAGGGTGACAGTGGGGAATTGCTCACAGCAGTGAGCAGGAGTTTGCACACAGAAGCTTCTTCATGTCTGGCTGCAGGCAGGCCCTGAGCAGAACCATCAGCTTTATGGTCTGAGCACAGGCATGAGTGGAGGAGTCAATTGCTTCTGCCACCATGTGAACACAAACATTCTACAAGCAATATCCTTATTTATGGCCAGGGCCTGCGTGCCATGCCTAGTCTGGAAGAGCTACCTGTTTGGAAATGTCAGACAGTAACGACTCAAAGGGAAACCAGCTGACGTTAATGTTGATGGTGGAAACATATTTTCATCCACCCTTTTTGTTTGTGCAGTTAATTTCCTCTCCAGGGAACTCTTTGTTATTGTTTCTTCCACACTAGTCTCTCTGTATAAATTTATTTTTTGGTTCTGCTGTCCTGTGCATTCAGTGAGTGTTGTTTGCTTGTTGGAGACACCAACCAAACAGGCAACTTGAAAGAGAAACTGGAGTTACCTGGATTGTAACTCAAACAGCATTGGGATTCTATAGATTTCTGAAAAACAGATTCTTAAAGACTTCTGAATAAAAGATGCATCACACGTGACAAGAATACTTCACAAAGTACTGTAATCAGTGGCATACTACCATATATTTTAAGAAAGCCATTTGTTGTTCCTCTTTATTGGCGTAAAATAGCTCCAAAATCTTTGATTTTGGATCCCAAATGGAGATCCTTTAAAAGAAGCTACTTTCAAAAGCAACAAGCTCAACCCCTCTGAGATAACAGTAAAGTGTCCCCAAAGGCTTCTCAAACTGTGAACTCTAAATCACTCCTGACCTCTGCAGCTCTAGGCCATGTTACTGATGAGGGCACATGATGTGGCCATCACAGATGTGGTGCTAAGCAGATTGGTCAGAACTGTGCTCCCATATGTTTGCTCAGCAAAGGAGCACTCTCCCTCTGAGCATTGGGATCTAATCATTACAAAGAGGCTTTATCAAGCACCTTAAGGGAAAGGATCCTCCCCACCCCTGCCTCCCTCTCCCAATTCAAGTAGAAGTGCAGTTCTCCACTGTTATGTCACAAAAGGCAGCATGTCTCTCCCACACAAGTATTTTTCTCCCAGTTTCCACAGTAAATAGGTCTAAAATCCACACGGTAAATTAGGGATCTAAATATTGATTTTCGGGCAATTGCACTGGCTACACCAGCTGGATACTAGAAATGACTTAAAAGATGCTGTTTGTCTAAAGAGGATAAAGCCTAAGTCATCACCAGCATTTCCCTCCCAGTGTCCTGGTTTAAAAAACAGCAAATGCACTGAAAAACTTCCTGATAAATTTCTTGGGCTAAAGGGCCTTCAGGTAATGAAGCTATAACCCTCCAGGGGAAGGTGAGCCCAAAGGTGGAAATAGAAATGAATAGAATAGAAATGCCAGCCCAGACAGGTGGTTTGGGAACTGCTGAGGCTGCACTGCTGGGCATTAGTTAAGGAGGTGGCTGCACATCCTGAGCCCTCCTGCCTGTCTGCGTGCCTGCTCCTCTGAACGATACGCGCAGCGACTGCTGCCTCCCCGCGAGCCACATTCCCCACGCATGAGAGGCTCCTGGACTCTTTCTCAGACTTATTAGGCACAAATGGGCTTTTCACTGACACCAGTCACGTGTGCCTGCTCCCTCTACTTCATTTATCTTCTCCTGCCAAGGCTCTGCACCCACTGCCAGCACCACGCTGTGCCCCACTCCCCTGCGCAAAAGCGGGCACGCAATGGGCCACAGCAGCTGCTGCTCTGCCACGTTGCCTACAGAAGGGCAGGAGAAAGGCAGGGGAAGGTACATTATCAGAAACCTCTGGAGTACACTGATCTGTTGGCATGGGATGTTTTCTCCAAATCTCCTTTGAAAAGCAGAGTTGAGGCTGTAACTTGGGGATGGTTAAGTGGTTGGGAGCAGGATTTGTCTTCAGGTAGGGAAAGATGTGGGTCTGTTTGGCAGAATTGGTTTGTTCAGAGTGGGGAATGAGGATACATCCAAACAGGATCTGGGAAACCCAGGAGCTTGAAAGAGAGAGTGAGAGAGCTGGGGGAGAGTGCAAAACTGGTGATGGGTGGGTTGTAGAAAGACAGGAGGCAATGGCAGGGCTGGGCAGGTTTCTGGGAAAGCAAGAAGGGATAGAGGAGTTGGGGACTGGGGACATGGCAAAGCAGCAGGTGGTAGCAGACTCAGGGTGACAGGTGAAGGATAAGTGCTGGGAGTGTGGTGACAGCAAAGGAGTACATATAAGTGTGCTGGAGAAGGCTGGTGCTGCTTCCAAGCCACTAGAGCCTCCCCTTGCTGCAGCCATTCATGTCTCAGCTGCTTACACTGAAACCTGACTGGTGGCAGTGAAAAGCCCACTTATGCCCAGGATCCATCTGATGAATGCACTGCCTGGCCAAGGCCTTGCAGCAGCCCCATGACTGGTGCTGTAACAGCCCTGCTGCTGCTGCTCCCTTCTGCTGTGACCCAAATGCAAGCTTGTTTTCTCTCCACCAAGGTGAGCTGGAATGATGGTGGTGATCAGGGCTCTTCAGGAATGGAAATGGCTGAATTAGCTGGAACTAATTGAAAACACACAAAGAGCAGCAGGATTTACTGCCTGGTCATTTAATCTTACCACTTAGGACTGACCCACTTGAAGTCACCACATGTGACAGAATCACCAAGTGATGAGGACAGGATTAGAGCTCCAAATGAGATTATGCTCCTTGGTGGGGGATGTGAGCTGCTAGGGGCAGGGAAAAGATCTGTGTTGAGCACCTAGCAGGGGTAATAAACCAGATATCCAACATTCTGTTTGCCTAGTGAGCATCAAAAATAGACTCTCCAGAGAGAGAGAAAACACCCAAGTGAGCCAGCTGGGCAGACCTGGGGTGCTTGGGACACTGACAGCTCCTCAGCCTGTAAAATGAACTGGCACCGGTTTGTGCCAGCATTAGCACAACTGTGGCCTAGTCTAACAACAGAGCAGGAGCAGGGAGCAGGAGGAGGGGGAAGGGCAAGCCTGCAGTTGGCTAACTGAAGCCATAGGGTATTTAAGATAAAAAGGGGAAAGGGACAGGGGATCAGAGGTAAGGAAGGTGTGGCTGTGCACAGCTTGCAGCATCTTAGCCTGCAGTAAATACATAAGCAGCAGCCTGTCACACACAAATGGCAATCAGAGAGGCAGACGCATTGTGCTGCACGAATAAAAGGACGATGGATAAATAGGATGGATTAAAAAATAGGATGGACAATAAGAATGGATAAAAAAAATGATGGATGAAAAGAAGCAAAAGATGGGCCTTGCCCAAAGATCTTATCATGAAAGACAAAAGACCATGATGGATCACAGCTCAGACAGAAAGGCGAGGACAGGGCTAGGCACAGCATGAGACATGTTCTCCAGGTAGAGGAGCCATTAGATTTCAGCTAATTTACTGAAAACAGATCTGTACAGAGTCCCTTTTCAGCCCAGCAGCTCGCTGTGTATTGCCACTACATGAAGTTGATTTGCAGAGCCTGAAGGTCCATTTCTGCATACAAAAGCATCTTTTTCTCACCCAGTAATCCAAGTGAAGCAGTAAATAATCCTCACATTCACTTACTGGTAAAAGCCATGTTTTCCATGGAAGCTGCAGGAGCTCAGTGCTACTGAATAAATCATCATCTCTATAGGTTCCAATTTTAACACAATCCTTTAAAGGCTGAAACCAAATGAACAGCTCACTTTCCCATCTACATTCAACCACTCAACACTTATCACAGACTAGCTGGATACCCTTAAATCTTGGCATTGGAAAAGCCATGATAAGCCTTAGAAATAGTGTTCTCTTTCCTCCTTCCCTGGAAACTTCCCCCTAAGGACAACACTGCAGTCTGGTCTGGCATCTGTCTGCTCAAAGTGTTTTCCAGATAATTAGCCCTTTAAACTTCTCTCACGCAGGATAATCTGGCTCAGTTATACCTTCTCAAGTGAGCAAGGAAGGGCGTTGACATGCAGCTGACAGCAGCTGAAAGCCAGGGCAACAAAAACAGTTCCCACCCCTGCCTGTTGTACCACTCCTCTCTGGGAAACAAGCCCCTCCTCAGCAGCAGGGACAGCAACATGGAGACACGTCCACACCCACCCAATCACATCCTGAATACCTGAGGAACCCCAGCTCAGCACTCCTGCACTGCAGCACACCAGGCTGTAATTCACACCAGGCAGCTCTTCCTGACAGAACAGCAGCACATTCCATCTCAGAAGGCCAAGAGACAGAAGCTGCTTTAACCATTCCTGGATATTACACTGGGAACAGATTGGGGTGTACTTCCATGAACAGCACAGCTAATCTGTCTGCTTCCCAAGACCAGGAAGGGATGATTTTGCTTTCCTTTCCTCTGGCCATGCTCCTCACAGTGCAGCTCAATCCTTTTCCTTATGCTGGCTCAGCCACTAGAGATAAGTTTGTGGGCTCAAAAGAACATACCCCTTTCTTTTTCTTTCAGGATTATCTTTCTGATAGATTAGAGATAACCTGAGGAGGTCCAAAATGCTGGTGCACCCTGGGAGCTGGAGCACTACCCCATTTTGGAGGGGAGCTGTCAGATTGTCTCACACTCTCTGTTGGATCTGCACCCTTAGGCACACAGAAACAAGCAACTTGCTGGAGGCCACAAGCCAAAGTAGTAAAGGAAGCCAGGGGTCCTATTTTTTCCTCATACATTCAGAGTAAATTAAATGTCAAGGCTGAAGGAAATACTTGAACAGTCCTTGCTTTGTTGTAAAAATCAACCAATCTATTCAATAACAACCTCTCAATCTTATTAACAAATAATTTTCCCCTCCCCAAAGTAGTGTACAAGTAAGACTCTTCTGGCCCATTTACAGGTTGCAATATCTTAACAGTTAACAAATCACTTTCCCCTCCCCAAAGTAGTGTGCAAGTAAGACTCTTCTGGCCCATTTACAGGTTGCAATGTCTTAATAGTTTTCTCTCAAGTTGTGCTGGCAGATGTTCAATACAATAATACCACACGAGTCACAGAGTTGTTTTCTTCCATCACTGAACGGGGAGTTTCATCAACTATGAAAACCAACAGCTTCCTTGTGCCATGGAGACTCTTCCCTCTTTTCCCCATTGCCACTGGAGCCACATTTTAAAGCAGAGAGTCTTAAGAAAAACAGCAGAAAAGTGGAACAGTGGGAAGGAAAACTGTGGTGCTGACTGTTCATTCCAGTTGAACAGCTGATGCAGACACTGTTGCAGTCCTGATGGAGGAACAGGTTGGCACTGTGGGTTTGGGTTACTGTTGAGCTTCTCATATTCAGGAGCTACCTAGACAGGAGCCAGAATTCCTTTGGGATTCGCACATAGTTTCTCACTGTGTCCTAAAAACAGCTCTAGCACAGACAGTCTGCAGCACCTTGTAGGAAGGGGCTCAGAGCAAAGGCAGTGCTGCAAAACTGGCATTCCTAGAGCCTATTTATGTCCCCAGTGTGACTTCTTCAGGCTTAAATGGCAGCAGCAAAAGTGTTAAGTGTCCTGAAGGCATCACAAAAATGTTATTTCATTGGGCATACGATACACAGCACTGCCCTAGCTCCATGTTTATCCCAGGTTTCAGTCCAGATTTGGTTTATCTCACAGTCCCTGGGTTAGAAGATTCTCCCTACTGAAGAACAACAGCTCAGGAGACGACAGGCCTGACAATATAGTCTGTACAATGCTAGGCAGGGAAAAAGGAGACTATTTTTGGGTTTAGCATATCCTTGTGATCCCGTGAGCACGGCACACCCTTTGGGCTCCTCCCTTCTGTAATACCTTGCTTTCAACAGGCTTTATAAGCTTTATGATATTTGGCCTCCCAAGGATACATTATGCATTTTTGCAGGAAGTAAGGCCAAGACATGCTAAAGTGATGTGCCTTAGGTCATAGGAAAAGCATTTGGCAGAGGAAAATAACTTCCTTCAACTCCCATTCTCATGTTGTTCCTACTACCAATCCCCTCCTTGTCCATATGTTTCTAACTATCCTTTTGCAACAGGTGTGGTAGCCAAGTCTCACCCCCAAAACACACTGTGCGCATCAACTCTAAGCCATGATAGCCCATGGCCAGAGGCAGGACCCCAAAATGCAGTTATCAAATCCTCGCAGCTTTAATGCAGAAAAGGAACAACAGATAACAGCTATTTTCTGGGTTTGGCTCTAAGCCAGGAAGAGAATATAGGATACACCCCTTCAGATGGGACCCCTCATCCAATATCTACTCATCCTCCAAAAGCAACTAATAGCACTTCTCATTCACTCTTACATAACATCTCAGCAGAGAATTACACACCAGTTATGTTATGTGTATGCCTTGCAGAACTTTTAGCCTTCGTGAACTTCATCTTCTTTCCTGTCACTACACAAAATTATAGGTCAAAATGAGAGAATCCCTACCCCCACCATCTCTCCCCCTCCACACTGTGTCTGCTGCTGGCAGTGGAAGCAGAGAAGATGTTAATGAGTCACCATGCTGACCTGCACCTTTACCTTTGAAGCTGCCATGACGGCTGCCGTGGCTGCAACGTTCAGCCCCCGCTTCCCAAAGTGCACAAGGGCATCGTAGCTCCGGTCTTTTGCCTGGATGAGGCAGTCATCGATCTCCTGTCAGAGCAGAACACAAAACAAACAATTAAAAAAGCACAAGAAGGACAAGTTCAGGCTTGTGCTCCCAGCCTCAAATTCTTGGCAGAGTCAGGTCATACTTTATCGAGGTAGATGTCTTCCATGTCCTCCACTGTGGCTGGAAAGAAGTTCACAGCCAACATTTGCAAAGAGGAGAAGTTTGCTGGGGGGCAGTAACTCCCATTGCAGGATTGGGGAACTCTTTATTCTACAAATGGAAGATTGGGACCCAAAGTTGGGGTCCTGGAAGCAAGAGAAATCTGCCTGAGCAACATGGACTGATAGCCATTTGCAAACCATGCACTCCAAAGACAAATGGGACTGCCTCATAGTTAAAAATACTCATATGATGACACTGGGCAGCTGAAGCTGCACTGCCCTGTGTCCAGGACAGGTGGCCTCAGAAATATCTGGGATATCTCTGCACATCACAGCGGTGCCCAGCTTCAGATGCCCATGGAATTGGTAGGCCCAGAGCTTCTGGACTTTGATGCTGCTCAATATACAGTGAAACAGTTAGGGAGGTTCCTGCCCTTAGTGTCCCTCTCTGAGGACACTGGGGTCTGGATGACAATGATAGCTGGTAGCTGTGCTGGGTTAGTAGGGACTGGAGGTTGTGAGGAGTTGTTGGCTGCTCTCCCTATTCCCCATAGGTAAGAGGTGGCAACTCCAAATGCATGAGCCCTGCTTGGAAGAAGCACAAGCAAAGGGAAGCAGAGACAGGGGACTGATTCCCACTGTCCTTCTTGGACAGGACTGAGATCCAACTGCTACTTCACTGCCTGTGGCTAAAGGGACAGCTTTCATTTCCAAGCTGCCAGTGCAGGAAACAGTTACTCACTCAGCAGTTTTCATGTTGGTATGTGACAATAGCTGTTCTTGGTCCATTTATTCTCATGAGCCAAATGGATCTGCCTGACAGTGTCCCATTCACAGCCACAGGAATGTCCCAGGCAGGCAAATGATCCAAGTTATAATGTCCCCCTCCCAAAATTAGCATCTTTAATTTGAGCAAGACATTTTTTAATCTAGGACCTCAACATGCTACATGCCTTTTTTCACCACAGTACACAGCCAGGCATGTGCTTGCTAAGCCCATTTTAGACTGCCTGGGCTGTTTGTCTCATTGCTGTACAATGTTTCAGGCAGAGCTGGGAACAAAGTTGAGGAGTCCCGGCTGCCAGACCAAGTTTCTCTATTTGTTATATCCAGCCACAACAGAGCACTCAGCTATAATCAGCCAGTACATGCAAAGCAGCTCAGGAGGTATTTTTATCCCCCTCCCTCCCACCTTCTCAATTGCACCAAAATGAGTTAATAAGTGCACTGAACAGATGCCAGTATTTAAAAACACAACAACCACAAAGAACAAAAACACCAACCAAAAAGAGGGGATCAAATCACAGAGGAAGAGAATCAGCAACTCCCAATCCTTCCATGAAAATGAATGATACAGGGACTGGAATAAACACACCACAGTTCTGTTCCACCCAGAGAGGAGCCAGGCACCTGTGATTACCTTTTCTTTTGAAGACAGAGTTGGATGAACAAATTTCCTGTACAGGAGGCTGGAGCCTTTTGTGTACGGAGACAGCAGCCAAGCTACAAAAGCTATTTTGAGTTCATAGTAGAATGGAAACCTAGAATAAAAAGAGGATTACTGTCTGCTCCCAGTTTAACCACTGCCCTTAATTAAGATGCTCAGCACAGGTAGGGATTTGCCAGCCTAGCTCAAGGCAGCTTTTGCTTACCAAAAAATCTAAAGATTAAAGTGTATTGACTCAGTTTTGAGCACATCCCAATGACACATGTGAGTGAATCTTTACTTGGTTATCAGGACCAGTATTTAATGGTCTGGAAGAGACTCTGACACGTGATAAGAGGAGCTTTCTATATGCAGAGATCACAGGTGCTGCCTTCACAGTATCCCCAGTCATTGTGAGAAAGCAAAGACCAAACCAGCAAACCAATATTTCATTGATATGTATTTTCAGCTTTTAAACTACACTTATATGACTAAAATTGAAATACAAGAACCTTTGTTGTCCAAGCAACATAAAGATGCCGATCCACACTGACTTTCAGGTAGGGCTGCAAAATATGGAGGACATTAACAACAGGACATGCTTTAGCTGTAACAAGCAGCCAGGTACATCCTGAGATTAAATTATCCAGACTCTTTTCTGGAGGACAGAGCCCAGAGCTCAAGACTGGCCACCCAGCAGCACCTTCATGTGGGCAGGCATGTTGCTGCCAGCAGTGTGATGAAGGATTGTTACTCTTTGCAAGCAAGAGCAGTGCAGAGACCTGTGATGGCTGTGGACCAGCCCAGCTGCACCCAGACAGGCTCCTGCTGTGCCACACAGTGCTGTCACTGAGTCAGCTGGGCCAGCCAGCACACAGGTCTGACACCATGGACCTCTGCAATGCTCCACTCTGAGCATGGATGTGCCAGGGTGATCTCCCACCTCACTGAGGATCTCTACAGCACACTTGTTTTCACAGGCTGGATGAGCCCTCTGCCATTCTTCCTGACAGACCCACATAATTCATCCTCCAAAAAGAACCACAAAGCTCCAGATGAACACAGGAGAGGTAGATCTGCATGCAAATTAGATGGACATTAATGTCTTTTATCTCCTTTTCAATAGATCTGACATGTTGCCAAGTTATGCTGATTTCCTTCATCTGGAGGACTCACTCAAGGCATGCAGTGCTATGCAGGAATAGGCTGTAAGGGCCATGCACTACAGTTAAATTTTCATCCTAAAGTCCACTGATCTCACTGGTTTCTGGTAGAAAGGCCTTACCATAAAGAGCAACCAAGCAACAAACACTTTCAAACCTGAGCATCCAGAAAGAACTGAATCTGATAAATGGGCATTTATGTACTCTCATCCTGACAGAGGTCACCAGGAATCCTTCCACTGGCACTAGTTGACTGTCACTGTCCTCCATTAAACCAGCAACCTAGCCTAATCAGGAATGTGCCAGGCAAAACATCCCAGGAACAACCACCCACACAGCAACCAACAAAGTCTTGCACTGCGGGGCTGTTTATACCTGATCCACAGTCTGTGTATTTACTGTAGGATACAGTCAGGCAAGTCTAAAACTCTGCCTGTAGCTAAATCATCTGTTATTTATGTGATGACCTCTGCAAGCATCCAACTGGGCAGTCAGCTGTGCCTCTCTGACAGGCAGGGCCTGAGACTCCAGTAATGATTTCCCACTAATGAGATACCACTGAGCCTTTCCACTTCTTTCTTGTTTTTTCTGTGACAGCACTGAGAAAGGAAGCATGTCTCCTGCAGACAAAAACCCTCTATGCACTTGAAGCTGCTGAACCCCTGTACAGGAGTCAGTGCACCTTTCTGTGCCATTTTTCCCCTTGTAAACATTTCTATTTTCTTTTCATCTCATGCCAAAGAGCCTCTCTCCTCTGGTGCTTACCAGCAAAGAAAGATATCCGTGAATGTCTCTGCTGTCGTGAAGAGCGCGAATATGATCCAGTACATCATCCATTTGACCTGGCAAACAAAAACAGTCTTGAACTATCTCTTACAGGCACAAGTGCACTGAATAACTCTCACAGGAAAAGAAATTCTTACCCTCTCACCCTCCCCACTGTGTATTTAGCAATTACTGTGGACTTGAAGGTGCCAGTTTGCCCCACTTCAGCACATAACATGTGTCAGATTAACACAGCCCTTGGGAAGGTGACTGTGGCCTTTAGGATTGGTCTCAGGAAAAGAAGAGCAGCCTGACTCTGTCCTTACAGAAACTCCACTGGCCAGCAGAGCATGACAGCCCTATCACAGGGCATTAAAAATCTCACTTGGCTCATGTTAATAGCAAATGTTAATATAAGGTTGTTGGCCAAACTCCAGTTAAGACAAAATGTAATTACTTATATAATACCTACAGCCAGGAAAAGGTAAAGTGGTAACTGCCCATCCCATAATTCAGGGCTCAGGAGCACAATCAACTCACCACAATTTACTGACTCAGTGGGCAGCCCTGGAGTGGCTGTGCCTGCTCCCACCCACTCCCTGTGCAGTGACAAGGGAAAGTGGCAATAGTTTAAATCCCTTGCCTTGAGCTTAGGGGGGAGTGTTTTACCTCACACTGGTAGCGAGAGCATGTGCTGTGCTGTCTCTGCTTAACTAGAGAAACTCCACTGTCAGAGATGATGGTTTCCTTTGGGGTGACAGCAAGAGAGTCTTTGGGGATGGTGACTTGGTCAGATAAACTGTAGTGCCTCAAGTAACTCAGGAATTTGGAAATTTTTGTCACTGAGCATTAAATGGCATCTAAAAGCACAGCTCAACTATTCTGAAGTATGTAGTATTGGCTCTTCTTAGGATGGGAAAAGATGGTGAGACAAAGGTTGTTCATTTAACTGACAACAGTTGTTTAATTAGGTATATTTGAAAATGGAGATCCCTAAGCAGCTTTGCTGGAATGTTAGAAAGCTTAAGGAAGTAAAACCCATGAAAATCCATGAAAATCCATGAAAATCCGTGAACTAGAGAATGGGTCCATGTTAGCTAAGGCTGGTACAATTGCAATAGGCTAAGAAAAGGTTGGAGGGAAGACAGCAAGAGGGATACTTACACCAGGTGCTGCTCTGGGGAATGGAAGATGGAGGTGTCAATAAATCTGGATCTCACCGGCTTGGAAATGATATCCCCACCTTCTCCCTGATACAGTGGGACAGTACTGATAGTCTCCATCTCCCTTTAGGTACTGGAATTATTCCCTGAGCACCTGTCACTCTGCTACATAACTGCTCTCCTGGGATTTATATTTATGTGCATATTTATATCTATATGTAGTGTTACGACAATAATGGCACTGCCAAATGCCTGAGAGCATCATCTTCCTAGAGCAGCTTCTGCCAGACTGCTTATGTAATTGTGACTCCTCAGAGCCTCAGTGCCAACATGGCTCTCTCACTCAGACATTACTGCCAGCAAAACTTTTAAACACAAACCAAGATCTGGTGTGGATGGGCTTGGATCACCCTAAAACATTCATCAAAATTACTATTACCAAGCAAAATAAAATTACTTTAGAGTGATGTAAGTTTTGATTAATAAGTGAAGGTTCCTCCTGTGTCAGTGTAAATTATTACTTCATGTATTATTTTTTTAAATCAGGCCTTAATGGATACATTGCCACAACTGCTATATTAAACTGAAATCAATTGTAAGGGCAGACCAGGTCTTAGATCAGACATTTGCGTCACAACCGCAAGTGTTTGATGTGAGTTCCTCTTTTACAATTAAATTTCCAACAGGAATTGGACACTTCAACAAAACACCTTCCAGTAAGGGACTATGGAAATGTTAAGTATCAGTGGCAGACACTGCTTGGAGGTGCTTGTGCACATCTTCAGCATTTTCAGGCAAAGAGGCCCTGAGGAGCACAGCTGTGTAAGGGCTGCAGAGACGTTTTACCTTAAGTATCTGCTGTGTTCCGTAACACTTATTATTCTCAAAATACCAAAACCATTTTCTGAAAGAGGAAAATGATAAGCAAAACTCTTAGCAGCCACAGTGAGTCCCAGACTGAGTTTGCACTAAAGATTTAATGGGATAGACATCTATGCTGTTATCCAGATGAGAAAATGGACTTCTTATCCCTGGGATCTTGAGAGGATTGAAGAGTCAAGATCTGGAAGCTGAGCTGGGCTCAATGAAGTTAAAAGAGCTCAGGTTGTGAAGAGCACTACAAATCCTACAGGACCCCAACAGCATCCAAGTGCTTTTGGTTCTCCCTCATTTCACTTTCCCTGATGGCCCCATATGCCTTTAGAAACCAGGGCCCAGGGAAGATTTTTCAGCAAAAAGAAGAAAGAGAGCACACCCAGCTGCCAGACCTGCCTGTAAATAGGTCGCTCTGCAAGGAAGGATGTTTCTGTCTGAGGATTCAGTCATATGCACTTCTAGTTGCCTCCTCTTATCCTTGTTTTGAATGAGCAGTTAAAGCTTCAAGGCTTTTTGAAAAGGCTTTGATTTATGCTGCTCTTCAGAAACAAAGAAGAGCACACAAAGCTCTGGATGCCAAATGCCTTTTAAGTCAGCTGTATATCTCACCACCAGAGGAGCAGCATGCATTTGTCAAGGAGCACATCAGCTCTGCACTGGAGCCAGAAGCACAAACCCAAGTCTCATTTGTGCCCAGCAATCAACCAGTCCACCTTCAGGCCAGTCTGCCCCTTGCACTGCTTTATGAGCTTTCCCAGAACACAGACAACACCTTTCCAGTGTGGTGAGGAGCAATCTTAGAAAACAACCCCCCAGCACAGCCACAAACCTCATTACTCACATATTCTTTGATGTCCTTTGATTTCACGGCTTTGTAAGAATAATATGCAGGGTAAAGCGTGCCAAATATAAGCCTGGAAAAAACAAACAAACAATAAACGGATTAAATTGCTTTCCTGTCACAGGGAAAGATATTTCCCCTCCCCCATATTTTAAATGTGGTTTTTGCACTGGTAAAAAGTGTTAGGATTTGATTTAAGCTTGAGTGCACTAAGTACAGCACAGGAGTGATTTTGCATCACTGAATTCAGAGCAGCTATTGCCAGTGACTTGAATGAAGAGCAGAGATTCAGGCTGATTTTCCTTTTGCAATGGTTTCCAAAGCTGTACCTTATGAGTTACACACAAAACAAAATAACCAAACCAAACAAAAAAAGGCCACCACCACATTTTCAAAAGGAAATTAAAAGTCTGATCTTGAAACAATCTACTGCAACACCAAGAATATGGTAGTATGGCTTTCAGAGAGAGAATTAGTTGTCTAAAATCCCTCCCATCTCTATTCAGTACTCTGAAAAGCTGGCAGATGATAAAATAGGATCCAGGTTCTACTGGTGCAAGGGTTTGGGTGCCTTATCCTACATTAAATCTGGTATAGAGAAGAACCTTGCACTGTTCAGTAAAGTCAATTTGGGCTCATGAAAGGAGAAGGAATCTGCCCACCAAGATATGCCAACATGATCAGGCCTAAAAATCCAGCTCTGCTGTTATTTCAGACAGATTCCTTTCATTTTCAAGTCTGAAAGGGATGCTGTCAGCTTCAAGATTTCATGTAAGAAAGAAACAAGGATCTGTAAGTTAAAAATAGCACTACTGAGAAAAAACGTGGAGAATTTTTTATACTGGGTTCTCTCTGCATCACTGCCTACATGCTTATTCACTTGGATTATTCTGGACGTAAGCATAGGCTTGTCAAAACCACTTTGCCCTGCCCAGGTTTCAGTCAGTTTTATTCAAAGCAGGAGGATGATGCTGCAAAGTCTAAATTTAATAGATTGCAGGGTAATGTTTATTGGCTTGCAATGACCCATCTTTCCATTGAAGCTTTTGCTTTAAATTCACACAACTGTTTCCTCTGCTCCTGGGAATGAAAATGATCAATGTTTCAATCCCTAATTGTGGAGCCACATGGACCTGCAGTCATCTTTTTCCACCCTGCCAGCAGTGACTGTGTGCCGTGGGACTGGTAATTACAGTCAAGTCCATTACGTGTATAAGACATTAAAAATTAACACTCTGGGATATGGTGCACCATCATACTTCCCGGAGCTCAGGAAGGTATTTATGAAAGAATGGGGTGAGCCAGCACACATCTTGATTTCCAAAGCAGTGACCAAAGGCTATTTGCCTGCTATTCATCATGCTCACTGTAGCATGGCTGAGCAGAACCTGAAGCACAATGCAGACTTCAGAAAAGCAGTTACTGACTGAGGAGATTCAACATTTTACAGAGGCTTCCCACTGGTTTCAAAAAGCTTTGCTGGAAGCAGTCAGCTCCAAACCTATTTCACTCAGAGGGGCTTGTGCTATCTGCAAGGATCAGATACAAACACTCAGAAAGATCCTGGGAAGCCAAAAGCGTTTTTGTCCCTTGCAGTATCCCACCAAACAGCAACATGGGTTAAGGCAAGGATGAACACACACACAATGGCTTGATCCTGCTCTCACTGAGATATAATAACAAATATTCCAAGTTCAGTGGTAGCAGGACCTAATCCAAAGGAGATAGAGTTCACAAAAGGAAGAAAGCTACAATATTCAGAAAATAACAGCTGAGCACATGAAAAGTATTTTTGGCTCTCCTTATAAAAAGCACTGCAATGCTGTTCTTCCTTCTTGGCCTAGCCTGGCTGCTATCTCACACTTTTATTTCCTGCAAGTAATCACTGAATGATTGATATTCATTTCCTTGGTTTGTGCTGGTAACAGAAAGTCACTGGATCCTGAAGAAGCAAATGGTTTATAGGAATATCAGAAAATAATTAGTTGCAGACAATAAATACTTGGAAAAGAAAATCCTGTGAGGGAAGGAAATTGCAATAATTTTGCATGTGCAGAGCTAGGGACAGTTAATAAGTTGATGTGATCTCCCTAAACTAGAGATTGAGAGTTTCACTGATTTGCCTTGCAGCGTGTTGTGTGCATATATGGACATTCATTACTGCTGTGGTTTACCAGACTGAAAATTGTTTTAAGGAATGTTGGAAGCCAGTCTTGTCACTGCTGTGGCTTCCTAAGTGGCTTGGGGTCACAATCTCTGGGTACATCCTATAAATGGACGACAAAAGATGTTTGGGCATTTCTGTAAAGCATATTCAGACAAAGACAAATATTTGTGTATAGGGATATTCCAAAGTCTCTTGAAGTCACTGTTTTCACTTGGCCTTGGATCAGGGTTGAGTTCAATTGATTTAATTCAAACACACACATCAATCCTCTATCTCTTCCCTCAGTTCCTCTACCCTGCTGAAGACAATAATTCTCACTTCCCCCTCATCCAAGCTTCCTGCATAATTAAAGTTATTGTTGATTCCTGCCTTCCTTCATCTCCATGCTCAGAATGTTGCCAAATCACTCCTTCTGCACGCTATATACAAACCTGAGGCTGACCCTTTGTCCCTCCTTTGTCCCCTAAAAGCCATAAAGTCTTTCTTTTTCCACGTCTCCTTTCCACCTCCTTTGTGTGGTCTCTACCCCACCTGGATGCACCCGTGTTTAAACCCCTCTCCCCTGTCCCAGTCACCCCCACTCCCAGCCTAACAAGCTGAAGTAACTTATCTTTGCTTTCCATGCCTGAAAAACGTTGTTCCTAACCACTGTTGGTTTGCTCTTCTATCACATCCTACCTCGGTCCCTCTCTCCATTAATGACTGCAGTGCCACCACCCTCTTCCTCTGCTGTTCCCTGCTTGTATTCTCCCACACCCTGGAGCTCCTGTGCTCCTCGCTCCCCCATTGCACATCAGTCCATTGCCTCCAAAACAAGCTGTTCCCTGGCAGTCATCCTGACAGCCCCCAGTCTGAGAGACAGCAGCCCAAGGCACACCAATTCCAACCACATCATTCCCCAGTCCTCCTCATCTCTATATTCTTCTGCCATGCTTCTGATGTTCTCTGAACCAGATCACAGCACCTTCAGCTGTCTTCCCACATATCCAAAATCACAGGACTGCTCCTCAGTTCCCTCCCACAGCTGCCAGCTGAGCTGGGACTGAGATGTGCTGTGACTCCTTCTGTGTTACAGGCACTGTCTGTCTGCCCGGGGCTGGCCAGCTGAATTAATGACCTACCTATGGAGTCAGCACTGCAGCTTTTACCTCCTGGCAGACAGTGCTATAAAACAATCTCCTATCCAGCAGCTAATCCTTGGGAATAATGTAGGAAATTTATATTTGAGACCTCTCTGACCCATCTATTTTGGCCACAACCACTTTGCAGATACAAAAGTTTTGCAGCAGTGGAAAAACAGACAACTTAAGTCTCATTTCCTTAGGAAACCAGCATCAACCCACTCCCCACCCATTTCCATCTTTCAAAGCTTCTTTGAATGAGCTGTGTACCCAAGAAAGCCTTGGCCCTTTTACCTTCTGTGCAGAAGCAGATATCCTGATCATCAAACCTCCCAAAGCTTGATGTAGAATTGCTATTACATTTAAAGCTACAGAAATGTTCTGCAGTCTGGGCTAAAGCAAGCACACACCCTCAGGGTATAGAGAGAGACAAGGAAGTGGTGACATCCATCAGTGAGTTAGGAAAAGCTCACTTGCAGCACTAAACAAACAACCACAACAGCCTGACAGTTCTTACACTGCTCCGTGCTGGAGGTCTACACCAATTACAATCACCTTGAAAAAGGACAAAACAGCAGCTGTAAAGAAATCACTGAAGAGTCAAATAATTGTGCAACAGGAGGCAAAAATCTAAGTAAAAGGTTAGTCTGCCTAAAGAATAGGATAAGGATTAATGCTGAAAATCCTATAATCCTATTAGGCACCTCAGCAGCAGCAATCCCCAGCCTGGATCATTACATGTGCTTCCGGTCATTCTTTGTCAAAAGGGAGACATGAAGGCAGGAGGGGAAAGAGAAAGACAGGGAAAGTGGAAGTGCACTGGGGAGGATCCATAAGAGGGACTGTAAAGGCTGTAATTGTTTCTTTTGCAACAAAGACAGATAACTGAGGTTATTTACTCCTCCTGATACAGTGTAAGGGGATGGTCAACTCAATAAAGAGAACAAAGGCAAAAGGAGGGGAGAAATCCCCTGTACCACCAGGAGATATTATGTGGAATGGATGAACTGCATTTATTAATATAATTACATTATGTAGGATTTGGGGTTTGGGTTTCATTATTCAAGTTTACCATTAAATGACACAGGAAAGGATGAAGCTTCCCATATTGTGGGGTTTCCTGATTGTCAGGGGAATAGTAAAGCAACTGAACTGTTGGTTCCTCTTTCACAAACCCTGTCATATTCCAGGGGAGCAGATGCATCATCACCAAAGCTCCTTCTGTCTCCACTTACCAGGACAGCCACAGTCAGACCTGGCTGTTACATCCTTCTGTTCCTTCTCTGGATCTGCTGGAGCAGTGGTCTGACCATCACAGAGCACAGGCTACCCTAGATGTGACAGTATTCCTGATAGAATCTAGACTACAGTCTGGGGAACAGCCTCAGAGCTGCTATCATGACCTAGGATGGTCCCACAGGACATCTTGGGTTCTGATTTGGTGATGCTGTTTTCCTCATGGAAAAGTCATTTACCCACAAAATTAACTCTCATGCTCCATAAAGTAGCCACTGAAATAAATGGAAAGGCTCTTAGTAATTCTCAGGAGTTCTTGCCAGGACTCAGGTTACCTCCAGAAATGCCTGCACATCCACTCCCTTGAGCACTTTTAACCACAGGGGTATTTTCTGGGTAGTAACCTGCTGTTACAAATATACCAGCACGGGCTGTCTACATCCCAAGCCATCCAAGTTTTTCTCCTCTAGTTACCATGCCACCAGCAGTGTTTGGGCTGCCCAAACACTTAGAACATTGTACTACCACAACACAAATAGAACATCCCTTATTTTGCCCATAAATAACAAATGTTCCCATTTCATCGGCTCACAGCAGCTAAGACAGCAACCTCTGTGCACAGGGATGGACACATTTAGGAATCATTGAGATATTCCCTATTTTCTCAACATGTTCACTGGCTAGTGTGTGCTTCTTACACAGAGAGCAGAAGCTGAGCTGTCACCATGCCAGCATTCCTCAGTGATACCACCAAGAAGGGTGTCAATAGGTTTGTGTTCCTTATTATCAGTCCTAATTAATGTTCACACAGTGCCACAGATTAAAAATAAACAGCACTCCCTTTGCACTGAAGGTTCCCAGTTGAAATCCAGCAGTCAGGAACGTGAAAATAAGCAGTACACAAGGTCAGGGAAAGGGTTAATTTGAGTCCCTGGACAGGCCAAATGCCTGATATTCAAGAAGGGGCTGGGGTGGAGGAAGCACCAGCTGCAGAGGAGGTTCTGGGCTATATTCCCTAGGAGGTGGCTCCTGCAAATTCTTTGCAGTCACTATGCAGCAGAATGTTGGCTCCAGGGAAGTTGGGAACTTGCCTGCTCACCCTCAGGGTGACAGCTGACACCATCCCCACCTTGGGCCCCAAGAGATGTGGATACCTGACCATGCCAGACTGACATCCTGATACACTCTGAGAGTACTCATGACAAAAATATCTCTCAAGGAAAGCGCTGGGTCCTGATACCCCTGAGACAGATTAGGCTCACTTCAAACTCCACTTGCAACTTGAATCAAACAAATCCTTATGGGGCTGGTTCAGTGCCCAAGGACAAACGTGCAGGTGTGCCCATGTCACTCAGCCAGCCATGCACTGCCTTTGCAGGTAAAGCTCCACTTGCACAGCTACCCAGCACATCCCTCTGCTTTGGGAAACATTCCTCTGCACCTCCTTGGTGACCTGCTTAGCTGTTGTGACCATGTCCTCACGTCTGCACTTCCAAAGCACATACACACCCACACCAAGGAAGCAGAAGGCACATCCAGGAGAGCTCTGTGTCTAACACAAAGAGGTTCTGCTTTCCATCCAGATCCACCTCTGACTTTCAGCCAGGTTACTAGAGAAGAAAAACTTCATCTTGGTTAATGTAACCTAATGGCTGCTGAAGCTCAGTCGCTCCTCCTGGCGTAACTGCAGGGCACAGGGACGCCTGAGCAGTGCTGTTTCTGGCCTTCCAGCAGAAACAGCAAGTCAAGGACTGTCCTTGATGCTTCTAATTTAAGCAGTCTTCATCTTCCCAAAGCAGCACATATTCCTCTCCAGTTGTCATGACCCTTTTTTGTTTTCCTCAGCCAGGGCACTCCTCACACAGGAGCTGGCAGATGGCCAGGCACAAACAGGTGAAGAAACATAGCAGCAAGGATGGGTGGAGAAAATGGCCTTGGCCAGCCTGGAGCTGTCACACAGCTACACTTGGGTCACACCAACCCCATGCATTTGGGGGCAGGGTGGTTTGAGAAGCTGCTCAGCAGAAGGAGACCTGGGGGTGCTGGTTGACAACCAGCTGGGAATGAGCCAGCAGGGTACCCAGGTGGCCAAGAAGGCAAATGGAATTCTGGCCTGTGTCAGCAATAGCGTGACCAGCGATTCCAGGGGAGTGATTGTCCCCCTGTGCTGGGCATTGGTGAAGACACATCTCAAGTGCTGCGCTCAGTTTTGAGCCCATCAGTTCTAAAAGGATGTTGAGGTGCTGGAGCATGTCCAGAGAAGTGCAACAAAGCAGGTGAAGGGCCTGGAAGACATGTCCTATGAGGAGCAGCTCAGGGAACTCAGGTTGTATAGTCTGGAGAAAGAGGAGGCTTAAAGAGACTTCACTGCTCTTTAGAACTGACAGGAGGTTGTAGTGAGGTGGGGTTGATCTCTTCTGCTGTGTCTGTAGTGAAAGGCTGAGAGAAAATGGCTTTAAGTGGCACCAGTGGTGGTTTAGATTACATATTAGAAAAAAATATTCACTTGAAGAGTGGTTAGGCATTGGAATAAATTGCCCAAGGAGGTGGTGAGTCACCATCTCTGGAAGTATTCGAGAGGAGTGTGAATGTGGCACTTGGGGAGGTGGTTTAGGGGGGATTGTGATTGTGTGGGGTTGGCAGCTGACTGGATGATCTTGAAGGTCTCTTTCAACCTCAGTGATTCTGTGAACTATTACATTTGTTCACATTGAAATCCTACATTCAGACTGGTCTAAACAAGACCAGTCCTCACTGTTCCCTTTTCCACACTTCCTGTAACAAGAAGATAGAAATGCTAAAATAACTCTATTATTGATGGAGAGACCTTGTTAAATATTGGGATTGTTATGATAATGCACGTGATGCCTACTAAAGCCTGGCATTCCTAGAAAAACTACCAGCAGTGAAGGGTCTTCACAGGGCTATGTTTACATGGGTACCCTTGAGTATCACATTTAAAGTTCATTCAAGATTAGGCAGGTACTTAACCCTTCCCAGGGTTACTGCTCCAGACTCTCTTCAAAGTCAGGCAGAATTCTATCAATTTACACTCAAGCCAACACTTGAAAGTTCTCTTTCCAATCCTTCAGAACACAGAATGCCTGTGTAGCTGCTATAAAAATACCCCACAGCTCTGCAGCTATTTTAGGAAGCAAATTCCTTGCAGGTGGAGGTTTACTAAGCTGGTCTGTTCTACTTCACGCTGCCATCAGCGGAGCTGCCGGGCCCAGAGCGCTGATGAGAGAGAGGAATTTGTTGTCACCCAGACAACATTCGGAAAGGGGTCTGTGTGGAGAGTCTGTGGGGCTGGTGTGGGGCCGTGAGAAGCTGCAGTAAACAAGAACACTGTGCCTGGCACACCCCAAGAGGCTCTGAGCAGCTGCCTGTCAGAGATAGTGTTTCGTGGGCCTCGCCAGAGGCATTTGCGCTGCTGTTGCTCCTCCCCTCTCAGCTCAGCAGCACCGCAGAAAAAAACAGCCCACGGCCCCCAGCTCACTCCCAGCGCTGGCACAGCCCACGGCTTCATCACTTTTTTGGGGAAGAAGAAGCGATCAATCAAAGTGTGATACTAAGGGCAATAAAATCCGTGCCTTTTAGAAAAGAAAAACATTCCTCTTCTGTGACCGGGTCAGGTCTTCACCCAGCTTCACTGCTCCAAAGAGGCAGGGCTCAGGGTCTGCGTGCCCTGATGTTTTCCCTATCCGGTACTGACCGTATAGTTCCGGCTTTGAGAGCTTTGTTTTTTTCCAAGCCAAATAAATGGCAATTTAAAAACGAAATGGTATGTTTTAGATGGGAAGGGCTGCTTTTCCTGACTCTGGAGAGGGGGGATGTTTATGTGGGAAAAGGCTTTTTTAGAAGCACTGAGATTATATTCCAGAGATGACAGATGGTCCAAAATCTGCACTGTGAGTTAGCCTACAGATTTATGGTAGGTTCATGATATGAAAAGGAACAGAAAAACTTATAACCTAACCAAACTAATTTCTAGGCTAAAAAAAGGTACAAACTATGGATTGCTTATCAACAGAGAAGCTCCGCAATATTTTCATAGAAAACCACATCATGTTGCAAGTATTATTTTGGGATTATTTTGACTGATACTATGTGAATCACCTTTTGGGAAGAGTAACCACATAGAGAAATCCTAATTGAGAACAAAATCCTACTACATTCTCTGTATCTGAAAACTCAGTTCAGGTTATGGAAGACTTCCACCATCAAACCATAAATGCTACCACTGTCTGAGGAAGTGGCGAGAAACACAAAAGTTCCTGTTCATCCACCTCTCACTGAAAGACAGCTTTAGACTTCTTGAGGTGTACTCATGGGACAGAAAACAGGAATAAAAAATTAAATGAAACTATAACACATCCAAATCAATTGCAACATAACCTCCTTAGAGTATTGTTACTTCAGCTTCCCAGGGACAGAACATTACTAGAAGTGCTTAACTAAATGCAAGGAATATTTCAGCTCAATGTAATTTCAAAATTAAACCAGAGGATCTCTTTGGCCCAAATACTCAGCTAAAGGAGTGAAAAATACTGATTTTCCATGGATTACCAATGGCTCAATCCACTGTAACAAATCAAGCAGTCCCCAAGGTTGCTGTGAGTTCCTCTGGGTCTTGGAGCTCTCCAGAAGCTCTCAAAGGAGGACAGAAACCCAGAGTAGATCTCTCCACTAGCCAAGGAGAGCAGTTTGGTCCAGAAACAGGTGTCAGGCATAGTCATGGCCAGCTTGGTGCCAAACAGCCTGAGGTGAAATCTTATTACTGTTCCAACCCCCCTGCCATGGGCAAGGCCACCTTCCACTAGCATGGTGGATATGGTAGATGCTGGTAAATTAACAGTAAACAGCAAAACTCTTTCCATCAGGAACCGACTTTCTTACCTCTCTGAGGACTCCAGAACATTAACCAGAAAACCCAGAAGACCAAACATTTTGAGGGACTAGACTCACTGAAAACAAGTGGGACCCAACTCAGTCGTAACCTCCAGGTTCCAGAGCCAATATCTACCTCTTAGTTAAGTAAACAAACAAACAAATAACCCCCCCACATCTTTAAAACATTTCTTCTCATTTTGATAACACATTTCAAAGGAGGATTTCAAGTGCAGTATAAGTATTATTGACATGAGTATCAAAGCTGGTGGCATTACTACTGATTTCTGATTATTTCTATTTCATTAGTGGTTTATGTATATTTTAATTTATAAGAAAGACAGATATCAAAATCATACAGGAAGAATCATATCAGGACATGATATATCAGTGCCCAGTTTTCAACTCCAGTTTTAAAGCAAGAGTGTAGGAAAGCTGAGGGAAGATGATTCTACAGGTAATTTCAGAATATTCACCCCAGCTCCATGCTTTGGTTAGCAGGGATATCAGAATGCCACATGCTAAATATAACAGCTGCAAAATTGCCAGGAGTTCACAGGCCATGCAGACCAAGTTTCTCTTTCTGGCCCACATACACAGATTGGTATTTCTTCTGGGTACTATAAACATTTCAGGGAGTGGCTGGGCACCTGATTTCTTACTAGGACCTGCATAATTTTTATTTTAAAACAAAAGAAAACAAGAAACTGTCATACAGCTTGAAAAATAAAGACTTCTAGTCTTTTCTCACATGTATTTGATTAGGGTTTCTGGTGTGAATTTAATAGAGTTCTTTCCTCCAGGGTCTTTTCTCATTTCATTCATCCTTTTTAATCCCTCCATTTTATACAGCTAATAGCAGCATTGTAATGAAATGCATGGTGCAACTGAGATAAACATGAAGGCAGAGATGTCCAGCTGGAGCTGAACTGATACAGAGCAGCCTCCAGTCTAACCCAGACATACGGGAGAGGAAAGCAGAAGGAAACACGCCTCTGTTCTGAAGCCATGGACCAGGAATGAATAATCAATCAGATCTGCTGGCTACACCTCTGAATTCAGCTTCAACTACCAGGACAACTCTTTGTCTCTAATTAAAATAAACTAGAAGAAAAATGACCATTTAGTGGCTAATCCTAAATCATGGTGTTAGAATAAGTGGTACAAAACAGCAGCTGGGAGAGCCTAAATAATACCCTGGCCCAGCACCTCTCAGGGCTGTCCCAGGGCAGCATCAGCCCCACGGGGGTGACACCCATCATGACATGTTAATAGGAGAGGCTCCCCAGAGCACTTCACAGTCTGGGGGTGGTTAGTACAGGGGTATGAGGCTCATTATGGGATGCATGGGCAGACAGTGGACTTGGGCTCACACACAGAATGAAAAGCACACCAAAATGACAGCCCAGTGGCACCTCTTGTTTCACATCTTCTCTTTCACATAGTCACCCACAATGGTCATGATGTACCTACTGAACCTTTGGAGTTCTCCTGGAGAATATGGGACAGCCAGCACCATTGGCTTCTGAGCTTCCATTGATAATGCTCACTGCAGAGCAAGAGCACTTCTTCCAGTGTTGAATCTGGAGGAACCAGACTCATCCAGAAACAAAGGAGCAGCACCAATCCCCTGCCAGAGATAAATCATGAGCCCCAGGCCCTGTCCAGTCAAATTTTCAGTATCTTCATCTCTGGACTCCTGCTTGTGCTTGCTTACCCTTGTTTTGAAGAACTCTTTTCTTTATATATAATGAGAATTTCCTTTGCTGCAACTTTTTTCCGTTGCCTCTCCCCCTTTTGCACAAAAAGCCTTCTATGTAACAATCCTCCACGTTTTTGAAGACAGCAATGACATCTCCCCTTCACCATTTCTTATTAAGGCTGGACAAACATCCCACTCATCTGTCCTGGTGCACCATGCACTCAACCCTCTTCCACTGGACTCATTGCTGCCAGGGCCCTCCTTCTACCAGGGAAACTCAAATGGGATATTCTACTCCAGCCAGCAACTGTGACATCCCCCCACAGTTGTGAAATAGAGGGGAACAATCACTTTCTTCAACCTGCTGGATAATCCTCTTACTAACCCAACCCTGTGTTGAGATCTGGAAGAGAACAGCACTACATACATTCCTATGATCAGAGGTACAGCAGTGCTAGGGATCCACTCCCTGAATGATGAGATTCTTCCCTGCTGCTTGAAGAACCTTCTTCCTCAGCCCCACCACATCCTTTCCTTTGCAATTGGTGCTGTCCCCGAGGAGCTAAGCAGGGGAATACCTACTTGATTGCCAAGGGAAGCATGTGAAACATAGCACCACACCATCTTAACTCTGGGACTTCACATAGAATGGGTGCTGTTAGCAGAGCTTCAAAAGGGGGGTAGGGAGATGAAATTAATATTTACAAACAGTGCTCTAATTCTCTTGCTTAGCCATTTTTTGGTGAGCTAGAGGAACAGTTAGATTTCCCTTATCTCTACAGCCACATACTCACATACAAGGCTTTGTGTCATTAACTGTGCAGTTTACTATAATGGTTTTATGGTAATGTTGCTGTATGATCTATTCTTACACAAAGCCATGAGTAGAGAGGTCATTAGCAGCTTATTTACCCCTATGACAAACACTGTGGCCCACAATACATATCTGGAAATAAAATGTCACAGACTTTCTTCTGCTGGAGCTGGGAACCCTGGGAACCTCACAGGGAAAGTGAATTACCCATACATGGCTAATACTCATGCTATGATAATTTTTAAAAAGATCAAGGGCTGCAAAGCCTTGATCAAGCTAAAATTGATTTAAAGGGCTTTCTTAAATGACAATCTCCTCCAGAGCCCCTAAATTCATCCTTTAGAAGTTGGAGAACTGTATTTTCAGGTTAAATGAAGAAAGATTAAATGAAAGTGCTCCTAAGAAAAGTCATATTCAGCACTGTTGAAGGGTTGACCTCTGTTAGTAACAGGACAAATACACACTCCAGGGTCCAGGAATCTGTAATTTGTCTGATCTAATCATTCTAAAAGGCTTTTCAGGGCTGTACTTGAGGACACAGCAGTACCTTAGGTACATAAATACCAGCACCTCTGTAAGCCTTCACCATCTTCATTTAGTTCTCTCCAAGTCTTTGGGAAATAGCTGAGTTCTCAGATCCCCTTTGTATATTTTGGTTCCACATCAGCCCAGCTGGGCACTCCCCTGCCTGGACATCCATCATGCAGTGCTGACACACAAAAGCTGCATCTGTTGTGCCTTTAACTTTCCTGGGTTGGGCAGGATATTGTCACTGTTTCTGGCTCAGAGCATACCAGCACACGGTGTGGGTGGGCTAAGATACCCCAGATTCAGTTGCCCAGCCTCCAAAATTCATGCTCATCCTCTCAGTAACACTTGCATATTGCCCAGAACTGCAGCTGAAGTTAAATACTTCTGACTTGCAATTTACTTGGCAGGTGCATGGGACAGATACAACTCATGCAATTTGTACAGAGCATTCTAAAATATCTTTGGTTTTGTTCAACAAAGAGTATACATGCACAAGTGTAATACTGAATTTAGACACATTTCCTTAGCCACTCTGGGATGTTTCTTAAAATGCAAGGCTTCTCTTCTGAACTTTGAAATCTCTCTATGTCTATTTAACTTTCCTACATCATGATTCACCTCATAAGTAAATACACTTCTGCTACAAAAAGACAATTCTTTCCCTATTCCTCACAAATAGTTTTATCTTTTTAAGTACCTCCAGGTTTTGTATTCCTTGACCAATATTCGATTTATTTTTAAGTTTCTGATATTTTCCAATCTTACCATAGCTTCTCCCTGAAGCTTAACAGGTTAAACACTTTCCTGTTACACCAAAGACTAGATTTCAATCCCTGTAATATTCTAGTAAGTGAAGTCTTTGGGTCTTTAACTAAAGGTAAGAGAGAGAAGGGGGTTTCTTTTTACAGCACAGCTACTATTCATCTACATTCCATTTTTTTAACAACCACCTATTACCTAAAGTGCAGGCAAGACTCACTGGCAAGGAAAGATATCTACTGAAGCATTTCCTGGCACAGCAGCTCATACTGAGAGCTTTACAATGACATCTGACAATTTGAGAGTTTGGACAAATAGATACCTAGGGTAAAAACTTTCAGAGAAGGCTGAGATGACATATCTACATGTTCCATTGACCATGCTGGAAAATAAATGGCTTTTACCACTGGAAATAGCAGCTTGGTCACAGCCCAGGCAGTGTGACATCTAGAAAGAGAAGTTGCAGTTTCCAGGCACTGCTTCTGTGCCACCCCCATCATTACACAGTGAGACAATCTCACTGTGAGCACATCTTAGCAATTCCCACATTTGCTCATTTATTCTCGTCAGGTGATTTCTTGGAAGCAATTACAGGAACATTTCCATTCAAAATAAAGTATCAGGCAATAGTTTCTCAGAAAAGAGCATGAACACAGCCTTGCAGGTTCAGAGTACAAATCAAAATATCTGATGCCCACAGATATATGCAATATATGCACATATTCTAGAAGCTGGGGTTTAAAATCTAGTTTCACAATTTGATGAAGGCATCAGGTTTTCTTAATGCCTCAATACAGCAGTATTGCTATCCAGATACTCAATCCTCCTTCTGACAGAAGATGTCATGTTCCCATTTGCATTCAGTTTTGATCTCTCCCAGACTGCTCATATGGCTCTGAATTTCAGGCTTTAGCTGAGAGCCTTAGAGAGTAAAAGGGATAAGTCATGCTGCTCTCTTCTATTCTGCATTTCCCCAAACACAAATGTGTTCAGATCAAAGCCTGTGACACAGGCACAGCTCCATTCCTACACCATGAGGAATACCACTTTGTCTCAGGCTTGGGTAAAGAGCCAGTGCATTGCACAATTCTGAACAGAAAGGGCTTTGCCTATCTTCTTTCTTTTGGCTTAGAGACTTCACTTCTTTCCCATTCTCACCTTCCCTCTCACACATATACCTTTCAGCTGG
Organism: Ploceus nigricollis; assembly: GCA_013399945.1. Classification (NCBI taxonomy): domain Eukaryota; kingdom Metazoa; phylum Chordata; class Aves; order Passeriformes; family Ploceidae; genus Ploceus; species Ploceus nigricollis. The sequence goes on along the minus strand of VXBC01000932.1, from coordinate 384,051 downwards.
CAGCTACTCAAAATATAAAATAAAATATAAACAGAGGCTTAGGAGCCAGATGGAGACTTCACAGAAATAACTTGAGAGGAAAGCAAAGGGGAAGACAGCCAATTCTTCAAGGACCATTTCAGAGATTTCTAAATAAGCAGCTGCTTGAGAAGGCAGCTTGTACTTTTTGTGGGAACACCCACACTGCATGCTATCTTATGTATGCTCTTCCATCATTTCTTATTCATTAATACTGCTGGGTTAAATGCCACAGTCCAGTGTTTGTCCTCTCTCTCAGGCAAGGGGATTCACACAGGAGGATGGCAATGTTGTAAGTACTACTCTAAATAAAGCATTGCTATTTTGAAATGAAGTGGTTAAACTGTTTTAAACACATGTAGCTGTAAAAAATGTGTCTGGAGATTTGGATTTACACAGACTTCAGCCATTTATGGCCTGGTTGCTCAGAGTGAGGCTTCTTGGTTTCAAGAATATACATAAATTATAATAGTGTTTGAATAGGGACCTGATTTGTTACAGCCAAGTATCTGCAAACCTCAGCAGAATAATAATTGAAAAAGAATGCTGAGCTATTCCAGTGGCTGTATAGCACATCTGAGTGCAAAAATCTCAGGACACACTATATCAAAGAGATGAAAAATATCTCATTTATAAGTAAATCCTTGGGGGTGGGGGGTATGATTTTACAGAATGGGTTTACACAAGATTAAATATGAATTACCACAAACTACATGGAAAGCAGACTGGTTAATTTTCAAGTACCATGCAAAATCAGGCATAGTGTTTATAAACTTAAAATGCATGTCCTGCTTCATGGACAGTAGGCAAGAATCTTTCAGTGGCTGTTGCAGCCTCTCAAGCAGCTCTGCTGATTTTGCAGTGATCCAGGAACAATACATAGAAACAGGCAGAGGGTGTATATCATCAATCACATATGCCACATCCCCTCAGGCCCTGGAAATGGCTGTCAGTGAGCTGCTGGCATGTCCAGTTCTGAAAAGTCTGCAGAGCAGCACTGGTTTAAGGTAGGCAGGATCAGGGATGAGCTCAGAGCCAATGGCAGCAGCCATGGTTAGCCAGCACCCTCTGTAACAGAGCTTCACACAAGGGTACAGGCATGAAGCATGAGAGATTACAGAGTTTCTACCTGTCTGATGTGATTAAAGTACCTTTAAAAATATATATGCTAGGGTGCAATAAGGCATTCAGGTTCTTTAGATTGAATCTAAAGAGAAGGTAGTCATGCTCTTCATCCTCAGCTTTCAGTGGGTATTACCACTTCTTAGAGAAAAGCTTGATAGTGAAGCTCATCAGAGCTCCAGAGGTGAAGTCAGAGGTGTCTTGATCACAGGCTTTGGGATGGCCTATTCAATTGGCTTGGGTTGCTGAAGTGCAGGTAAAGCCATATTCCTATTTAGTGATGAAATTCCCAAGACTAAAATGAAAGGATCATGACAGAATCATGCATTTAGGAGCCCTCTATCCTTGATCTTTGAGTCACCACTCAAAGGGCATTTTAACTCAAAGCTCATAAAGAACACAAGTCCTCCATTGAACAGGCCAACTTCTGTCCCATAATATTCAATTTCCTAGGATGCAGTTGGCACCTTCTACAAGGCCCTCACCATTCTGAACTACAAACACAACCTTAGGTTTCCCACCTGGGTAGATTTACACCACCCACTGACCTCAGCAAAGCAGCACCAGTTGAAACAACTTGAAGCTCTGGTATTGCCCTAGGAATGAGAAAATTATTGAGGTTTGCATTGAAACAGCATTTTCCAGCTATTTATTTAGTTTGTCTGCAGAAAATCCAGCCTTGATTCTTCAGGTTTACCACAAGCCAGGACTGGGATTTTTTTGCGGCAGTTCTTGCTAAAATTTGGCAATGCACCCCTTAGCCTACTTACAAGGGCAAAATAGAGAAGCTGTAATTATTCCAGTTACAAACTTTTTCCCCCCCATCATGTACTGTGACTTTTTTCTTAGTTACATTCAGAAGCTTTCTATTGAATTTCATCTTTTTCTTTGGAGGATCACACTTCATTTCACACAGATTTTGTTACTCGTCACATGGCCGTAAGGCTTTTCTAAGCACATTAAATTATACATTTATTGATTGCTAGATTAGAGGAAAAGAGTTTGTGCAATTCCTGATGGACTGAAGAATCTCCAAATCTTCCAATGTGTGGAATGTGTGGTTCCTCAATTATCTCTAAGTGTTCACCATTAATTCCCATCTTAGAGTCAGCTGTAACAGAACACACCAAACACAAGGATCTCACAGTGCTGTCCAAATACTGATGAAACCAGCTTTACTGAGCACAGTGAGATGGGAGATCACAAGCAGACACCAGGATAGGCAGTAGAACTCAAGGATTTTTGCAGACCTGTTCAAAAGGACCACAGAAGTCTCCGTTGCAGGCTCATGACAGTTACAGCTTTATAAATATCCAGATATGGATGTGTCTGTGAGGTAGATTATATCCTGAGAAAGCATCATTAGACCTCAGGTTCTCCATAAATCATTAGAGTCAGCAGGGGATTGGTTTGACTGATTGCACTCTGATAGTTCTGAAAAGAGGTGAGCACGGTATAACAAGCATGAGGAAATTCCTACAACATTTTTGGAGGAAACCATTTGCTCTTAGTTCAGTGTTTGTGTTTTTAAGGTATATTTTAAAATAGCAGCTTCCTCTCTGCATTTGATCCTATGAGATAGACCCTTTCTGTATATAGGACAGCAGAGTGTGTTGCCATGGAAACTATTATGATCTACTTAAATTCAACAAATTCAGCCTTATGGGGTATATTCCCCAGAGTATCTCAATTTAATTATTAATGTTCTTTCTAAACAGCAACATCTTTCTGTTTTGACCGAAATCCTTATAAGCAGAATGGAAACAATAAACCTGGAAAGCAGAGTCCTTTGTTCAGCTACAAAACAGGTACAATTAAGCCAGGGAAAATGCAAACAGCCTCCAGGCTGCCCTGACAATGTGCTTTAACTCAGACCTAGATGAATTGTTTGGAAGGGGGAAGTCTCATTCAGTGATTGTGTCTATCATGCCCCTGGCCTCTCTGCTGTGATTTCCAGCACAAAATACCAGCTAGGATAGTGGGTTTTTTTTGCAGAGGGACCTGCTCAGTGGAATCTAAACACTGACCATCAATTCATTTTCATATAACCACCTGTCTTGCAGTCATTCTCAAGTCAAACTACTCAGTCTTTTTCCATGAAATACGTGACTAAACTCAAAGCCTTTTAGCCTCAGGACAGCTCCAGAATCTACCTCTCTCTTTCATATGTCACCATGAATTCTGCAGGTAGATTTAGGAGCCAGATGGTGTTATTGAACCTGATCTAACACCAGGGATAGTTTCTTGTGGGTCACATAATCTGAGTGGCTCGTAGGTCTAAGTTTAGATATGCACAGACCATGTCTTCCCAAGTCCACAGCAGAAGAGGCAGCAAGACAAGCAGAACCCTTCCATGGGCAGAATGAGGCTCAAGAGCTTCAAACTGCTCATCCACAAAAGGGCCTAAGGCAGAGCACGACCCAGAGCAGTCCTGTGGGAACTGCCCAAGCTAGAACAACCACCTCATCACAAGGGCTTTTTGATGGGACCTGTAGCTGGAGAGAGCAGCTCTCCTCACCTGCTCACAGCAAGTGTGAGAGCATTTGTGCTGAAGACATCAAGACAAAGGTGACCATGAAATATTGTGGTGAATGGAGAAGGTCATCTTCCTGTGACTGCTCTGCTCTTTATCATCACCAAGTGTTTCCCATCTGTCCTCCCTGCAAGGGTGTTCTTCCTGAAATGCCATACAAGTTCCTGGTTTCACTTCTCCATGAGTGCTCCTCAGGGACTGACAGCCAGGAGAGTTCTGCCACAGAAGAGGCTTGTCTGTGTAAAACATCTCAGAGCACCCCATGACTTCTGACCATTGGCTTGGAAATTTCAGCTCAGAATTCATATTTACCTTGGCCCTCCAATTCTGCTCCAGTGGGGGTACCTCATGCCCACATCAGGCTCTGCCATGTGTAAAACAGAACTGGTAGTTTTCACGGACAGAGATTATCACTAAGACTATTTTACAATTACCAAATCAGGAAAGAATAAATAATTTGCCTTCTCCCCACAGAGAATTTACAGCACTGTACTGAATCCAGGTTCTTGATATTCTCATATAAAATCTGCAGCACAAGCCCTTTCACTGTATGGGGCTGGTTATTGGTTATAAGCCTCCCTAAAAACACGAGGCAAGAAATGTCTGGCAGTTTTTGGCTTTCCGGTGTAAATGTTTATTTATAGGCTGGAAACAAGAAATAGAATAAATGAGCTGAATGAAAGGAAGCAGCAGTAAGAGCTCAACAGAACAGAAGTGTTTCTTCTGCAGGAGCTGCTACTGTTCATTAATGCTGACAGCATTGGACTGCCTGGTAAATTCACAGGCAGGTACACACATGGTCCTGGCATCCCTGGGATCTGTCCAAAAAGACACAACATTTCAGACATGAAGGGCATTCTTTGTAGCTCCTCACAAATAGGTTCTTCAATATTGGTTTTGTTCTCCTGTAAAATTTGCCATTTTTGGAAAGCAAAATATTACTATTGGCTCCATGAGAGAGAAAGGGGAAAGAGAGACTGCAGCTTTACTGACCAATTAATGGATTCCTTCTTTGAAACTGGATGTTTATTTGTTAGCAATTAGTGCATGAGCAGTAAGGGATGCAGCAAGCAGCATCTGAAGAAACAAGCCTTTCCTGAGCATGACACCAGTTGTCCCCCTGTCACTGCCAAGAGTAAATCTCCAACCTGATACCCAATCCTCTGCCTCCATATAAATGCGCGTCCCTTCTGAAACATAATCCTTGCTCTTCATTTCTACTTACTGTACAACCAGCTTCTCTCCTTTGATGCCATGCCTGCCCTGCTTCTGGCTCTGTGACCACTTTTACCATCCTGCAGATCACTGCTTTACCACCCACAGCAAGTTAAAATCCCTTGCCCTCCCCTCCTCTTCTTTCTTGTCTGCAAGAAACAAACAGCAGGGTACTCTGGAGTTCTGCCTGTTCTGAGGCTCACAGCAAAAGATGGAGTGGTTCTGTGTACAAATTTTGGGAAAGTACCACCCATGTTTGTAGCTCTGGCATGGTGCTCCAGGTCTGGAGTGCCTTCCCAAGTCCTACCTGTGGAATGAGCAGGTGTGTCCTGGTACTTCAGTCATTCTCTTCAAAAGCACACAAGTCATGGAAAGATAAAACACAGTCTTCATTTTGTCACTTCTTCTAGCTCTTTCTCACCACTCTGCTCACCATCTGTTTTGCCTGTATTTTATCAGTTTAAATTCTGTCTTACTACATGCATGTGAAATGCCAAATCAGAGCATGAACACCTTACCAGCAAGAGTGTCACAGAGAAATTACTAAGGAGCACAGGACCAGTCTCAAGAATTCTCTGCATTCACCTAGAATGCAGAATTGCATGTATTCATACCTTATTTGTTTTTCTGTTACTACAGAACTTAGAAGAACCAGCTAGAGACTAACCCCCACTGGTTAGGTGTTGTAAGATAAAAAATACTAAGTGAGCTTGCTCACTTAAAAATACTAAGTGAACTTGCTGCCCAAAAGAGTTTGCAATCTAAGTAGCATACCAGTGATAACAAAAGTATGTGAGGCCTTCCCTGCAAAAAGCAGCATGTGATTAACTTCAACCATCTAGGTGACCTAAGGGAGATTTTGCCATATGAGCCTGATTACATGGAGGCATCCCTTCATTAGGCCATTTCACGTCACAAGACCTACCTGAAATCTGAGTGACCCCAATCCAGCCAAGTGGACAAGCCAACAAAAGGGAATCTAGACTCACATCCTTGTTGCCTAATGAAGACATAGAAGAAATTTTGTCCTACAAAGATTCTGCAGCAATCCAAACTAGCTAATACTTCTGCAGGTCTCAGGTCTTCATCCACCTTTAGCCTGATTAGCCTGAAAGTTCCCAAGGTATCAGCTCTGCCTGCTGAGACACGGAAGCAGAAAGACAAATGCAGTGCTCAGCATTCAGAAGCAACTGCTCAGGAAGTAGGAGGTGTGATTGTATGTTGACTTCTTTCATCCAATTTGTACCAAGCATTTCCCCTTGACCCAACAGCTCTCCATGCAACACACAACCCCTGATGGAAGCTCCAGTCTCACTCTGTTAACTGCAGTAAGAGCACATGAAAGTGTTTCTCAGCCTTTCCTAATCACTGGACCATCCAAACCTTTTAAAGAAACACACAGCTTATTTTATATCCCACTGTTCCTTAAGGATAGATGACAAATAATAAGTCACATGGAATTGGCAAAATGTTCAAATGTTAATATTTTACAAAACTGTAATTCAATAGATGTAATTACAAAAGTTGCAACTAAAAAATAGTAAAAAGTGGCATCTTGTATCTAAATCAGCTAGTACATAACTGCCTGTATGAGGGTTTCTGGTTTAGAGCTGAAACACTGACTGACTGAGTGATGTTTTGTGGACTGCCAGCCATCTGTGGACCACAGCTCAAGTACCTCAGATCTAAATCTCCCTCCTGTGATTAGGAAACCAATTTTAGGCAGTGTAATGCCTGACTTAGTAGCCTGTATTAAGCAGTCTGGCTCTTGCTTTCTGCTGACTGTAACCCTAAGGACAGCACTGAGGATCCGAAAGGGAATAGGTCATGATTCAAAATATTTTGGCCTTTGGTTGTTTGGCTGCCTCAGTAGTATCTATTTAAGTCTGTAGTTTTGCTCTATCCTTCTCACACCATCAAAAATCCATACACATTTCCCAATTCCCTTTATCAGGTTCCCTTTCATTAATTTATTGAGCAAGGAGGAAATATCTTACCTGTTACCCTGTGGAATACTGTACACATCATTTGACCTCCCTTTGTCTTGGTGCCCTTACCCGTACAATGGCAGTAAAAATCCCTCTAATGACACAACACTAAATTAATGTTTCAAAGTGCCTTAGTACAGTGAATGGAAAGGGTCCCACAAAGGCAAAATCCTGTACAAAGGCAGCTGCAAAGGCCAAGCTCCTTGGCTATATTCCATAGCTGCCAGGCTGGTGAAACATCCTTCCTCACCACACCAGAACCAGTAAGATCTGTGATGTGCAGACCAGAAAACCTTCCCCGCTGGGGCCAGGAGCATTTCCAGCACATCTGTGCTTGGGCAGGAGAATCTGGGTCACGGCTGCCAGAGCAGCAGGCAGGGCTGTCCCCTGCAGCGTGATCACACGGTCACATTTCATACCAAGGGCATGGCAAATGTCACACCTGTGCTGGGTGCTCCTCTGTCACTTACTGTCACCAACAGTTTCTGCCCCCTCAGCAGAGCCAAAGGCTGCAGCAGGGATGCACATGAACTGAGCTGCAGCCACAGAGACCACGTGCTCTTCACATGAAGGACAGCAGCAGTGCAAGCCTGTAGCCTCTGTTTTGGAGGGATTACACCATTTTTTTATATAGGTAAAGTTTATCAGTAAACTCTGCAAGTATGCCAGGTGGTCTGCCCTTCCCACCTCCAGAGCACAGAAGAGTCTATTGCAAACTCATCTCACAGCCTTGGCTGGGAGCTTAAGCTGCACTTTGGGTCCTTTGCTGTATTTTCAGATAATTTTACACTGCTGAGAGAACAACCTGAATCCCTCATGTCACCTGCCAGCACCAAGTAAGTAAAGCAGGCTGTGAAGGACCTTCACATACATGATGTATGTCAACTACAATGCAAATGCAGATGTATTGATTACCAATACATGATATATATCAAGTGGTAACATCAGCTGAAATGCTAATGCTGATGTATCAATAACCAACAGCTTGAAGCTGTGCTCTGCTTTCATGAGAGCAGTCTTTGCCTGCTTGAGTGGATCCTGTCTCTGCCTCTCATAAAGAAGACAGAAGTTATCATTTTCTACCTTCAGATAATACCCATTATATGACTTCTCATGTTTTGTTTCATTCATAAATTTCTTCAGGCTTCCCATACACATGAAAAGTGGGAGGAGGAAGGATCTGCTACGTTTCTCTAAAATGGAAATACTTTACAGATACAAAGATGAAATCAATGTCTGACTCAGTAGCACTATGAATTGATACCAGATGAGGATGGGGTGGCCAATCTCACAGCCTTGCTAAAACAGCATCACAATAACCAAGAAAGAGAAAGCTAACAAACTGTGACAGGGAAGGAAATCTCACACATCAGGTTAAAGAATTCTTTGGTTCCCTTTGATTTTGTTCAGAATCCAACTACTTCCAGGGACAGCTGGCACACAGGGATGGGAATTCCCAATGTGATCTAAGGCTGCCATTCTCTTTCACATCAGAACATCAGAGAGCCCACTAATGATATTTTGATTTAAAAGAAAATAAATGCAGAACAAAAAACCATAATTAAGGCTGTGGACTTTCACCATGAAGAACATATTATCCATTTTATATTAATTTGCAATGCACTTCTAAGCTTCTCACAGAAGGAATTCAAATGCCTAAATCATCACTCAGCATCATATCATCTACTGATAACCTGTCTAACCCAGCCTTGTTTCTACTGACATTTCCTTCCTCTGCCAAGTGTTCCAGATTGAAAGTTTTTCAACAGGCAGTGTGATGTGTCTAACTTTCAGAATGGGAGCCAAAAACCTTTATATCTGTTCTGTGTGATCCCAAGCACATAAACCAAGTTTCATGTTTCTGAGAAAGGACAGGATTCCCATGCCAATACAATAGGCTGCATTTACATACACCACTTTTAACTTCAAAGGGCCTGTAGACAACAGCCAAAAGTAGCTATCCAGGATTGCCAGGGCTGTGCAGTGTAGCTGAACTGGTCTGCAATAACAAAGACAGATCCCAAGTCCTTCTCCTAGAGAGGCCTCTACCTTTTGAGGCAAATTGAATCTTCTTTGAAATTAATAGCAATAACTTGTAGTTGCTAAGACAGACCAATGGTCCCTTCTGGTCTGACTCAGGGAAGATAGATTCACAACAGTTCATTACACTTCACAGATGAGGAAACTGAGATACAGGTGCTCCAGGATGTCCTTTGAGATGTACTCAGAGGTGAAGAATAAAAAAAAAGCTGTAATTAACCCACAAATAATGATGTTATCCCACTCTAGTATTGTGAGAGACACAGGAACAAGTCATTCCAATATGCAACAATTGCAATTCCAGTGATCACAGGCATCTCTTGGTGGAAAAGTCATCTGTAATCCACTGCCATGAGAAAAGAAATATCCTGATTTTGTTCTCACTGAGATGAGTGAAAAAACTACCTGGGAATAGTACCACAGGAGAATGAGAATTGAACTCTTAGAGGAAAAAGACATCCAGGGACACGATTATCTTTTTGTTTCACATTTGTACAGGACCTAGGGCAGATCCTGAACATAATGTCCTTGACTTCAACACACAGCTATGGCAGAGATGCTGCTCTGAATGTATCATTTCTCTTGTGAGGGTTCCCAGCACACAGCTCTGCAGGCAGAACAGAACCAGCCAGCACTCTGGACACAAAGCCCAAACACTAAAGGTGAAATGAGGTAAGAGAAGGTTTGCAGTGAGCTGCCTGAATTCCTGCTGAAAAAGGTAAGAAGTGCTCACAGGTTCTTCTCCTTCAATGTTTTAGAAACAGAAACTGCCAGGACAGAACCAGTAACAACCAAATCTGAGACAGTGGAAGCAGCGAAGCACCGAAGAGACAAAGCAAAGGCTGCTTTTTATTTAAAGCCCTTTCTGTTAGCTGACTCATATCAGACATAGCCCCTGTGGAGATCAGCAGAAGTCATAAGAGCATAAATCAACATTCACAGTGCGACTAAACCACACTACACCACTTTCTTCATAATCCTTATCAGTTAATAAGATTTAATGAAAAAACAACTACATAGGCACAAGCAGAGGGGAAAAAAAGCCCAACCAGGTGGCCATTCTACTTAAGCACAGCTATCTGTACCGATGGATCAACTAGTGATTCATAATGAGATGGGGAAACCAGATTAGATAGATTAAATCTTTGCTATGATCCTAATCTGAAGACCACTGTACACCAAGGAGGCAGGGATCCAGCTCCCAGTTACTGTGAATGGGTGCAGGGGTATACTGGCTGTCTGGCCTGGGGTGGGATGCACATACCTCTTGTATGCAGGAGCAACTTGCTCATCACCTGACATTGAACCACCTGCCCATCTTTGTCTTCATCTAAGTGTAGCAACAAGCTCTCTTGTGAACATCCTTTTCATCTGGCAATAGGAGTGATGAATGGAAATGTCTTTAGAAATAAAAAGAAAATGCTCTGAGAGTTGAAAAGATCAATGTGTAAGGGAACCTTTCCACAGACAGATCTGCATGGTGTGCTGCATCAAACTGGAGGGCTCCTCCATGTCAGACACCTCGGGGTTTCTGGGATCTGATGGAATGTAAGATTATTTATACTCTCCTCTCTTTTTTATGCAATGCTACCTCTAGCAAATGGTGCTTTAAGCAATTCTCTAAAGAGTCCAAGTTTCTTACTGGGATCATAATGAACCAGCACTTCCTGGTGCAAAATATTCTTAAAGGATGGATGTACACTCAGCAGTGGAAAGAAAGTGGTGACCAAGCTTGGCTTGCCCTAGGTTTCCTTGCAAAATTCTTACTTATTACTAAATAATTAATATTTACACAGCATATTCATTATTTGCTACTGAAAATGCAGCATAACAAATAACTGGTACTGCCCTCTGCACAGCTGACTCCATGCTGTGACATGTTACTCAGATCACACTGAAGAGAACAGGAAGGTCTGTGTGCTCAGCTGATTACCTGACTGGTCAACTGCTCCAGGTCCTGCCCCTATCAGATTTTTACCCAGTCCATGTGTCTGAGATGAAATCATCTGTGTAGTGAGCATGTGCTGAGACAAGTAAGTTAAACTACCATCCCTGTGTAGACATTCTTTGTTCTGTAGGATTAGCTGGGTTACACAATAATGTGGGTTTTTTTCAAAGTGGAAATTAGTCTAGTAGAGAAGAAAGAAAAGCTGCCTCAGACAATACATGCTATATCTCACATTGCTGGCAGAGATATTTGCACAGTTATACTGTTCAAATTAAATCTTTTAAATATTTAACACTCTTTCCCAGAATGAACTGCAAGCCAAATAATGGCTAGCTGCAGCTGAATCCAGATGACAGACCTCCAGGGGCTAAATTCAACTCTAGAGCCCCCTAAAATCTTCATATCTGACACTTAATGTCTTACTGAAACAGAGACATAACTAAGATGAAGGTGAGTTTTCCTTTTGATATTTCATCTTATATGGCAAAAGAGACCTTGAAAATGCTTTTCTGGAAACATGCTGATGGTGCAACATCATGGCACGCTTCTTTCAGACAAAGAAAGTGACAGGCCCTCGCAGACGCTCTAAAATAACTTAAGAGCACAACAGATGTCCTCCTGAATCTGCAGGAGATGCATCTGTATGTACACGATGGAGAAAACTGGCAAATTATTCATCTGATACCATATATCAGCCTTCCCCAGCCACATTTCCAGAAGGGAGATAGCCATCCTGCTGCCCCACCTTAAGACTGTAATCTCCCTCCTCCAGGAATTTTCCAAATGACATCAAAAATGCCTTTTTCTACCTAAACCTCTTCTCAGATGGGTCAGATAAACATATACCTCGAGCTTGCTCCGTTTTCCCCTGTTGCCTGGGAAGAATTTCCAGGGAATTTTTACATGTATTCCCACCTAGAGCAGTTTCAGCCATGGAAAAGCTGTAGGACAAGTGCAAAGAGCCACACGCTTCTTCTCCCAGGCTGACAGGTTAAAGGGAGAGCGAGATCGTCTTTTGAGAGGATGGGCGGCAAGTTGCAAAGAGGAATGGAATATTCGATATTTCTTTTGCAAAACAGACAGAAGAAAGCGGTGGCGGCGGCTGGGAGACCCCGCGACCGCCTCTCCCACGCCCCCTCGCGAGCCCCCAGCCGCGCCGAGCCCGGTAACAAAGCGCCGCTGCCCAAATCCATGTCCATTTTCCCACCCGTGGATGCTCCATTCCCCCTCCGGACCCCGAGCCCGTCCATCGCCGAGCGCCGGGCGATGTCACTCGGTCTCTTTCTCCCCTGTCACCTTGCGCTGCACAGCGCGGCAGCGCTTTACCCTCCACCCCTCGGTGATCTTCTCACGCTGGAAAATCCCATCTGACCCACCTACCTCCTGCCTCCCCCGCCGGCCAGCCGACCGCCCCGGCCCCGACAACAACCTGCTAAATTTAGCCCAGTATCCACAGCAGGGGCGAGCGGGACCGGAGCATGGACACGGCGCACACACACACGCGGACACGCGGGCACACCGGGCACACGCTGCAGGTGCCGAGCGGCAGCTACTCACACCACTAGCCTGGAGATGATCCATGAGACCATGGCGCTGCCGTGTGCCGCAGGGCTGGCTCTCCCGGCAGGGAGGGCTCGCCCGGTGTCCTCGCCCGCTGCCGGCCGCCGCCCGAGTGCGCGGGGCGGGCGGCTCGGCCATCCGGCCCCGCAGCCTCAGCGCAGCCTCACTGGCGGCACCGCCCGCAGCCAACGCGCAGCCGGGCCCAGCCGCCCACACTGGGCAGGGCCCGCAGCCGCCCCCCGCGGGAGGAGGAGGAGCCCCCCATGCTCCCCGCTCCCGCCGGACTCCCCAGCGGGAGACCCCGGGGTGTGCGCGGAGCTTTTGCGTGCAGAAAGGGTCCCTGCCCCAGCCGCAGCACCGGGCAGGTACGCGGGCGCTTCTGGACCACCGCAGCCGAGCAGGACACGAAGGAAACACAAGGGACTGTTCATATCAAAGGAAAGGCAAAGCTAAGGCTCGCTGTCGAGGGGTGTCTTGGATCAATGGAAAGAGAAGGATTTCCCCGTTTTCCCACATCCCCCAAAGTGTCCAGCCACAACGGACAAGGCTATTGGCCACAGGATCCAGGTAAATTCCCATCATCGTCAGTGATGAAAGGCAGGAATCTCTCCTCGACATCACTTTTCAATAGCGGGTCTCACGGCTGTCAAGTCCAATTTCCATGAGGAACAGGTGCCCACACACAAAACAACATATGTTGGCTTGACCTGTAGGTTGCTCTCTTTAAGTTTCCTTTGGGTTCTTTTCCTTTCTTTCACTGACACGTGCCAAATGTGGTTAGATTGCCTGAAATCATCTCCCCTGCTTTGGTTTTTCCCTTCTACTGGAAGCACACGTGCCCATGGCAATTCATGATGAGGTTTTGTCTTGTAGTAATCCTGAGATCTCAAGCTTGCCACCAGAGCAGCCCCAAGCTTTACTTGGAGGTTGGCCTGTGGAGCAGCTGGCCTGTTTCTGGCATTAGGTCCAGGGCTCCGGCCACCCCTGTCCCTGGGTGCACTGCAGGATCTTCACCTCCACGGCACGTTGTTCTTTCTGAAGACTGGGCATCTGCAGCAAAGTGTCCCCGTCATTCTGAGACAGCATAGCTGAAAGATGCTGAAAATCTCTCCTGTATTGTGAGTAACCTGGGAAGAACTCCTGCAAGGAGAGACTGAACGTTTCAAACCAGAGGCAGCAGTTCTAGGAGCTGATGACAGACTTCTCTAGTCCCAGGCTACCACAGACATCCTCACAGCCCTGTCCACAGTATCCAGCCCTTATCATAGAATGGTTTGGTTGAAAGAGAACTTAAAAGTCATCTCGTTCCAACTCCCTGCCCTGGGTAAGGACACCTCCCACTAGACCAGATTGCTCAGAGCTCCATCCAGCCTGACCTTACACTTCACCTTTCTTCTGCTCAGATCAAAAGTCCTCCATAACAGGATCACCTTTTTTTTATGTTGGCTCTCTGGATCCGGTCCCCAGAAAACCAATACGTCGAGAGACAGACAGACCAACAACCCATTGCCTTCAGGTAAAGCTGCAGGCACAGAGAGACACGTAATTAAAGTTATTAAAGTTCAGCACCTCTAGAAATTAAATTTCGGGGAGGATGCGCACGGCTGCCCTGCTCCGCTGGCCGCAGTGGGTCTGTTCCTCCAGCAGGGGGAACTTCCACCCTGCGCTGTGACCTGCAACGCGCCGTCACCTCCGCACCGCTACAGCAGCGCTTCTGCTCCCAGCGCCGGAGAATTCTGGGTTACACCCGGGCTGGGAGCCACAGCTGCAGGTATGGGGCCACCACACACTCTTTTTTCAGGGACTGTAAGGGTCGAGAGTAGCAGCATCGCTTCAGGCAGCATTGACTGCTGTACAAGCACCACAAAGGCAGGGCTGGGTGGTGCGCTGCAGTAAGCAAGTGTAAATTAGCCGTCTTCTCCAGGCATGCTTGCTCTAGGCGAGAACTGCCTTCTCTCCAAAAGAAGCCATTAGGTCACCCAGCCCAAATTCTTAAAGCAGTGAATCATCCTGTGGCTGTCTTGCTTGTATATCGTAGCCAAATAAGTACTTGGATATCTGTTATCCGAGATTTTTCCTATGTCAGGATTATTTAGTGTGAGCTTTTAGACTGCATGTTGGCAGACAATCCACAACATTGTTATAGTTAATGATGGGATATTATCAAGTACAAAGCACAGATCTCTCTGAAAGAATATTTGCGTTATCACCAAAGTACATAATCCCACTAGACCAGATTGCTCTGCATATTTCAAGTAGAGTACTTGCTGTGTATTTCCTGGACCAACAAGAGAAGATATTGGATCATAAAGACAGATAATACAGAGGACAACACCCAAAGCTGCAGCAAAACGTTTTAGTGCTGAAATCATAACTCAGCCTCATCTCCTCTTGATTCGCTCCAACACTGAGCTAAGAGTCATCTCAGAGACCGACTCAGTGAGGTGGGTTTTTGGGGGATTGCTCCTCCCAACCAATACATCCAGCACTTTTACACAGCACAATTTATGGTTAAATTTCATGCATAGTCATCACATTCCTAATGTGGGATAAGAGTGGTTTTACAAATTACTTCCTAGAAATTATTAACAGTATTAGCATATGTGACAGGCAAGCACAGTGTACTCTGGTGGTCGCGCTGAGGAAGGCTCCGAGTCTTCCTCGGGGTGGTTCCAATGAAAGCCGGCAGTCTTCCTCACGCTGCCCTTTTCACCTTTCTTTCTGAAGCAGGCGCAGTCCTTCGCTGGCTGGCTCAGCGTTTTCTGCTGACAATGGGTTTTGTTTCTCTTATCTTGGCAAGGTGCATTCTGCTTCTCTTATCTTGACAAGGCTAAGGTGCATCTTAGGCTTCTTAGGCTTGTGATTAATATTTGTTGACTCTTAATAGTTAACACATGCTTACATGAGTTAACTACTGATCAACTTCTTTCCCTCTTGCCTCCTTCCAGCCTCTTCCAGCTCACCATGTTCACTGCAACTCCTGCCAGTTGCCATTGCTGCTGACCCCACTGCTCTTTTCTGGGCAGCAAACCTCAAAAGGGTTAGAGGATTTTTTTTCTGGCTGGCAGCAATCTCTGAAGGGGTTAGAAGGACATGGACCCTTCTTGTGCTGCTCCTTTGTACACAGCTGGCACAATCACTACCTGATGACTGATCTTAAGCCCCAAATGTACACAGATAGTTAACAAGGTAGTCTGGTGATGGCAAACCTAAGGAGCCTGACTGTGAATGCAGGGAGCTTTACTGAAACAGCTGTTTGGTAAACAGACGGTGAAGGAGAGAAATTCAGCTCCACTGAGTCACCAGTGGAAGGGTGACAATGCCCCCTACCTACTCCTCATGGGCTGTGTCTTAGGACAAGTCACACAGCTCTGTGCCTATGAGCTCTGCATGTGACATCCCAAGCATCCTAGAAAGAGGCTTTGCTTGAAGAAGGTCTTCCCTTTGCTGTTAAACTACCTCATCCAGTCTATAAAAAAACAAACCAAACTGAACAAACAAAAAGACTCCCAAAAAACAGAAGAAGAGTTAAAGCGTAGGAACAGATATGAATTAATTTATACAGCCAACTCAGCAGAAATGCCATCCAATGCTCATGGAACATTTTGGAACTGCTTTAGCAGTAGAAGGCTTGGCAGTGGAAAATCCTACACAGATTGCACCATTAGATGGTCTGATTTTTTTTTCCCAAATTATAAAATAAATCAGCTTTGTTACTGAAGGCAGAGCCACCACCCTTGCTGTAAATACTATGTAGTCTTCTCCTAGCAACTACTTTTTCCGAGAAGTTCACAGCAATGGAAAAGCCAGACCCCTCAACAGCTCTACTATAATCAGACTCATTCCTCTCTGCGCCAGGGAAAGGGGATCTCTGCCTCACAGCTGAACAACAACTGCCAAGCCAGGGCTTCTTAGAACAAAAGCGTCACTGACATACATGCACAGGGCACTCTGTTACCAAATCCAGAAAAGGTCAGGAAGCAGCAAGTGCAGACAACTCTTACGTCCTCCAATGAATCAAACCTACACCAGAGGCATTTAAGAACAGCTGAAGTGCAGACAAGCCAGCCAAGAAATGTACCCAGGACTAGAGAAAAATATCAGACAGAAAACCTGTGATAGTTGGGTGTTGAAGTTCATGTGGCAAAGCCAAAAATGGATATAAAAAGAAATAAACTACACATAACCATAGTGCACACATATATCATGCAGTGTTGTTACAGCACCTAAAAAGTATCAGGAGAAGAAAGATAGTTCGATCAGGAATAAATAGTTTGTATCCCATCAAGGAATGCACACACACATATAGATAAATATATTCAGCCTCTTGAAAGAGAATCAAGGAATGCACACACACACACATATATAGACAAATATATTCAGCCTCTTGAAATAAATGTTTGGTGTTCCACCCACTGGAATAGAATGGATGATTCCTTTCATTTATCTCCTGACTTCTGTTTGGGAAGCAAAACAAAAGAATCAAAAAAATGAAAACCTAATGTGGTAACATGGACAATTAGAGTGAAAATCCAAGAAGAATGCAGCTCCTGAACACAGTAATGAAAAATGCCCATTTCTGAAATGACAGCTTTACTAACAAATATGGAGTAGACAGGAGGGAGAATTGTTACAGCATGGGGAGACATTCAGCATTTCCTGGCTGCTATTTCCATCTTTATTATTGAATTAACTGCTTCAGAGCATTGGCCATTACCAAAGAGAGATTAAGAAATGCCTATTTTGTCTCAAAAGTGGTGTGGTCTGGCATTTGCACTGGGAACTGTGATTTCTGAGAAACACTCTTGATTTCAGTGACTCACTACCAGAGCTTGGGGAAAACATGGAGACCAGCATGTCTGAATGTATCATTTGGCTTTAGGTAAACAAAATGGGAGGGCTTAGCCCCAGCTATCCAAATACAAAACTCTGCAGCCCAGAGCTCAGCCACTGATACTCAGTATCTCAGATTAAGCTCTGAATAACTCAGGTCATGCATCAAAAGTGTCTTCTGAGAAGTCTGCTCTTTGCTTTCCATATCCTCTTCTGTAACTTTGTCCTGCTACATGTAATTACATGCTACTAGATGCTTCCTCTGCCTTGGAATAAATCCATGTGTTTTATATTAACTCATTAGTGGTTCTGAGATATCTGCAGACCCCCCCAGCTCCATGAGAAATTATCCCAGTTCAGCATGTTTTCCATTATACTGATCAGAATCCTAGAATCATAGAATATCCTGAGATAAAAGGGACACATAAGGAACAAAGAAAATGCTTGATTTACAGCATTTTATAAATTGATGAAGGAATATTTTAGACTGGGAATTACTTTTTCAATCTTAAAAGTCAATAAAGACATTAATAAATTACCATTGTTATTACAGTACTTCCAACACTCAGGTTAGATTCCTTGCTCCTTGTTAGCTGCTACCTGTCACTGTTTACCTCCTAAACACCCTGCTATGGACAGTGTACAACTGAAATGTAAAAAGAATGGAAACAGTTCAATAACCCCCCCTCCCCACACACATATAAGCAAAAAACCCATCCCAAACATCAACAACAACACAGACCAACCCAAAAATCCTTCAATAGTGACTTTGAATAATAAGGAATACTGTCAAAACTTGAAACCAGTGTGAAGACCAAGCCTATCTTAGCTTTAGAACAGGACATTTAATGGCCATGGCAAGCTTCTGTGGATGATGCACACTGAGTCAAGACTAGGGAAGGCTTCTCTTCAAATTTGCTTGTGTGTGTCTCTGGGCCCTTATTATCAGCTACCTCCAGGAAGGAGATACTGAGATGCACAAAGCTTTGGTTTGATCCAGTGGGTCAGTCCTTACATTCTTGCTCCGGAAGGATGGATTGTTCTGAATTTTATTACTGTGCAGTGTTTAATGATGATAACAATAGTGAACGTGCTGAAGGATGACTTGACCATGTTCTTGACCTTAAAGGAGACACAGAGAGAAAGGAGGCAGGCAATTAAGTGCCAGTGTGAACATGATGTTTGCTTAAGAGAGATATTGAGAGAAATAGGGTCAGTGCATGGCCTTGAGGTTTCACTGAGGCGCCACACCATGCAAACAGGAATGCAAACGATAACAAGAAGCTGTAAATAACAAAAGGGGCCCCTCTGATGAGCAGAAGAGAGGTTTCCTTCAAGGAAACAGAGAAGAAATGTGCAGGAGGCTATCCATAGCCCTGATTATGTCAGGAGAATGCTGCAGACTGGTCTTAGCAGTTTCTAGAGACTGTCTTCACAGACTGATGTAATAAAAGAACTGAAGGCAATAAGAGAGGAAAGCAAAGTGGGCTTCTTCACCATCGCTTGCTGAATTACCTTTAACCAACTACTTTGGTATCACAAGCACTGTTCTGTTTAGCAGCATCCTGCACATAGATGAAATCACCCAAACAATTACTAGGCAAACATGGCAGCATAAGAACATGTTTTAATAACTGTATAAATACTACTTAATGGTAAGTTTTACTAAAAGGCTGCTGTTGACCTTCTGGATCAGTTTAAATCCCAGCACAAACCAGGATATGGTTTCAATTCTGTGTAGAGCCCCGAGGGAGGCAGATGGAAACGAGCTGCCCTGGCACAGCTGGCAAAGATGCTTCCCATAGGAGCTGCTCAGAGGTACTTGCAGGTGAGCAGCAACCTCACTGTGAGTGCACTCATTTCTCCAGGGGTTTTCTCAGACTTCTGCCAGGATTTTTCTCTTCCTCCTGTACACCAGAATACACCTGCATCCCCCATGTGTGTCCTGTTCTGCTCCTCTCAAAGCCTGCAAACTACTCACTGCCTTATAACTGTTTTGTCCTCAGTTACAAATGCAAAGAGAAATGCTGAGTGTCAAAGCACAGAGCATATTAAAGACACCAACTCTCATACACTGTATATTCATGAACATGAAATTCCACCACACTAAGCTACTTTCAGTTTTATTCCATTCTGGAAAAAGTAAAAAGGATGATAGGGAAAATAGGTCTCTTTTTGTGGACAAGTTATATAACTAAATTTTTTCTCTGCTGTCAGGATACATGAAAAACTTGCAGCATCATCCTGCTTCTCTCTCTCTCTCATTATGTGGCAGTAGGATGAAGAATTAATTGTCTTCCCAGGGACAATAAAGGGTACGTTCCAAAATGGAA